>OX123181.2:97032098-97352892 GCA_944739405.2 Euclidia mi | reverse complement strand
CGTAAGCCTTCGCCATCTTGAAAGACGATATTTACGTCGATGACATTTGCTCGGGCGCCTCCACAGTGGACGAGGCGATCCTCCTGCAGGACGAATTGATAGGTATTTTGGCCTCCGCTGGTTATGAGTTGCGCAAATGGATTTCCAACTCACCAGCGCTTTTGGAAGGCTTGCCAGTGGATCATCAGCAAGATCCACATCTATTTGAGATTGTTGACAACCCCGCCATGATGGCTGTTCTCGGCGTTCAGTACAGACCAGTCCAAGATATCTTTACATATAACGTAGACTTGAAATTGCCGTGTTCTTGGACTAAACGTCTCGTATTGTCTACTGTCGCCAGAACCTTTGATCCGAATGGTTGGATCTGTCCAATTATATTTTGGGCAAGAAGCATTTTGCCCAAAATATAATTGGACAGATCCTATGCAGAAGCTTTGGACAGCAGGATTGACCTGGGACGAACCCCTGCACGGCACTCTTGTTGAGGAATGGACCTCCTTTGTATCCTCACTTTCTGCCGTCAACGAGATCTCCTTGCCTCGTCCCATCCTTCCTCCCGGGAAGTACAAGGCCACCCTTCACGGGTTTTGTGACGCCTCGGAACGTGGTCACGCGGCCGTGGTGTACTTGCGCACAGTCAGTGCCTCAGGTCAGGTGAAAGTTTCCCTGATCATGGCGAAGAGCAAGGTTGCACCCCTTCGGACATCTCTGACCATTCCAAAATTGGAGCTCTCGGGAGCAGCCCTTCTTGTACGCTTGTTGAACCACGTGTCCAGTACTTTGGGTAAAAGCATTTGCATTAATGGGACCTACGCCTGGACAGACAGCCAAATTGTTCTTTGTTGGTTGAAGGCTTCTGTCCACACTTTGGAGGTATTTGTCGCTAATCGCGTTTCCCAAATCCAGAAATCCGAAGTCAAACTTGTTTGGAGACACGTGCCAGGTGAGCTCAACCCCGCTGATTGTGCCTCGCGCGGATGCTTGACGCCTAGTTTGATAGGTCATTCGCTGTGGTGGGGTCCGGAATGGTTGAGTCGACCAGAAATTGATTGGCCTCGAACGCCAGTTTTGAATACTTCTAATTTGCCGGGTCTACGAACACTCGCTCTTGAGAAGGTGGAATGCGCCTTCGACCCCGATTTTTTGTTGAATCGTTACAGCTCCCTCGACAAGTTGTTAGGTGTCACTGCTTGGATAAAGCGTTTTGTTTTTAATTTTAGGCACCCACAACAGAAACGACTGACACCGTTTCTCTCACCACAGGAGCGACAGGAGTCCCTCACCTTTTGGGTTCGTTCTGTGCAATTGGCGCATTTTGAAAGGGAGATTGCTATCCTCAAGTCGGGGAAATCGAAATTGTCGGGAGCTGTATCTAAATTGAACCCCTTTTTGGACGAAACGGGTCTCTTGCGCGTTGGAGGGCGTCTCAAGAACGCCAACCTCCCTTACGGGGCTCGTCACCCCCTTTTGTTACCTAAGGACGGTCATTTGGTACGCTTGTTGGTAACTGACCGTCACCTTAAAAATTCGCATGCTGGTTGTAATGCCTTGTTGGCCATTTTGCAACGCGAGTTTTGGATTTTGTCTGCCCGAAGAATTATTCGGAGTGTAGTCTTTCGCTGCATCCCTTGCTATAAGCTCAAGGCTTCTACCATGCAGCCCTTGATGGGAGACTTACCAGCAGATCGCGTAACTGAGAGCAGGACGTTTGACGGTGTTGGCACGGACTTCGCAGGTCCCTTTTTGGTGAAAACGTCGACACTTCGAAACAGCAAGACTGTTAAGGCCTACTTGTGTGTTTTTGTTTGTCTCTCCACAAAGGCCGTACACTTAGAACTGGTCTCCTCGCTTACGACCGAGGCGTTTGTAGCCACATTTGACAGATTTGTATCCCGCAGAGGGATGCCTTCCTTGATCCGTTCTGACTGCGGCACTAACTTCAAGGGCACCTATAATTATTTGAATGATGTTGTTAATTTCCTTGAAACCAACAAAGCTGATATAGGTGATAGGCTTGCCCGACGTGGGATAAATTGGTTGTTTTCCCCACCAAATTGTCCACACTGGGGTGGTATATTTGAGGCCGCCGTAAAATCGGCCAAAACACACTTGCGCAGGACAATCGGTGAGTCTGTCCTTACATTTGAGGAACTCGCAACTGTGTTTTGTAAGATTGAGGCCGTTTTGAACTCTCGGCCATTGTGCCCGATCTCCTCAGATCCGAATGATTTGGAGGCCCTTACGCCGGGCCATTTTTTGATTGGTCGCCCACTTGTCGCCTTGCCTGAGTACCCCTATATTGATACGAGACCTGGTCGTCTCTCGCGTTTTGAATTGGTACGCCAGATTACTCAGAGCTTTTGGAAACGCTGGAACTTGGAATATTTGCACATACTCCAGCAACGCGTTAAGTGGACCGACAAGACCGATCCACCCAAGATTGGTGACCTCGTTTTGATCAAGGAGGCTAACCTTCCGCCACTCAGATGGCGCAGGGGGCGCATCCTTCATTTGGTAACTGGGGCTGATGGAGTTCCCCGATTTGCTGAGGTCTTGGTGGACGGTTCGATTCTGAGGAGAGCGGTTGCAACATTGTCGCGTCTACCAACCGATTAGCGGACCGGTAAGCCGGTCCGGGGCGGGTGGATGTTTGAAATAGAATTGGTTTTTATTATAAGTCAAATCGATTAGATCGATTGAGTAACATTTTGTTTAGTCTATTGAACATTTCTGACAATGGTCACACTGAACTGTCACTTCGGTCTCTTACCGCGTTGTCGACTCTTATTGTGAGCACATCTTTTTGCATTTCGTGTGAATTGATTAATTGAACTAAATAGTGTAAACCGCTTTGAACGCCGCCTGATCTAGTGCTGGCAACGGTAAATTGATTGTGAACTATTGATTGATATTTGTGAAAATTGTGAATCTGGTATCGACTTCCACGTGCCAACGTGTCCTGAAAACGTCGCGTTTGAAGCTTAATAGCTAAGTATAAGATACTTCATTCATTTATTTTGGCCAATATACTTGTATGAATGTGTCTAATTTAGCTCAAGCCTGACATCAGCAAGGATAGCGGGTAAGTGAAACACATTTATATTAAGATTACTTGTATTCGCTGTGCAACACAGTACAGTTATGTCTGAGATTTGTTGTGGCTGACAAGGGCTGATGAATAGAGTCACGCTTCCACAAATCTGCTGCAATTGATCCCAGCTCCTTCTAGCCAAAATTCTAGACAACGTTCATGGGCAATATTCATCTGAGGCTTTTATCTAGATTGCTACTGGACTGGCCAATTACTCCTAATTTTATAGTGAATAATTGAGGGCAGAAAGGAGAGCTTTCTTTCTTTTATCGGCTCAGTAAAGTTGTGTAAGGAGCTGTTGAGGTTTTGTAAATGTGAGATGTAGTGCCTTTTTTACTTAGTGACATAGTTTGTTCTGATTTAACGGGGTTTTGTTTTGCAAACACAGAGAGATTCACTGAAATAAAATACTGTTATCACGTTGCATTTTTTTAAATCTAAGTTTGCATAATTATAAACTATTTCTTTGGGTTAGAACAAGTCTTTGTTCAGGTATAAACTCCAAATGTTTTTGTAAACTAATCGAAGGATACGAATATAACGTAATTCCCAAATGAAAATACTTTTTTTTACAACTTTGTTCACGTGGTTTTCTCAGTGTGAATGTTCTGATGGATAGACCGACGGCCATACTTTCTGTTTGTAAATGTTTTTTTTCGTTTATCTTTTTCCCGTTGCGCGTTGTAGTAAAAATAAGTAACTTTTAAACAGCATATAATTGCATTGTTATTGAGGTCATTAATAACACAAAATGACATTTCCCCATTTCATTCAGTGGGTGTCGTAAAAGGCGACATTTTTTTTGGTCACTACGGTGGAAACTTTCCTTATGAGCCATCTCAACTCGACGCCAACCCGCCCAGAGTGTGTGTGGTGGAGATCCCGAATTGGGTCGGAAGAGGCGACTAAGGAAAATACATGGAAATATTAGGATATTTGCGAAGAGATGGTTAATTTGATATCAAACCCAGACGGGTTTGATTTTTATTTTATATTCTCTCGCTGGCCAGACAGCCAGCCATAGTATCAAAAGTAGGCCAAATCCTCTTATTCACTCACAGTGCTACTGTGACGCAAATTATAAGAGGCTTAAGCCCAGTACTGATCTGCGAAAAATGTTACCAGCATCACTATATTTTTCTTCATAATCGATCAATCGTAAAATATCCCATAAATCTGTTCAACACTTTAAACACTATTGGTTTTGTGGGTGAAACTTAATTCGTTTGATCACCGAATTAATTGAAACCGATATAATTATATTGGCGATTAAAATCGGCACTTGATATTGTATTAATACACATCATAATAGTTCCTACTGACGGTTCTATTTATAGCGTAGCTATAAGTTATGGTACATTATATTTATACTATAATAGCAAGTTTAAGAAAATACACTTAAAGGACTCTCTGAAAGAAAGGTCCCAGTATCGACGGTGTCATTGGAGCTCATTCTTCGAGGTACTGATATCGCTTTTTGTATGTATGTATCATACATATATTCAGATAGCTTTATATAGCTATACATTAATACTTATTGGTGGAGGGATCGATACTTTACTGATGATTTTTTTTATATTGAGTAGTAAGACTTTCTGTACATCATAAGCAGAGGCAGGAATTACGGCAGTTTTTATTCATCTTTCTATGCTGTTATCCCAGTTGCATCCATAATTTTCACCTTGGCGACTTGAATCCACTTTATAATTTCACCGTGGTTTGACAGAATATTAGCTTATACGCAGTTCTCATTTAAAAATACATATTTTTTACCTACCAATAAATGTGTTATGACGACAAAGAAGCCTTATAAGAAACCTTACGATACAACGCAAATTCTTTAGTATAACACCTCACAAATTTTTGTCTTAGTAAGATTAACGCTACGTTAACCGAGTAATTAAAAAAGGTCAATACCTACTTCTATCTTGTTTCTCAAGGCAACTTTTGAATTAACTCTTGTGTGGATCGGTGGCGCTATTCTCACACACAATAATATAAATAAATAATAACATTTGAGCAGTAATACTACGCTTATTAAATTATAAAAGGACAACTCTTTCTCAATAAATAAATGTAAATTAGTATAATTACCGCAAGCTATATAGTTCGGATAGTAAAAAATTACGCCCCATAAAATTCGCCCCATTTGCAGCATAAAAAGAGAGGCTAGGCGTCCAGCTTAGCCTCTCTTTTTATGCTGCAAAGAATAGTAAATGAAAAGGGTCACTAGGTTTGTAGATGTTACAGATAAATATAAACTATTAAAAACCCTACCTCATTAGCATCGTAACTGGCCATTTACAAGCATAAACATCTTAACATATCAAAGAGAATTAAATCAAAACACAAATCTCATTATTCAATACTATAGTCCCTCTCGTCTATTTCGCCAAAATTTTCCATCGTAAACCGAATACAATACCAAAAGCTGAAACTACTACGAGAAGGGAAGTTCTATTCAAAGGCACAGACAACAGGGAAAATATCCTGCTAACATCCACCTTCTATAGAAAATGTCGATCCATTCCCCAATTAGTAATGTAAATCTAAAATGTTCATTGTCGACGAAATCGTGCGCCGAGTCTTAACAAAGTAATTAAATGAAAATTTGAAGCTTGTTTTTCCTTAAAATCTGTCTTAACTTACGAGACTGAAGAGTTCAGATAAGAATAATAAAAATGTTTATTGTTTCTAATGGTAAATGTTGTTAATCTTCCTCGTTTGATATAAGAACGAGATAGATTATCAATGGAAGCGAGATTTCTTAGAGCTTTACTAAGGATTTTTACTTATATAAGAAGGTATGTAATGTTGTGTTAGGAAATACTTATACTGCTTGTATAGGATCATTAAGGTATATGACCTACTATTTTGAAATAACTAACAAATTATTTCGAATATACGTCAGATAAAACAGCAAAGAAGTGTATTTTACTATTTTTACACATATGTACTGTGAACAGTCTAAGCAATTGAGCAATAGCTCAATTGCTTAGACTTATACTTCTTGTAAATATAAAAGATAAGTATTTGACCCTAGCAATAGCTAGGGTCAAATACTTATAAGAAGTTAGGGTTCGTAGGCGGCCACGCACAGGACGTCGTAGCAGAGGTAGGCCTCCCACAAGGTGGACCGACGATCTTGTTGGGGTCGCGGGCAGCGGATGGATGCGGGTGGCTCAGGATCGGTCCATGTGGTGTGCCTTGGGGAAGGTCTATGTCCAGCAGTGGACGTCTTTCGGCTGATATGATGATGAGATGATGATGGATCGTAGTTTAGTTTGCGTTTCAAAGACGAAGAATCGCTTTTTAGGCTTTTATAGGAAACTACAAAGAACATCATAGGTACGCTATGTCCATATATATCACGCTATTGGCTGGATGCTATGTATATGTCTACAAAATAATTAAAAAATTCGCCTCGAAGTAATAGCAAAATTCGTATGCGTGGCTCACTATGTCGGGGATATACGATAACGTTCTATATATATTTATGTGCTTTTTGTATCGAAGCTGTTATGCTGTACTGCAAATGTTGCGCTTCCACACAAGCGAATGAACAAGCAGTAAATTGCTACTGATACGTATCATAAGGAATAACGATATTCTACGCTTAGATGATGGTTGTCAATAATCTTTGAGACATGGGGCAAGCGCAACTGTTTATAGCACACAACTTCGTAAAGCTTGTGTTCACAGAATTTTTAGTTATGGGTTTGAAAACAAACCACACTCTGCGTGGCCAGCTCTAACGAGTCTCCCTACCAGACTAGCTGTTTTCATATTTGTATATTATTAAACTTCGCCCGGCTAGGTTGAGTGACGATACACGCAAAGTGGCTGGCAGCGGCTGGACACAAAAAGCCGAAAATCGAGCTTAGTGGCGTGTCATTGGAGAGGCCTATATCCAGTTGTGGACTATGGCAGGTTGGTGATGATGATGATGATGAAACTTCGCCCATTGGTCTACCCAAAAACCTTTCTGATTTATTAATAAACATTGCTGACGCTTCAAGTTTATTATTTCATCAACAACAGTTACCTTTTAGCGACATACCTTGCACACCATAACAGCAACCCGAAAACCATTTGAAACAAACCAGGCAAACCATCCGAACCGAGAATGGTGTACAAAAATCACATATACACACAATTTAATCGCATCTATTGTGAAGCTAAACTGGCTTTGTTTTTAAATGGCGCTGCACCGTCAATCGTTTGCCTCGTTTCATTTTGTTTACTGTAGGTACCAACAATTTTTGGATGCGCATCAATTGTAGAATGTCTGTTTCCACTATTTCCTACTGAATAAAAGTTTCATCATCAGCCTTTAATAGTCCACTGCTGGACTAGGCCTCTCCTTTGGAAGGAGGAATTGGCCTACTATACCACGCTGGCCAAGCGGGTTGGTATAGGGTTTGTACCAAGTTTTCCTTCTCTTACAGTTCTGTTCTCTGCATAATATGCTCCCTCTATCGGCTCTTGTTGTTTGTTTGCCAAATACTAAATGGTCTAGAATTGATCTTTTACAGGTTACCATTGTTGGTTTGTTTTGGTTATGTTTGTATACTCTCGTAAAAGGGTATTTTTTTGTTTTATTGTTTGGATGGTGTGGTAAGTAATTAAAGATTTATTAAAACCAGACATATCTTTCAAGTTTCAAAATATATTTCACGTTTGTGCGACGAGAATAGTGTAAAAGTCTATCTAGTTCCGTCCACCATTTTCTGATGTCGTTCTGTTTAATAAAGTTGAGCACAATAATATGTTTAAAAAGTAGTAAATATCATGAGATATAGAACGATTTGATCCATAAAATATTGCCAATATCTAAGAAACACGGACAACAAGATAGATATAACATCAAAGGTGAGGTTTGGTATGAGTGCGTGGCCTCTAGCGTCTGAGTTTGTAGACCATCCGTAAATCACATACATAACCATTTTAGTTCTACGTACTACGACCATTGTTTTTTCTGTAGAAAAATCTTTTATTTTTTTACCAAATTCAGTTAGCAGTTGCTCTCATCATCATTGGTTTGGCGCCGACTCAAATTGTTATCAGACGTGATATTCGACTCTGTTGCTTATAACCAGTATTACTGGCTTTTGGCATGCGTGGTTGGTCAAAAGGTGAATTGATTTCTTAGGAATAAAATCTGCTACCGTTCAAAATTTTAAGCAAAATTTAACATCATCCATGATGAACAGGAGGCTTATGAATGTTCAGTTTAATTTTTTGCTTCAATATATTACTGTCAACACTACTTGTTATAAAGCAAAGTCGCATCGTCTGTCTGTTTAGTTGATCGCGATGAGCTCAAAAAGTACTGAACGGCTTTTCATGTAGTTTGCACCAATGCTCAAAGTCATTCAAAATCAAGGGTACCGTAATAATTCGTAAAAGTCTGCGTATGTTATTTTATTTAATTATATTTTACTTATTGTGCAACACAAAGCTACAATATACCTACATGATAAAAACATTTTACAACAAAATAGGGCAATGTTGCAGGCCATTATATTTATTCTAAAAACACATTATAATAATTACTCTACTTATGTTATGGCGTAAATAGTATTCATATGCAAAGTATGTTAGTACTGCCTCAAATTATCGAGGATGCGTACGGCTTATCGTAACCTTTTCTAGCCTACATGCAGTATTAAATCCAAATAAAATACAGTTAATCTAAAATGATACTTCATTATACGTGGGACACTCAGAAAGTATTGCGACACTAAAAAATAATTTTCTATAAGTAAATATATTTTTATTACATCTTTTCAAAGTACTCTCTACCAGTTTCTGTCACCAGTCCACCAGTTTTCCAAACACTTTTTCACGTTTGTGCGACGTCAGTTGTTTATTGTTTGCCTGCTCGAACGCTGAGAGCACATCATCCGGCGATGAAAATTGTACCCCTTTGAGCAGATTTTATATTTTTGGGAATAAGAAGAAGTCACATGATGTTAGGTCAGGGCTGTAAGGAGGGTGAGCCAGGAGTTTGACCGGTGTGCTGTCTAGGAAGTCCCTCGTTTTGATTGCGGTGTGGGTGGGTGCATTATCGTGGTGGAGCAGTAGCCCGCGGAGCCCTGTGTTTGGTCGCTTGTTGCTCGCAACAGAGAAAACTTCTGCCAAGCATTTGGTATACCATTCGGCGTTAATGCTTCTTTGGTTTTGTAAAGAAATTGACACCAAGTAGCCAGTCAAATTGAAAAAACTCGCGATCAAAATCTTCCCCCTGCTTCTAGGTCGCTTTACTTTGGTAGGCGTTGATTCGTTTTGAAACACCCAAACCGTCAACTGGCGCTTTGTTTCTGGATCGTACTGATAAGTCCAGGATTCATCAGCTGTAACGATGTCGTAAACACGGCGAAACGAGCCTACTTCAAATTTGTCTATCATAGCATGGCACCATTCCACCCTTGCCTGCTTCTGAACATCAGTGAGGTTGTGCGGCACCCAGCGTGAAACTATCTTCCGCACCCGGAGATGCATGTGTAGAATCTCGTGAAGGCTTCTTGATCCAATCTGCAGTGTATGCTGAATCTCTTGGTATGAAACTCGTCTTTTGTCTTGTATCAAATTTTTCACTGCTAGCACGTTTTCTTCCGTAACAGCCGTCAAAGGGCGACCACTTCTTTCTTCATCCCCCAAAGTTAGTTGACTACGCTTAAATTCATTATACCAACGATACACGGTTGCCTTAGAAAGGCCTTCGTCCATGAATATCATTTGAAGTCTATCGTACAATTCGTCCGATTTCAGGCGACACTTAAAATCGACGCAAATCCATTTTTCAATGAGACACGGTAATTTTAATTAGCTCGCAAAAAATGTAGAGGGATTTTTTTATTTAGAACGTACCTATTTTTACTTATAAGTATTGCTCCTTGTAAGTAATCATATTTTTAAATAAATTATAACTGGCTGGACATACATAAAAAACTTTTCTCGCTATACTTTCTGAGTGACCTGGTAGGTAAAGAGAGCACAATCACGATGTGATGATACAAAGGACACGAGACGATTCGATGACTGCAATGAGAAAATTGCATTTGTACATCTCGAATACGTAATTGGATTTTTTTCCAACATGATCAGGCAATTTTGCAGATATAGCCTTGCTTCTGTTTGATGTAGGTTCCTTTAGACTTATTTGAAATAATATTTTCTAGATTTCCTGACTATTATGTGGCTATCAGTGACGGATACGAACGTCAAAACCAGTTATAACATTATTCCTACAGAATATAGATTTTTGAGCGGTGCTATTACGGTGCCCCATCATTATGAGAGGTAACATACTTATTACACTAGATTTACATTTAGTGTAACATTTAGTCCTTGTTTTGTAACAACTACTCATGAATTTTATGTTCTCTTCTCCACAGTAAACATAAAACAGGTAGCGTAATATGTTGTGACCATATTTGCTAGTAATTCGGCAATGTAATGCAAAAAAAAAAATTATAACACTGCTGATCTCATGGCAATACACCTTAGATTCAAATTTAAATACAATACAAATAAAACACAAATAAATATATTCACTTCAATAAATCTGAAGTTAAGAGACAGCAATGTTTATTAATCATCATCATCATCATATCAGCCTTTAATAGTCCACTGCTGGACTAGGCCTCTCCTTTGAAAGGAGGAATTGGCCTACTATATCACGCTGGCCAAACGGGTTGGTATAGGGTTTGTATCAAGTTTTCCTTCTCTTGCAGTGTTGTTCTCTGCATAATGTGCTCCCTCTGTCGGCTCTTACGACACCCATGGGATGATATGGGGTGGTGACATTTTGTATTCTTAATCCGTCACCACACGGACAGTTTGTTTTTGTTTATTAATAGGTACATCAAAAAGGTTTGGTTTGGTTTTGGCAGTTTAATAATATAGGGTGATAAAAGCAGCAAAAGTCTGGTAGGGAGACTCGTTATAGCGGGCCACGCAAACTGTGGTTTGTTCAGTGGATAACGTATGCGTTTGCTGAGTTTTTTCTGAATTCTTAGTAGCAACACAGAGTCTGGTGATGTGCCCGGTTATGGCAATAGGCTCGTCCCCTCTTACGTGGGACCTAAAAATTCATGGTGAAATGTGGGTGTAATATTACACCTCTGCCTACCCTTTCGGGGATTCAGGCGTGAGTCTTTAAATAAAATAGATAAAAAAGACTCTACAAATCCTGTGAACACAAGCGTAAGGAAGTTGTATGCTATAAACAGTTGCGCTTGGCCCGCATAACAATATGCCCGGCCACCCATGGCAGTAGACCCTATTATATTGGGATCAAAACATAACTAGCGAATTGTGGATGTGTAATACATCTCTACCTACTCCTTCGGGGATAAAAGCGTCAAGTTATGTATATATTGTACGAGAAAAATATTAATTTTATTTTATTGGCAAGTAAATAATTACCTACATAACATGGAACGGTAAGTACCTAGTTACAGTATCTGTGAAGTAGTTTACTACAAAATATAGTGGATGGTTTACTGTTTTCCTATCTAGGCTACGAAATAGCCTGTATTAAGGATAAACAGCTCCAAACCCGCATTAATTAACATACATACATAGACTCACGCCTGTTTCCCGGAGGGGTAGGCAGAGACTACGGAACGCCATTTGCAACGATCCTGACATATCTCTCTTGCTTCATTCACTCCCATCAAGTTTCTCATGCATGCTCTTCTTCTTCTGTTTAGGGTACTTCTGACATGTCCTTTTTTTAGGATGTCTCCAATCTGGTCAGAGAACGTCCGCCTAGGTCTTCCCCTTCGTCCTGTCCCATTCATACTTGTTTGCCTTATATATCTTCTTTGTCAGTCTTTCGTCATCCATCCTCTCCATGTGCCCAAACCATCTTAACATGCCTGTCTCGATGCTTGTCACTACATCTTCTTTTACCCCACACCACTCTCGTATCACACAATTCTTTACTCTGTCGGTCAAAGATACACCACACATACTTCTTAGTGCTCTCATTTCTACAGCATTTATTCTACTTTCAAGTCTCTTCTGCCATACCCAACTTTCACTACCATACATAAGGGTAGGCACTAACACCCCTCTATGCACAGCCAAACGTGCCTTTTTGGACACGTTTTGATTGTTCATAAACGCCTTCAGAGCTCCATTTACACTATTACCTGTATTAACTCTTCTTTCAATATCTTCTTCATTCTTACCATCTCTTGTAAACAAAGTACCTAAGTAAACAAACTCATTCACTTGTTCCACTCGCTGTCCATCGATCAAAACATTACAAGCCGTAACTCATTCCTATTTTTCAAAAACTATTAAATAAAATACATAATATTTAACGACACCTAGTTGCAATATAAAAGTAGGTACGTAACTACAGTTTTTACACTTTTCTTATATTCTTAATATCTATCAGCAGCTCGATGAATGAGCCCCAACACACAGTTTCACTACGACCTTTCTTACATACATACATACATATTGTCACGCCTTTTATCCCCGAAGGGGTAGGCAGAGATGTATTTCTACACCCACTTTTCGCCAGATATACTTTAGTCCCACGTAATAAGGGGCGAGCCTATTGCCGTACCGGGCACATTTCCAGACTCCGTGCTGCTACTGAGAATTTCGTGACAGAAAAACCCAATAACATTGCGCGACCCGGGAATCGAACCCGGGACCTCCCATCGCGCATATTTATGCCGCGAGACCAACGAGGCAGTCGTATAGGGTTTGATGTCGAGTTTTCCGTCTCTACGCAAAGATGGTATTTGCATCGTGTTATCCCTTAGTCGCCTCTTACGACACCCACGGGAAGATAGGGGGTGGTGACACTTGTATTCTATGCCGTCAACCACACGGCCTACGACCTTTCTTAGACCTTTCTTAGAAGGGGTTTAAGTGTATTTTCTTAGACAAATTACTAGTATATATATAAACGCTATGTACCCTAACTTATGGCCACGGAATAAATATTACCGTCAGTAGGAACTATTATGACATAAATGAATACAATATCAAGTGTCAATTTTAATAACCAATCTAATTATATCGAGTTTAATTAATTCGTTTCACCCACAAAACCAATAGTGTTGAACAGATTTGTGGGACAGAAACTTTTAAACACTCGCGTTGCATGTTTCCTCTTCCAAGGCCAATATTACCTCCAGATCGATGGTGTCGCAATGGGGAGTCCAGTAGCCTGGACTGGATTGAATTTCATTGTCCCCCAAGTCCTCTCCACGGAACGCCACTTTTACCCAAGAGTTGTGCGTGAAGCGATCGAAATCAGAAAACATAAAAATTTCAATCGGGAAGAGGGCTTCAAATTGTCATCGGCGTGGAATCCAGTGATTCGACTAACAACACCCCACTTTAATGCGCAGTCAGCGAATGTTCCATATACAGATACGGTTAGTGTGTTTTGCGCCAGTACTTCGAAAATAAACGACCCGAGGGTAGAAATGGAAGCTTCTACCTCGCACTCGGAGACGTGACACCGCTACACCAGTCAGCTTGCGACCACGAGGCGTGCAACCGTCTCGAAACGTCAAGCAAAATAAGGTATGTAAATACCTAATGCATGTTCTTTTGTGTGTGTGGACTAGTTGTTGGCCGCTGATGGCCTTGACAACTTTACGCGGACTATGGTTCGCGTTAATTCCCGTATATATACCAGTTGCTCTCATTGATATCAGTTTGGCGCTGACTCAAATTGTTATCAGACGTGATATTCGACTCTGTTGCTTATAACCAGTATTACTGGCTTTTGGCATGCGTGGTTGGTCAAAAGGTGAATTGATTTTTTAGGAATAAAATCTGCTACCGTTCAAAATTTTAAACGAAATTTAATAGCATACATGATGAGCAGGTAGCTTATGAATGTTCAGTTTAATTTGTTGCATCAATATATCACTGTAAACAGTAAAACACCCGAAGACTATCGACATGGGCATTTTAGTTTTGCTTGCTACAACCATTACCTTTTCTGTAGAAAAATCTTTTAATCTTTTTACCGAAAAAAAAAAATTAGATTTTTTTTGTAAAGCAATGTCGCATCGTCTGTCTGTTTAGTTGATCGCGATAAGCTCACAAAGTACTGAATAAACTGGATTTTCATGTGGTTTTCACCAATGTGCAAAGTGATTTAAAATTAAGGGTTCCGTAATAATTCGTTAAAGTCTGGTGTTAGCCGTATGTTATTTTATTTTATTATATTTTATTTGTTGTGCGATAATAAACAACTACAACATATATGGTAAAAAGAAAATATTACAAATAAATATGCCGATGTTGCAGCTCACCACATCATCCAGAGATGAACCAATGTAGAAAAGCACATTATAATTAATCGAACTGTGTGCGGCTTTTTTATTAATACAGATCTTTATTTATATATTTTCTAATGTTACGGCGTATAGGTGTATGTATGTATAACTGTATATACCTACTATTCATAGGCATAGTATGTTAGTACTGCCTCAAATTATTGAGGATGTGCACGGCTTTAAATGAAACACACTTAATCTAAAATAATACTTTATTATAGGTAAAGAATGCGCAATCACGATATAATGATACAAAGGACATGAGACCATTTGAAGACTGCAACGAGAAAATTGCATTTGTACATCTCGACTACGTAATTGGAGATTGTTTTAAACATAATTAGGCATTTTAATTTGGCAGTTCGATTAGAATTATTTTAAATAATATTGTCCGTGTGGTGACGGATCAAGAATACGGAATATCACCACCCCAAATCATCCCATGGGTGTCGTAAGAGCCGACAGAGGGAGCATAAGTTTAATGCAGAGAACTAAACGTAAGAGAAGGAAAGCTTGATACAAACCCTATACCAACCCGTTTGGCCAGCGTGGTATAGTAGGACAATTGCTCCTGTCAAAGGAGAGGCCTAGTCCAGTAGTGGACTGTTAAAGGCTGATGATGCTGAAATTTTCTAGATTTTCTGGCTATTTTAATTGAAAAGTCAAAATTTATTCACATGTATGTGAAGTCTATGAACGTCAAAACCAGTTAAAACATTATTCCTACAGAATATATTTTTTTGAGCGATGCTATTACCGTGCCCCATCATTAAGAGGCAGCATACTTATTACACTCGATTTAAATTTAGTGTAACATTTAGTCCTTGTTTTGTAACAAGTACTAATGAATTTTTGCTAATAAATCGGCAATGTAATGCAAAAAAAAATGTTTATAACCCTGTCGATCTCATGGCAATACATCTTAAATTCAGATTTAAATAGAATACAACTACAATACAAATAAATATATTCACTACTCTCCATTCGCAAATATAGTCACAATATCCACGGTCTCCAAAGTGCTGTCATCTCAAGGTCGGACTTACGATCCCTAAAGATCTGGATGTTGAGTAATGATAGCAAGTAGCAGTGAGCCCTCACCTTAATGGTCGTGTAATTCTTACTCACACAGATGTTATAATGAGAGGTACGTAACATGGAATATAATAAAGGATAGCCTTCGAAATGGATCGTATTTGAAGAGAAATTCAAACGGATTTCTGTCTGTGATTTGAAGGAAATCTTTTAATAATATTGCGACTGAATATGCTTGTCTATCATATTTATATTAAATAGCAGATTTAAATAGGTTATAGGCAGTGATAGAGAATAAACCAACATACTTTTACGTCGAGGGTCTCGTATTTTCGTGAGGGAAAATTCTTGAGAAAGTCAGCTTTCAAATCGAGTGTACATAAAATCTCTTTACAAATTGATAACTAAAAGTCAGTTGTCCACACACGGAGCCTTCTAAACAAGATAACATCGTTTTCATACCGTTTAGTAACCTCAAATTAAACTGTAATAATAGCTTAAACGAACTAGTAGCAAGCCAGCTACAATATTTTAAGTTGAATACCTACCCCGATTCTCTAGAACGAATGTACCTTAGCACCGCGGTTTGGCTGCGGTCAACTCGTTACGGTGTAAGGAGCAATGTTATTTTCTAGAAAGGACATTGGACGGACGTTGTAAGTACTTTACCTAGACCTAACTAGGACAAACTTAGTTCAGGTATAGTTATTTGTTCATGAAATGAGAGCGGTTTTAGGTCTTGTTTTATGAACATTGTTTGAACTGGAATATTAGTCTTAATAAGGCTTGTTATAAGACATGAATTAAATTTACTAGAAAGTTTTATCAACATCATCCTTTTTTATAGCTTGAACCACTGTTGGGCTTCGGCCCCTTTTCATTACTAGACAGATGAGGCCATAATCCATCGCGCTGGCATGAAGCGGGATGGCAGACTTCACATATTTATCGAGAACTTTGGTAAATTAGATGGTGAATTTACTAATAAGCGTAAAAATTTCGTTTTGGTAAATTATTATGCTTTTATAACCTACTGAAGAAGTAGACAACTATAAGTAAAGTAAGTGTAAGTAAAGTAAATTTAGACATTTGAGGGTTAAATAATTCGCATCCAACTGACAATTGCTAGGATTGTTCAAAAGACCAAGACAGAATAAATAATTTAAATCTGGAAAATTCTTAGCAAGTCACAAAAATTCACATTCAAGTCAAAAAACGAGATTTTCGATTTTCAGCATAACGGTACTTTTTTTCATAGAAACTTGCTCAACAAAATTGCAGATTAGATAATTTTCTATACAAAATAGCTAAATAATTTTTCCCTAAGAGCCACCGTTTTTGAGATATATCGATTCAAAAAAGTTAACACATTATTCTTAAATGCACACGTTTTCGTAAAGTTTATATTGTACTTAACGCGTTTTTAAAGTCTGTGTTGATAAATTTTTACGAGTTGAATTAAAATCGCAACATAATTGATATTACAAATAATTGGTATTAACATAATATTTAATGACAGGTCCTCTAATAGGAAATGGAGAACGGTATATTGCGCATAACAACTAAAATTCTCATATAAGGAAAAGAGAACCTTTGCCCTTACAACATCATCTTCCATAAAAACCACTTATGTAACACAAAATAAGCTGCTTAAAGAATATTTTTAAAGGAAAAGTAACATAAATTACTTTTATTTTAAGATAAACTAATACCTTTTGTGTAGGACGAACTTACTAGACAATTTCCATAATAAATTCTGCCAAATTAATTCCGAAGAAAATTCAGCTATAATAAGATTACATATGTACAAAATTTGATAAAAAAACATCAAACGAAAATCTTGAATACATTACAGGGTCATTCTCCCAATCATCTGTTCGTGGCATTCCTTTACCCAATATCATAACACAAGCGTAAAGTCTGAAAAAGACTTCAAAAACGTATAGTTAGGTAAACCCTACTTGACCCGGCCAAGTGTGTTGGATGCAAACCTTATTACCGTGTTTAATCCTCTTATGAAGACTGCCTCCTTTTACCCCCTACCTCTTCCTATGTTTGTTCACCCACCCTATTCTCCCTCTCTCTAGAGATGTGAAGGATGTTGTATTTTTAATGCGCAGAGTGTTTTTGTTTAAAATTTACATCAATTAGGGAGTGTCGTAAATTTCTTTACGGTATGGGACGGGATACTTCGCTGGAAGTTTGGTGTTGTGGTGGGTTTTAAATTTTGAATTTTGAGTTATGGCGATGTATTTGAATTAGCGTTTTTATGGCATACTAGAGGAAGCCCGCAGCTACGCCTGCATGTTTTTTAAATTTACCCGTATTGGCCGATCCCGAGGGAATTTCGGAAAATGCCTTCTTAGTGCACCCCTACGGTCCCCAAGGAACATACATGCCAAATTTCAGCTACCTGCGCCCAATAGTTTCGGCTGTAGCGTGTCTGTCAGTCAGTCAGTAACGCAAGGATTTTGTATATTAAGATTATACGCTTATAATATACGCTTATAAAAAAAACCGGTCAAGTGCGAGTCGGGCTCGCGCACCGAGGGTTCCGTACAAACCTGTAGGTATATAAGTAAAAGTTCACCAGTCATAGTTATGGTATTTTTAATGCCAAATGAAATCCATAACATTACAGTATGGAAAGCTGGAGGAGCATAAATTAAAGAAAAAGGGGTCTTTGTCGTTTGTAATCAGTCATCCTTTATTTTATATTAACATAATTATATCGCTTATTTTATGATATAACTTAAATACCTATACCAGCCTTGCAGCAGCCTTGCACAAGTCAGCTGATGAATGATGTTAAGATTTTTCATCAAAGTTATTGATTTACAAAGTTTTTAGTGACTATTAGAAATATGTTACAAAAATACTTATAAAGTACAGAATAATTAGCAAAAAGGTTTGAAGACTATGTAATCATTTGAAATCTCAATCTCAATCAGCCTATCGCAGTCCACTGCTGGATATAGGCCTCTCCCAACACGCATCACAGCACACGGTCCTCAGCCTTCCGCATCCTTTATCTGGGCTATAAGACGTTGCTTCGTACCAAATTTCAAGATTTTGAGTTCACGGAAAGAACCCTGTAGGTTTTGATTCCCTTGCGAGTAGTCGCAAGTTTGAAAATATGATTAAATTGCTCTTTCTTTTGATTTCGTAGACATAGAAGTTTGATTTTGTTACAGCCTAACGGTGTTATGTACCTGAGTATTTGCTATAAATTTCAATTTAATACCTCTACGCGTTCAAGAGTAAAGGGGTAGAAACTTTAAATTTATTAAAAATATTTTTCTTATGTGATGTAACTAAATATTACCGGTTTTCGCAATTTTTCCTATATGAGTGATATAAGAAGTTGCTTTGTACCAAATTTCAAGATTCTGAGTTCACGGGAAGTACCCTGTAGGTTTTGATTCCAATTCGAGTTTGAAAATATGCTGCAATTTGCAGCATATACGGCTGTATCTTTTGATTGCGTTGGATTAAAAGTTTGATTTTTTTACAGCTCTATGGAACCGTAGATTCGAGTATTTAGTATAAATTTCAGTTTGATACCTTCACACATTCCGGAGTAAAAGGGTCTTGACAGACGGACGGACAACAAAGTGATCCTATAAGGGTTCCGTTTTTTCCTTTCGAGGTACGGAACCCTAAAAATTGAATACCGCTGTATTCAATTTTTTTTGAGTTATCGGTGGAAACTCAAATTACTGGTCAAACCTTGTGGCAGCCACGAATGTCTGTAGGAAAAGTCATATATCCCCATGTGTGACTCTTCCTATAGGCGTTCGGCGGCTACCTATTAAAAGCAACGGGGTGTCCGAAGACATTTTGTATCAGCAGGGACTCGCGAAGCATACTTTGTTGCGACACCGCAAATTATAAACTAAAATGTATTTCTAAGTTTGGTATTAGTTTTATCGGTGTCAAAGTCCTTGAAACATAATAATGTTACATTTGATTACTTAAAACATAACAAATACTTATGTAGAAATCAGTCTGGTGTTTCATAAAGAGCCCTTGTTTTGTAATAAGGCTTTATTAAAGACGTTTTAAGCGCTTCAATGTAAAATTATTCCAGGGTTAAGTTTTGTGAAGGGGAACCACGTAGGTAAATGATTTTAGAGTAATTTTAGGGAAATAAAAGGAAATTTTTCGTTTTAATATTGTTTGAAGTTTACATTTTCATTATATTATGTGAAGCACGTCAAATCTACAAGCCTTCATAATATTATGATGTGGTTATTTTAAGACTTCAGATAATTTTGAGGCTCCAGGAATAATTTATACAATTAACAAATTGTAGGCATGTATTTAATTTGTGTTTGAATGTTCTTGGTAGCGCTAGCGGTACGTAGTTTAGATGTAGGTACCCTTACTAATAAGAGGTAGTATCATCGCCCCATTACGAAGATTTTCAATATATAACATTGAAAAATGTTGTTGCATCAACTTTAAATTGATTGGCCTTCAAAAGAATGCAATATTAACGAATCTTTTTTTTCTCTTTATAGTAATGAGATAGTAGAACAGTTAATTCATGAAATAAATTTAACACAATGTACCCTAAATTATCTCTCATATAACTTTAAAACCCCAAAAATCATCACAACCTCCAAGAGGGAACCAAGATCTCATAGTAATAAAAACGAACTTAATGACATGAGGGCACCTCATTTGACAAGATCTAGCTGTGATACTATTATTAAATCACAACCCCGCAAGGGATCTATCCCCTATTATTTTCAAACTGTAGGAAAACCAAAAGTGTCTAAGTCACAACCACGAAAGGGTACAATTCCCTTCTATTTTCAGGTTATAGAAACACCAAACTTATGCCAACTTACTGTGGACAAGACGTCAGTTAATAACAATAAACAGTTTTTTCGTAAACACTCACAGCACTAATTTTTCTATCCTACATCAAAACATTGCAGGTGCTTTAAATAAAATCCAAGATCTTGATATGGCTATATATGATCTGCACGAATCAGGTTTTAATATTGAAATTGTTTGTTTAAGTGAGCATTTTATAACTGAAGGTGAGGAAAATTATATGCTATTAAATGGGTACCAACTTGTTGCATCTTATTGTCGAAGCCAACGTCGAGGTGGCACTTGCATACTTTGTAAGAATAGGTATCAATGCACAGAATTAGCTGACATCAAGAATATGAGTATTGAGAAACATTTCGAAATATGTGGTATAGAAATTAAAAATTGTAACATTATTGTAATATGCATATACAGAACTCCGAACTCAAACATTAACGCATTCTTTGAGAACTTCGAAAAATTGTTAATAAAAATACAACACAAAAAATGTAAAGTTGTCATTGCCGGGGATTTTAATATAAATTTCTTACAAAGTGATAGCAATAGTATTAAATTTAATGAAATCATCTTTAATTATGGTATGCAATGTCATATAAACGAGCCGACACGAGCAAATTCATGTATTGACAACATTATTAGCAATATTCCAACAGCTTCTGGAAAAACACATAACCTTTGCCTGTCAGACCACAATACTGCTCAAGTTTTGGAATTCAAATGTCAAAGCAATAATGCCACAGGTCATTATTTTCTAATAAAAAATGATCTCAGTAAAGAAAATATAAATAAATTCCTCGAATGTATAAGCAAATTGTCTTTTTCAGAGATATATGAAGCCTCTGAAGTCAATATTGCATTTGATACATTTCATGATATGCTGATTCTGTTTTATAAACTATGTTTCCCTAAAATAAAAGTTAAACAATTCCATATAGGTACTAAAGTAAAATGGTTAACTAAAGGTCTTAAAACTTGCAGCAAAAATAAAAGAAAATTGAGATTAGATTACTACAAAAATAGAATTATAGAGTGTAAAAATAAATTTAAAACGTATTCAAACATATTAAGAAAATGTATAAATCACCGACAATCGACCAGTCACCAAAAGTATATTGCTTACTCTAGTAATAAGTGTAGAGCTACTTGGAATGTTGTTAAACTCAACATGGGCAATCAAAGGTCGCAGATATATGTCGATAGGATTGATAACAACAAAACTACAGTAAACTCAGGATCTCAGATAGCTAATATATTTAATATTTTTTTTATTGATATTGTAGAAAAGAATATGATTACAAACGATAATAACACCACTTTTTTCAAAGATAGTCATTTTAATAATATCAACCATAGTATATTTTTGGAACCCACGAATTCAATAGAAATCTGCAACATAATAATGTCACTGAAAAACACAAAATCGTCAGGCCCCGATGATTTCAGTACAGACCTAATTAAACTCGTGTCTCAATTTATATCAGAACCATTAGCGTATTTAATAAATTTGTCTTTTGAACAAGGATGTTTTCCAGAGAAGTTAAAGTTGTCCATAATAAAACCCTTACACAAAAAAGGTTCAAGAACTGACAAAAATAACTATAGGCCAATAGCTTTAACGTCCATATTTTCTAAAATATTTGAAAAAGTGGTGTATAAAAGGTTGATTAGTTTTTATAATAAATATGACGTATTGGCCAAAGAACAATTTGGTTTTCGGCAAAATAAATCTACTCAGCATGCTATATTTTCTTTAATAAACTCTGTAATAAATAATATAAATAAAAAAATACCATCCGGTGTCCTATTGTTAGATTTAAGCAAAGCGTTTGATTTTGTAAGTCACGACATACTTATTCAAAAGCTAGATAAAACTGGCATAAGAGGTATAGCATTACAATGGATCATTTCATATTTAAACAACCGAAGACAAATAACAAGAATAACTAAATTCAATAGTAGCACTAATTTTCTACAATCTTTTGATTCTGAACCTAGGTTCAATTATTGCGGAGTACCGCAAGGGAGCATCTTGGGGCCATTGCTATTCCTCATCTACATCAATGATCTCCCTCAAGTAATACAACACCACAAATGTGTGTTATTTGCAGACGACACCACAGTAATAATAGGTAGTAATAACTTACAATCATATGAAAATGAAATAAATGAGACACTCCAGAATATAATTAAATGGCTTGATACAAACGCTTTAAAAATAAACATAGAAAAAACCAAACTTATTCATTTTAGAACAGCAAAAACACAAGAACTTCAACTTTCAGTTAATTATGATGGTAAAAAAATAGAGCAAATACACAGCACAAAATTTCTAGGTGTTACAGTCGATGAACATCTGACGTGGAGGTATCACGTAGAAAATATTAGCAAAAAAATAAATAAGTTTGTTTTTGCATTAAAAAAAGTTAAAGATATTGCTTCAAGGGAAACTGCTTTAATGGTTTACCATGCGTATGTTTGCTCAATTATACGTTACAGTATCGTAGTTTGGGGTAATTCATCTGAAATTATGCGAGTATTTATAGCCCAAAAAAAGTGTATTCGTGCAATATTTGGCCTAAAATGGATGGATTCATGCAAGCCCATTTTTACATCTCAAAACTTGTTAACCGTACCTAGCATATTTATTTATGAAGTGGCAAAATTTGTGAAGTGCGATAAAGACCTCTTTCAACTTAAAGACAACACTAACAGACGCAAAATCAATCACTCATATTTTAAATTACCAGTACCTCGCCTAGAGATTTTCCGGGTTAGTTGTGTATATATGGCGCCACTTATTTATAACACGATACCGGAGAATATAACATCTCTTCCTTATACAAAATTTTGTACTGCATTAAAGAAATGGCTTGTAGAAGAATGCTTTTACTCTATAAATGATTTTTTAAAAGAGTACTCCTCGCAGTCATATCACTTCAGAAATGCATTAGTGTAGTGAATGTTTATTAAGTAATAAGTACCTTAGATTTTCTTTATTTTTCATTGTTTTCTTTCTTCATTGGTAATTTTATTTTTCTCGATCTATAAATTTGTCTGAAATTCAATGTTATTTTTCGCATAGATATATGAATATTTGCATGCTACCTAGATATAGCAAAATGTGTCTTGTCCTTTTTATATTTTTACCACCTATTCTGTTCCACATTTTTTGCAAATAAATGATTATTATTATTATTATTATCTAAATAACGAGGGATTGCAAATATTCAAACAGCTTACAATAACAATATCTAGAATTAGTTCCAAGTATTGTCCGGTGAAGAAATTGACTCCACGTCTCGACGTAATGTTAAGGGTATACCACTCCGCCACGTGTACAATCTATCTAAAATTTTCCATCACGACCTTGAAAATTCAAATCTACACGAGTACATAGGTAAATCGGTTTTCTCAATAGAAATTGATGTGCACACAAATTAAGACCTTGCGCCGAAATATTTTAATTATTACCGAATTTATGGCTTATAGTACTTTTGGGTATATTTTTGTTAATTATACATGTACAGTATCAAATATTCAAGGCGTTGTTTTATCATGCCTTTGTATTTGAATAACGGTGCTCCCTTGGGTATAACTCTTGTGACTACGATGCTCATAAAGCCTCTTCCTACTTCATACCTTGTGCAGGTATTCTCAAAACATGTGTTGTACAACCATTTATAGTTCGTATTCGGCTATTGTTTTGTTGTTATGTTTATATAAGGCGTTGCTGCTCGTATGAACTATTATGTTACAGTAAGTGGTTGATTTTTTATTATAATTATTATACTATCCAATTATTTTTGCGTTTAAATGCCACATTATTTTACATACGGCAATAGGCTCGCCCCCTATTACGTGGGACTTAAAAATTCATGGCGAAATGTGGGTGTAATATTTATACCTCTGCCTACCCCTTCCGGGATACAGGCGTGAGACTATAAATAAAAAATAAAAAATATTTTACATTATTTGTAAACTAGATGTCACTCCACATAACTGAGGGAAAATGCATATCATCAGTTAGTGTATTTATTGCTTAACCACATGTCATACTTTCAAAGCGCGAATATACTTATGTAATTCATCATCCTCTTAGCGTTATCCCAGTTTCAATCTGGGGTCCGCTTACTAGTCTAACTGGATTTGGCTGAATATTAGCTTTTCCACGGAGCGACTGCCTGTCTGACCTCCGCAACCCGAAGGGATAGCGATACTCAATGGTTTGACTAGTGTCAGTTTATTTAAAAGGTACTCTAACGATTGTCAAACATCTTCATGACAACCGGGACCGACGGCTTAACGTGCTCTCCGAGGCACGGGACAAGAGATAATTAAAAAGTCATGGGTGCGCGCCGTGGATTCGAACCCGATACTCTCTCCATGGCAGTGTGTTGGTACCTCCAATACCTCTTACTTATGTAAGTATTGATATAATAATATCTAGTGATTTAACGTTATTATAATTATGTTTAAAGTCCAAATATTTAGAACTAAAATTCTATACTGTACTACATAGTCTTACTTTTTATTCCACAGCCACTTGTTTAAGAAAAATTCAAACTCAAACTCAAACTCAAACTCAAAATCATTTATTCATTTAGGCCACAAAGTGACGCTTATGAACGTCAAAAGTTAAAGTTAATTACTAGATGATTCTACATTTACATTTACTGCCACGTTCGCAATGCAATAGGTAGAACCACGAGAAAGAACGGGCAATAAAACTCGTGGCCACTCTTTTTAACTGCCAGTATAATGGTTTTACATGTTATATTTGTAAGGAGCTGCAACTGTTTCACATTGTGAGTTATCTACTATTGCAAAAGTTAATAGTTATTGATATCATACTCAAGCAACAAATTATGTTCATTTATTAAGCCTCCCAAAGTGAATATGGTGAAACAGGAGCATCCACTTACGTCTTTTGATGTAAGCAACTCGCGAACATGACTGTTCTGATCTATGGTAGAACAGTATGTTCCAAACAGTATTGTAGCAATTTACAATCTATTAGTTAGCAGCTCATGACCACGAGTTACCCTCACCTTACAAATCCAATAAATTATAATAAAAAGAGTAGAACAACAATGCAAATGTAGCATAAAAAGAGAATACGGTAATTAACTACACTATAATACTGCCTATTGACCTAATAATAAAAATAAATTGACCTAATAAAATAATATTTATTTCCAAGCGTACTTGTCGTCAAAATACTCATTTAAACTATAATATGCCTTTAGTAAAAGATTATTTTTAACAATTGTCTGAAACGACCTTAAAGGCAAGTCTAAAATATTACTTGGTAGTTTATTATAGATTCTTATACTAAGCCCAATAAAAGAGCTATGCGTTTTGTGTAAACGGAAATATGGTACACATAATTTGTGCCTGTTCCTAGTATTAATATTGTGTATGTCACTATTCATTTTGTATGAATTTATATGTAGTCGTACATGCATAACACTGGCATAAATATATTGTGATGCTACAGTAAGAATACCAATATTTTTAATTTTTTCTTTAAGTGAGACTCTTGTCTTTAACTGGTAAATGGCCCTAACTGCTCGTTTTTGTAATATAAAAATATTTTCGATGTCAGCGGCCCTACCCCGTAATAATATGCCATATGACATAACACTATGAAAATAGCTAAAATAAACCAATCTAGCCGTATCGACATCAGTCAACCTACGAACCTTCTTAATGGCATAAGCAGCTGAGCTAAGTTTCCCTGAGAGATATGTAACGTGCGCACCCCACTGTAATTTCGAATCAAGTGTTATTCCTAAAAATAATGTAGATTCAGATGTTTCGAGAACATCGTCATTTAGAGCTATACTAGGACCAAGGTTTCTGACATTAGGCAGAGCAAACTTAATACATTTTGTTTTTTTGGCGTTCAGTACCAGATTGTTTACATTAAACCATTTAGTTACTTGAATGAGCGCACTGTTTATTTCGTTAAAATGTTCCTTATTTCTATCTACTTTGAATATCAAAGAAGTATCGTCAGCAAACAGTACAACGTCACAAATGTTTTTCAAGTAAAAAGGTAAATCGTTTATGTAAACAAGAAACAGGAAAGGCCCTAGGATGCTGCCTTGCGGCACTCCCAAATCAACAGGTAAGCCACTGGATTTTGAGCCGTTTATTTCAACACATTGGATTCTGTCACTTAAGTATGACTTAATGACTTCCAATGCTTTAGTCTGTACGCCGTAATGTCTAAGTTTGCATAAGAGCGTTTCATGGCAGACACAATCGAATGCTTTCGAAAGGTCGCAAAACACACCAATACCATTTTGGGCATTCTCCCATGCACTGAATATGTGTTTAAGTAACGCTACTCCTGCATCTGTTGTCGAGTGACCCTTGGTAAATCCATATTGCTCACTATGAAGGAGGCTGTTTAGATTAAAATGTCTAAGTAATTGCTTGAGTATGATCTTTTCAAAAATCTTACTTAAGGCAGGTAGTATCGATATTGGCCTATAATTACTAGGATCAGTCTTACTGCCGGATTTGAAAAGAGGTATTATCCTACTGTGTTTCATAAGATTGGGAAAAACACCTGATTCAATACACTTATTAAATAAGTTGCTTAAATAAGGAGCTACTACATCAATTAGACTTTTTAAAACCTTAACCAGAAATGCCCCAGAGATCACCTGTATTCTTAGACTCTAGAGATTGAAAAGTACTTATAATGTCGGTAGAATTAATACAATCGAACTTAAATAATACATCACATTTTCCTACACTAGATTCTAATAGGTTTTCTGCGACTATAGCTGATGATTTTAATTCTCTAGTAGTAGTAATCGGTATGCTAGCAAAGAATTTATTAAATGTGTGTGCGACTTCTTTGTCATTATGAATAAATTTGTCAGTATCAAATAAACTAAAACTATTACCTCTAAGTGTTGTCTTACCTGTTGCTTCATTAATAGCTCGCCAGGTTGCCTTAATTTTATTCGAGGATTGTTCAATTTTGTTCCTAACGAATAATGCCTTAGCTGTATTGCACACTCTTTTAAATATCGTTGAATAAT
Source organism: Euclidia mi (assembly GCA_944739405.2). Classification (NCBI taxonomy): domain Eukaryota; kingdom Metazoa; phylum Arthropoda; class Insecta; order Lepidoptera; family Erebidae; genus Euclidia; species Euclidia mi. The sequence goes on along the minus strand of OX123181.2, from coordinate 97,325,533 downwards.
TCCTAACATACTCAGTGAATTTCGAATCAGAATTGTATCTCTTCATACCATACAACTCGTACATCTTTGCTCTGCTTTTGTAAATACCTGCAGTAGCCCACTCACTAAAAGCTCGAGATTCCTTAACTACTTTCTCCCTAGTCCTAAAAGTATTCTGAAACTCCTTGTTAACTACATTAAATAAATTATTGAAATTTTCATTTGGCGAATCAATCTCCATTAAATCAGGACTCATAGCATTCATTCCAATTAAAATTTTATTCCGGAATTCATTAAACTTATGCCTAGGTAATGGCCTAACTAACACTTTCTGTATAATGCTATCACTATAATACGGAAACCTTGCTAATTGACCACAGTGATCCGAAGTTAATTCAGAACTAACTAATTTATTCAAAACTGTACAATTACTAAATATATTGTCAAGACAGGTGGATGATGTTGCTGTAATCCTAGTTGGTTCAAGGAACAAATTTTTTAAATTAAATGATTTAAATAGATTTAAAAATCTACTAGTTATTACTGAATGATCAAGAATATTTACATTAAAATCACCACAAACTATAATACCTTTCTTATTGCTCCTAATTTTAGTAATTGCATCTTCAATAACTGATTCAAACAAGCTAAAGTTACTTAACGGTGGACGATATACACTTATGATAATATGCTGCTCAAGTTCTACACATGACAGTTCCACGGTGCGTTCTATAGACAAACTTGCTATGTCTTTCCGTTCTTTACATGTTAAGCTATTTGAAACAATAATCAAGGATCCACCATGAATAGCGTGTTTCCTAGAGAAAGCACTGTGTACCGTGTATTGCGAGTTATTTAAGAATTTAATTTGGTACTCTTTTAGCCAGTGTTCTGTTATACACATAACTTGTATACTGTGATTTTCTAAATATAAACTTAATTCTAAATCCTTGCCAGATAGACCTTGTATGTTTTGATGTGCTACATTTAGTTGAATTTGTCTACCCTTTGTCCTAGTCTTAAGTTTAAAGAACTTGTGTCAGTATATTCAATAGAAGAATTATAAAGATAGGAACTATTTACAGAAGCTAAATTCTTGGATACCCTACATGTACCTGTGTCATTTTGTAAATTAAATGCTAGTAATTTAGCAACTTGTCTTCTATAAAATAGTGGCAGATACATAGTATCTTTGGTCAATGTAAAATTACTAATAAAATTATTAATGTCAAATAATAAAATAAAATCTTTATATTGCCATGTCAAATTGTATAAGCACAAGTTGAGTTCATGAATATAACTATTCATTGTTTCATTTAAGCTATAAGAATAAGGCAAAGCAAGAGTTATAAATTTGCATTCAAATTTCCTGTGAAGCGATAACATAACTTCTGTCAAATTAAATATATCCTTTTTAGTCACCGTTGGGCTATCACCATATGTGATAATTATTGTAGACTGCCTATCAAATATTGTTGTATTTAATGTATTAATTAGATATGTAAACGAAGACCCTGGATAACAATAATTGATAGTATTGTGTTGTGTCAGCTCACAATTTATTAAACTACCTAAACCTACACCAAGCCTATCTGAGAACATATAAACTTTATTTTTGCCAGAATTCTTACCTAAAGAAGACTTACCTGTTCTATTATTCACTGAACAAGTACTTTTATCACTATCGCAAATAATCTGAGACTCACAAGTGGGTAATGTTGGTTTTATGATATTCAAACAACTATTGGTATTTGTTAATGCTTTAACATATTCTAAATTTTGCCTCCCCACTTGTGCAATCTCATCATATTTCCTAATATACTCCTGAACCTGATTTTCATATTGCGTGTTCATTCTACTTATTTGAGATTGTAAGGAAGTAATTTGACTTTTAAGATCCCTTGTATGTTTGTCATATAACATTTTGCCATTAATCAACTCTGCATTGTAATTGTCTAACTCCATTAACAAATCTGAACGCTCAGAAACTAAACATTTATATTGCTGAGATGTTATCTTAGTTTTCCTATATTGCTTTAGACTAACAATGAGTTTCCTAATATGTTTATTTAATTTATTATACTTTCTATGTCGTTTCAGACAATTCATGTTTATTTTTAATTGTTTTGAATCTAAGCCTAATCTATTACCTACAACCTCTGAGTAAAGGTTCTGAGTTTTATTACTGTTTAATATCTCTACAGTTTGTTCTAGTGATTTAATCTTAGTAAATGATTGTTCTAAACAGCATTCTAGTTCCCTAATGCGACTCATAGACCATGAATGGGCATCATTGTTAGCGGTCAACAAATGGATTTCTTCCTGTAACCTATCTCGCTGGGCCAGTGTGTCCATATACTCGATATGGAGTTCTGCGAGTTGAGCCTTCAGGTTGGAAACCTTATTGTTGACAATCCTGATGTCCTCTTCACAGTCTGCGCGCTCCCTCAGTAGATGGTTATTCTCCTCCTGGCACTTCTTTAATTCCACCAAGGTTACTCTCAGCTTGTTTTCTAGATCCTTCGCTGTGGCCTTCCTGGTCATCATAGTGCTCATTGTGGAATGGCTCATAGCCAAGGATATGCCAAACACCTATGGACAGAAAAATAATCAAGATGTTAGAGAAGAGATAAAACAGTAATGAGTAGAAGTTTATAGATAATAAGTAAATAAATATATATAAAAGTTAATTATACTATAGCTAGAAGGACAGCAGATAAACAACAGAAAGGGAAAATATATATAAAAATTAAAGGTGTTATTCTTTTTTTTAATGATGCTAAATATGTAGGTAAGTAGAAAAAATAAAATATATATATATATATAATCTTGTGAAATTTACTAATTTATATAATTTTTTACTAACTTATATATGGGCCTTGTCAAAGATATAAACACTTAAATTAATGTGAAGTGTTAAAGTGTTAAGTGTAGTAGGTGTTTGTATGGGGCGTTTGTTCAGTCTTCGATTTTGCTTCCACGTTTTGTCAAGCAAAAGGAGACAGAAACTATGCCAGTGTGTGATGGACGAAGCTCACGTTGGTGTGAGCCGAGTAAATGTGTGATGAGGAGTGTAAGTTAATAAGTAAAATACTCCCCGGGTTTAAAGATGATTTCAAATCCGTCCGTTGACAGCTGGTTATAGATCTGTCCGCCAAAAACTGTTTGTATCGAGGTTTCAAACACCAAACTGAATGTCTTTCACACTTTACTTTACTATTTAACAACAATAATGAGATATAAGCATTAAATATTCATTTAAAATTAAATAAAACTTAAAATTACGGAGCTACGTAATTTTACGTCTGACGTTTTCAGTGTTGCTCGTCTTCCAATGTTCCAATTCAAGTATGAATACAATAGACAAAGATCTTGGTGACATTATAAGTAGCTCTGGGAATTCCGTTCACTGCAGGTAAACATAACCAGGACATTCAACTGTGATCTTTTCTTCATTTATTTTAAAATTACTATTTCTGTACTAGAATAGGCTCCTACGTTATGGAATGACATTATGTTCAATGTCATTCCATAACATGGATGATTTTAAATTATAGAAATAGGTATACTGCAGATACAGAGAAAACTCATACGTGCCATAATAATTTATGGATCGCGCCAACTATTGTGATAAATGACAATCGAAGCCATCAACAGCATACTAGCGAAAGCGAAGTGAGTACTCAAACTACTACACCACAAGCCACATTTGCAGTCAATATTATGTATAAAGCTGATACTGATTGATACCTAGAGGTATTAGACATTACCTATATTCACAGCCGTTTGTGCACTCTCAAACGGCTCTCAAAACAAACTTATTATAAGGACTAAATGAGAAATATTTATGAACGCTTAGCCTATCCAAGAATCATCAACGTAATAGCGTTATCTCAGTTACATCCTGGTTCCGCTTACTAGTCTCACCAGATCGGACTGAATATTAACATTTCCACAGAGCGACTTCCTGTCTGACCTCTGCAACCCAAAGGGATAGCCTTATTCCATAGTTTAGACTTATTTCAGTTTCTTCAGCGGTTCTGACTTCCTAAAACGACTGTCAAAGATCTTCGTGACAACCGGGACCGACGCCTTAACGTTTTCTCAGAGGCACGGATCAAGCGATAAATAAGAATTCATTACGCACTTAATCCCGAAAAGCCGAAAATCTAAATCTTTGCAAATGATTCATCATCATCTCCATCATCAGCCTGCTATAGTACACTGCTTGATGTATGCTGTCATTGTAAATGATAAGACATAATCATATATTTTATTTTGTTCAATCTTAAACAGTAAAACCTTCTATTATAGTAAGTAGGTTCCTACTAAAGTTCAGAAACGATTTAAAGTACATGGTAGTACAAAGTTTAAATAATCCCATATTCAACTTGGCTCGACATCGATCGTCGTGTCGCAATTTGTTAAACGAGATTAATTTATCTAGATAGGACATTTTACTTTTATTTTCCTTGTGTTTCTCCATCGGAACCCCAATTACATGGCAAGGCATTAAATTATGTCATTCTTCCTTTAATTTTAGAAAGTTTCATTAAATGATTTTATTTTTTGGCATTAAGCTTAGGTAATATTTGCTTGGGAAAATTGAATTACTTTGTCATAATCTTTTTTATATAAAGTAGAATCCCAGATAGACAAATTTCTTAGGTTTTGCAAAGATTTGCTCGGTTTTAGAATCGCATACGCATCACTCAGGGCACTGCTACATAGCGAGGTGATAGTTTAAATCACAACGGCATCAGATAGATGGTCAGTCATTAAATATATTAAAGTTATTACAGAAATATTTACCTAATAGTACTAAAAATCATATAACTCATATTTATTATCCTTAGATCAAAGAGAAGAGCTTGCATGAGAAATTTGATGGGAGTCAATGAAGCAAGAGAAATATGTTAGGACCGTCGCAAATGGCGTTTCGTAGTCTCTGCCTACCCCTCCGGGAAACAGGCTTATTCTAACATTTTCATCAAAAATGTATTTGAGTAAGGGGCGGAACATATCTGACCGAAGATGCGTCGAACGTATCTTCGGTCGCGTCTAATCCGTCAAATGAATCGGTACACATCTGACGGAAAATGCGTCGAGCGTATCTGCACACATTCGCTGAAAGCGTGGCTATTATGCACACATATAAGTTTGTTCGTGCAGGGCCGTACTCAGGGCAGCTCAATATTTTACTGTCATATTCTTTTACCTAATCATTTTTCGTGTTCTCTGATGTTGTGTAGTCACTGAAGTCCTGTAGTTATTTATTTTGCAATTCGAGTTTGTCTATTAAAAATATGTCGGACTTCGAAGATTTTTTATAGTAGGGTCAGTACCCACTGGTCCCCTGAAATTCGGACCCTGTGCCCACTGGTACCCTCAAATTTTTGTGGTGCCCACTCGTACCCTGCTCTATTTTTTATTTTAAGAAATAAGACACTTAATTATTAAAAAAAAGAACAAAATATAGTTAGCCAATTTGATGAGAGTCCATTATATATTATAATATAATTTGATTATTTTATAGTACATACATTAAATTATTGATATTACATAATTATTAATATCGTAACAATATTGTTCACAAATGTACAACGATGACAATATTTTTACCTAAAAATTACAATGGTTTTTATTAGGTGCCCAAAACGCACCTGAGTAGGTGCCGAATCTTTAATTTTATTCCAGGGTACGAGTGGGTACCTGAAAAATTAATTAAAATAATCTGGTCTCCTACTGGGGTACCAATGGGCACCTAAATAGGGGACCAATCTAAAACTTTTAATCCGGGAGACGAATATTAGGGGACCAGTGGGTACCGACCCCCAACAAGCGTTATTTAAATATATATCCTATTTAGGTATGGACTTATGGAGGTTCAAAAATAAAAGACGATAATACGATTTGGTTACGGTTTTTCACAAAACTTATACAAATGATATAGAAGGGGTTACAGACTACAGTTGCAGAGCAAGACACAAAATGTTTTCTATATAGGTATGTATGGAAATTGTTCCCGTGGAACTTTAGCACCTCATACCCAAAAATTGGCCCTCGATTCAAGCTAGCAAATATGCGTACACTCATAGCACATACTAACACTACATTATTCTACACATTTTGTTTCTGAAAAAATAAGTAAGGTCTGGCGGCCCTGGAATCTTATGATCTTAAAATCACCGATCTGGGAATGACATGGATATGGTATGTCCAATACCTACGAATTTAGCGTGCACACCTACGAAATTAGCGTGCACACCTACGAAATGTTGGGCAAATAAAATGGCTGCCATTTGAGTTGTTTTCCAGTGTAATCGATAACGATATGGAGCCGGTTAGAGGAGAATAATACATTTTTGTAGTAAGTTACCTTTGTTAGTTTAAATCTTTTGCCAGATTAGTTTATTCCATAATGCAAATATGGGCGAACATGGCAAAGCGAAAGACGACCCTTGTATGAAACATGTAACAAAATATTCTCTGAGAGCCAATATCGGTTTTTTCAACATATTTATGCACAAAAACAAAATTATTATGTTCGATAGACAACGATTTCACAAAAGATGTACCACAAACCTTGGCAAAAAATATGGCGATAGTGGCACGAATGACACTTCTAATAAAATATCGTCATGATTAATTTATTCAGTATACTATGGCTATCTCTTTTTTCTGACAGAGATATCCCTAAGACAAAACGAGACAACACTATGTTTGGTAACTTTATGTCGATTTCGTATATATGTGTATAAAAAAATCATGGCGAAATGTGGGTGTAATATTACACCTTTGCCTACCACTCCGGGGATACAGCCGTGAGTCTATAAAATATAATAATATATGTGAATAATGTAATTTTTCTATATGTACCTACTATTTGCCCTCTCCATTTATATTACTTACTCAAAGGTCAAAATTCACGTGGTGCGTGGTGCGCGCGACGTCGACGGATAATCCGTTAGTACGCTCGACGTACTGACGGATTATCGGTCAGGTGTAAATGGTTGAACGTTTTTCTATACAATTGTATGTATTGGCGTTACGCGACCGATAAAACGCGACGGATCTTCCGTCAGATATGTTCCGGCCCTAAAACTATGTAGGTAATAGCGAAAAAGTTACAGAAAATGTATAAAAGATTTATTTTTGTAAGGTCCCCAATTTTATTAAAATTAATATCGATTGGAATTTCATAATTTGTAGTCGATTGACTCGTCCGAGTCACATCACTATCGAAATAATTCAAAATGGCGGTTGGCGAGAGCGGGCTTTCTATTCCTGGCGACGGTACCGAACGGACGGTGGCTCTTAGGAAATATTATAATATCTGTACAGTGTAAAGGTGTGTCCGAAATATAAATTGTATTGGAATATAACTGGAATTTTACTACAAATCAGAAGTGGTAAGTACATGCTCACATTAATTTATATTTGTTTTAGTTCAAATTATGATTTTACGTGTGCGCGTATTCGTTTGTATTTGTATTCGTCCTTGTTTTGAACTTTTGTTAAATATATATTGGAATAGAAAACTAGTTACCAGCGTACAATGTAACAACGCTAACAAATTTAAAATTACCCTTTTCATAGTGTAATAATTGTCTAACGGATTATTACTGTCTCGTTGGTCTCGCGGCATAAAATTTTCTCGTGGGACATATCCCGGGTTCGATGCCCGGATCGGGCAATGTATTGTTGGGATTTCTTGGCCTGGTCAAAAGTGAGTATAGCAATATCTAGCTCTGCCTAGCTCTTCGAGGATATAGAAGGGAGACTGTGTATGTATGTAACGGATAATTACGAAAAGAATACTACTTGATTATGGTTAGCTTGTGCCGTGAACGTAGGGTCAAGGTCACATTAAGGTGCAACCATGGTCTTGAGGAGGAAGCTCCAAGACCGTCTATTTTTATTATTAAATAAAGTGTATCATTGGTTGTGGTTCGGAGGACCAGGGTCAAGGTCATGTTAAGGTCAGAAAAGGGTTCTAAGAAATATGCTCCGGGGTTTTATAAAGGGGTATGAATTTTTCATTATTTTTGCGCTAACGCGCACCGTTTCCGAGATAGACGATTTTTAAAAAATAAATTTACCGTCTATTTAAAAATACAAATTCAAACCGAACTTTTCGTCTTTGAGTTAAAGAAAATGGAGCGAGGCGGGAATGGACCAAGCTGACGCCTGGAGATGCCGGAGCCCGGTGGATCGGGACGCGATGGCGAAGGAGCTGGGCGGGAGTCGACTGCGCAGCGAGGACGTGGACTGTGTAGGTCGCAATCGCTATCGGAGCCGTGGCCCTGCTCATCGCGGCGTCTGCAGCCGGAGCATCCGGGACGGGGATCCTGAGTCGGAGAGAGAACGAGACGGAGTCGGGTGCTTGGAAGAGGAAATCAACTTGCAACGGAGTCGTCATCGACCGAGTTCCCGACGGCATAACTCTCGTCGCATCGACCGTAATACGTAGCATATTTGTTATTTATTTAATTATCATTCACACGTTCATACAGGAATAGTGCAGTGTCCCACAAAACCGTGTCATCGGTTTGACTGTGGGACCCAGTATCCGTACAGTAAATTAGAACGTTTTCATAGATAAAATTACAATAACTACTTATAGCTAACTTCTCTTAAATTCTAGCACTTATCACATCAGCCTTAATAGTCCACTGCTGGACTAGGCCTCTCCTTTGAAAGGAGGAATTGGCCTACTATACCACGCTGGCCAAACGGGTTGGTATAGGGTTTTTATCAAGTTTTCCTTCTCTTGCAGTGTTGTTCTCTGCATAATATGCTCCCTCTGTCGGCTCTTACGACACCCATGGGATGATATGGGGTGGTGACATTTCGTATTCTTAATCCGTCACCACACGGATTCTAGCACTTATCTAATTAATATTGCTTAAGTCTCCTTTTAAATATAGTTTCATCATTTTCGTTCCTTATGTCCTCTGGGACATTATTTGGCGGATATGGCAAACGTTTTTAAAGTTCTACCACCGTAATAATTAAACACTCTTGGTACAATATATTTGCCAGAGGCCATCGATCGGGTGTTATGATTATTTGTAACAGGTTCCAAGTTATGCCCAAGACTGCCATGGTTGTTTACAGCCAATAAGTATTTATGTTTTAGGGAAATTGGTAGTATTTTACAAATTTTAAATAATTTTGTGTAGACATTTTTATGCTGATTTCTAGTTTTATTATTGACAAGAAGTTTAAGGAAACTTTGTTTGGATTGATTCTAATTAGGGTTCCGTACCTAAAAGGTAAAAAACTGAACCCTATTACTAAGCCTCCGCTGTCTGTCTGTCTGTCCGTCTGTCCGTCTGTCTGTCACCAGGCTGTATCTCATAAACCATGATAGCTAGAAAGCTGAAATTTTCACAAATTATGTATTTCGGTTGCCGCTATAACAACAAATACTAAAAATAAAAAAAAAAAATATTAATGGGGGGGGGTCCCATACAAAAAACGTGGTTTTTTTTCGTACTTTTTGCTCAAAATTACTTACTGTTACAGGTAGACGCTTTAATTTTTTACAGAATATCTAGTTGTATATTACCTTAATAAGATTAATAAGAAAATAAATAATTAAATTTAAAAAAGTAAATAATAAAGGGAGGCTCCCATACAACAAACGTAATTTTTAAGCAATTTGTTACTCGATCTTAATAAACAGGTAGAAACTTATAAAGTGTTTAAGTATACATACAACGAACGTGATTTTCTTTTATAGAAGATGGTACGGAACCCTTCGTGCGCGAGTCCGACTCGCACTTGCCCAATTTTTTATTTATATATGTTTTGAATGTAAGACCATGGCAATCTAAAGCATAACCGAGAATAGACTCCTAGAGTGACTTATATAAGGATTTCAATGTTCCTTTAGGTACTTTAATGCTTAAATGATAGAATTTTCCAAGTAATACTCTGTTTGTCACAAAGGTAATCTAAATGATGGGACCATGAAAAATGTTCATCTATTTTCATGCCTAAGTATTTAAAACAGTTTACTTTTTCAATAGGTTTACATTGACGGTTTGATAAATTATGAAAGCTTGAATGGTTGTGTTTATACAATACTGGTTTTACTGATGGTCGCAAATATGTATAGTGTGTTATTAGCAGTTTGGTTTTCTCTGACTTGATGACGATGCCGTTATCGTCGCATAGACCGACATCATTGAGACAGGATGAGATGCGGTCTTTTCGAAAGGACGGCCGAGGTGAGCAGCGATGCCGTCTTGAACGGGACGACAAAGAGCTGCCTCATGACCCCTCCAGAAGTTTTCGTCTCCAAGTACTCATGGATCTCAGAGTTGCGAGTGGGCCGGGCGGCGCCACTTGTAGTCCTGAGGATGTTATTTTGGGCTCTGGAGGCATTGGATGTTTGATTTGCAGGCTGAGGACCACAGTTGGAATCCATAAGTCCATATGGGTTTTATAACTGAGCTGTAGACTCTGGGTTTGTTACTCAGGGACGGAGCGGATTGCTTACCGAGTAACCACAATAGGTTTTTAAAACGAAAGTTGACTTCGTTCCGTTTATGTTTTACATGCTCCTTCCAGGTCATACGTTGATCCAAGTGGAGGCCCGGGGGCTTCACACATGTAGATTGAGGTAGCGGTACTTGACCGGGATTTGCTGTTGGGCATAGTTTCTTTCGCGGCATGAAAGTGATGTGGTGCGATTTGGGGGTATTCGCTCTAATTCGCCATTTTTGCAACCAGCTATAGGTTTGGTCTGGTTGGATTTGTAAGGGTACCCTGGCTTCATCTGGGTCACTACTAGATGTCAGAAATGCAGACCGAGCCTTGAGGCGCTCCTGCGTCGCAAGTGTGCGGAGGGGATCTGGAGCCGCGTTGCTTGACTTGGAGGGTTCTATCTTTTAAATATGATGTCAAAAGAAGGTAGAACGTGTGGGGCAGGGTCCTCTTTATTTTGCACAATAGGCTTTTGTTCCAAACCCGATCGAAAGCCTGTGGACATCGAGAAATGCTGCTGAGCAGTACTCCTTATTTTCGAGACTTTGTCTTATCTTTTGGTAGACTCTATGCATTTGCAACCTGTGCGAGAGCCGCCTTTAGTTCAGTGATCACCCGGTTGAGTCGAGTTTTGTCTTCTCTATTGCGTGAATGTTGCGACACTCTGCGAAGTCTGCGCTTTTCAGATATCTTGCTGCGGATATCAACTGGAATTAGTTTTCTACGATTGGGTGTTTCTAGAGTGGGAGTGTTTTTCCAAGCCGCTACTTGTATCAGGTTGGTGATGTATGGGCACGCGTGGTCAATGTTTCCGGGATTTTTCAGTGGAAGTTTAAGAATTATATTGGATTCCAGAAATTCACGAAAATTACCCCAGTCCGTATTTGCATTGTACAGGTTCTCATTATAGGGTACACAGTAAATGATTGTTGTGCTTATCATCAGCATCACTAGACTATGGTCCGAGGAGACGTCGAGGCTTGATAATATGTGAACGTAAAGGGGTTGAATATTTTTGGTGATATAAAAGTCCAACAAATCTGGTATCTTGTTGCCGTCTGTGGGCCAGTATGCCGACATACTGGCCCACAGACGGCAACAAGATACCAGATTTAATGATATCACCAGTAGATAATGGTATAAGTCGATTGGAATCGACGCTCTTTTTAGTTCTCGACCCCACCAGCTATGAAGCGATTCCCCAGAGATTGGAAATATTCTGTGAACATGACTTCTTTTGTGCAATGTCGCGGTGGGCAATATATGGCCGAGAGGTTCATATGACCATAGCCGTCTTCTATGCGCACTGTGGTAGCTTGTAGGTGATTAGTCGCGTACGGCTGCAGTAGGCAGTGTTTTATGCAATTTTTTATAACAATCGCAGAACCAGCATGAGCTCCGCCATCCGGGTGGCAGGTAAAGTACACGCTATATCCGGTGATGCAGATTCGGCTTCGATTGGTTGTATGTGCTTCGGATATAAGGCATGCATCAAGTTTGTTGGAGTGGAGGAATGCTTCAAGTTCATGAGAGTTAGGTGCAAGGCCATTAATGTTCCACGTTGCAAGGTTTAGAGAAGTAATTTTTTGTTTTGTAATGAGAGTTGTGATAAGGTCCAACATGGAGCACATTTGTTGAATTAGGAAATCGATCGTCTCACTTTGTTTTATGAGTATGTTTTCAAGAGTCAGATTTCGTTGATTGCCAGTAATATCAGTGGTGTTATCAGAAGCTGGTGTAGATTTTGACTGCGTTACGGTCTCGGCGGCTACCACACTTGCATAGGATCTCTGTTGTATTTCACAATATTTGGTGGTTGTTGGCTATGGTGGAGGTTTTTAATGACTAAGCGGTAGCTTTTATTGTCCTTTGCGGTGAATGTATAGCCGATAGCCCATTTGACCGGATAACAGTTTTTTTTTGGGGGCACGTGTAGGGTGGGTCTAGAAAAAGATAGTAGTTCTTACTGACGCAAGTGACTTCACCCCTCTCCCCCAAAATTATTAATTTAAAATAATATTAATGTACCTAGGTATTAATGGTACAGTCCAGAGCTGTATTGTTATAGGCTTATTTTTGTAGCAGTGATAAAACAGCCTATCATTCTAATTTCGCAACAATAACGTATTGGTCCGAATTGGATGGGTTGGCCAGGATTGTAAGCTTTTATAAGCGGTTTATAAAATGAATTGGTCAGAATTGGATGGGTTGATCAGGATTGTAAGCTTTTATAAGCGGTGTAGCAGTTCCTGTTAAAATTGGATGGGTTAGCAGGGACTGCATGTCGGTGAATGTCAATCTTGCTGGAACTGGATGGGTTAGCAAGCATTGCATTTAATTTTGCGAGAATTGGATGGGTTCGCAGAATTAAATTTGTGTATGTTATCGTTGTCGTAAGAATTGGATAGGTTTGCGGCAATGATAACGTGTAACCAAGCCTGTAAGAATTGGATGGGTTTACAGGATTTTTTAATGTGATTGTAAGTGCCCCCTCTCGCTGAGTGTAAGGTTTATGTTAAGTTTGCTTGATTGCGTGTATGGGGACATACACGAGGTCAGGATGGACGAGTGTAAGGTCCCCATTTTTATTAAAATTAATATCGATTGGAATTTAATAATTTGTAGTCGAATGACTCGTCCGAGGCACATCACTATCAAAATAATTCAAAATGGCGGTTGGCGAGAGCGGGCATTCTATTCCTGGCGACGGTACCGAACGGACGGTGGCTCTTAGGAAATATTATAATATCTGTTAGTGTAAAAGTGTGTCCGAAATATAAATTGTATTGGAATATAACTGGAGTTTTACTACATTTTGATAGTAGCCGATATTGTTCTAATCTGTTGGAATTTAAATAGGAAACATTTGTAGTGATTGACCGAGACTCGCTATGAGCATTGGCTGTGTTGTGCTTTGTTGATAACTCTTTCTAGTGTACTGATTAGCGTAATCATCCTGCATATTTGAATTCCAAAAATGAAGTGCTCTGACGAATCTTTTCATTACGAGTCGAATATGAAATGACGGTAGGTTGAATACATTTCAGAGGTTTCTTCATTAATTTTGTGTTGGTTGTGTATTCATTACATACAGACCAATATTGCGATGTAGGAATGTACCTTACGAGTAGCTCTGTTCCATAAGCTGTGGTTAAATTTTCGCCACAATTACCAAATTAATCAGTTCATGCTATAAAGTTTTATTAAATCGGATCCAAACTATAACGAAAGAAAAAAAAATGAATATTTTAAAGGGTAAGCTCTTGAATGTGTTGCCCTGGAGATGATAAGACTACGAAACTGTATATTTATCTTCAACATATCTTTGAAATTAAATATACTCGTATTTTTAACTGGTTAATAATTGTTTATGGCACTAAAATGTATGTATTGAATTACAAATAATACACTTTCTATAATTGTTTTGTGAGTAATTGTCATGTACCCAGATAATTTCCACCAGTTAACTTGCAATAGACATACTTATGATTTTGTCACTTCGATTTATATTGGAAGAACAAAACCACATAGCTTCATTTTGCCTCAGAGGCACCACATTTGAGTTTTGTAAAACTATTACTACAAGCGAACTTTTGTGTGTAGGTACAGAAATCTTAATATATAAAATCCTTGCGTTACTGACTGACTGACAGACACGCTACAGCCGATTATTGGGCGCAGGAAGCTGAAATTTGGCATGTATGTTCCTTGGGGACCGTAGGGGTGCACTAAGAAGGGATTTCCCAAAATTCCCACGGGAGCCGATCCCGTGGGAATTTTGGGAAATCCCTTCTTAAACCGGGTAAATTAAAAAAAAATGCAGGCGTAGCTGCTGGCGTCGCCTAGTACTCTATATTATATCAAGCATGTCTTTGTCTAGCTAGATCATATCGACAAAATGATAGTTTCTTTTAGCAACTATTTCCTTTTAATTTTTAAACATAGCTTATCCTACCGAGGCCTGAGGGGTCAAATATGCTACGTCTAAATATATAGCTCAAGGGATTTTTATTATAAAGTAATTATTGAAGAATGTTGTATTATATTACATAAGATTAAATTGACTTGTTAAAGAAAGTGACATCATTTTGTTTATGTCTGGCACTCAAACTCAAAATCATTTATTCATTTAGGCCACAAAGTGACGCTTATAAACGTCAAAAGTTAAAGTTAATTACTATATGATTCTACATTTACATTTACTGCCACGTTCGCAATGCAATAGGTAGAACCACGAGAAAGAACGGGCAATACTATTAGATGGCAGTGTATCCAATATTTTCACTTAGTGGTATTTTGGTTGATAATTTCCTGTTATTTATAACGATTATAGCAGATAAAGTAGTTAAAATGTGTAATAAATGCAGACATCTGTCTTATTAAATGGATCTGAAATAAGCACATTTTTTATTTTTTTATTAAACAAAACCTGTCAAATTGACTTCACGCTGCCTGATGGTAAGCTGACAGTGAAGTCCTATTGCGAAGGCCACCATCCCCAATTGCTGGTTAAGCAATGTGTCATGACGGCCTTCACTTTGACGGCCTTGAGAGATGCTCTCAAGGCCAACACTCACCAAACGAAACGCAGCAGAAAAGTACTGCAACTTTACGTTGATCTTCTGTGAGAGGGTAGTACCGCCCAGGTCGAGCCGACCCATTCATGCTGAAATCAGCATGGCCCTACTAGCTATTAATTCAATTTGAATTTGCACATTGCACATCACCACATCAATTTGCACATTGATTCAATTTGAAAATAGTTCCATATTATATCACTTATTTTTTTCGGAAACATTCTCATAGTTTACTTATCAATTCTCGGCAATAATACAAGTTAATTCAATAAATTAATAAAATAAGAAACGGTATTTATTTTTATCTGCTATTATTAATTGAAATTATATATTTTTTTGTTATGAAGTGCCATGTGCCGTGATTTGTTAAACTGTAAACCTATTAAGACCATATACATAGTGATAATCAATCTTAGGATTAGCTCTCGGTAACGAACTATCTTATCAATTTAGTATCTTGGGTATATACACTGCGATAGATAAGCTATTTAGAGATATTTTTTATGCAAAGATATACATGTGTACCTGGTAGCGCCATCTATCCTTTCCATTGCTAGTTAATTATGTCAACGTCAATGGTTCGTCGCTGCTCGGCCAATCCGAGCGATCTTTTTTCATGAATCCCCTCCCAAAACGCCTCGCTATTGGCTGCCCTGCTCAACGGCGACGAAAAAAGAATGGAAGATTCGAGAAGCTCGGGAACTCATGTCCGCCGCACCGTACCGCACTGAACCGCACCGCCATATATAATTATTACCGCTTATACAAAACTCAACAAAACCGCTCGCGTGATCCAAGCAGCTTCAATATACTTGAAGACACCAGGAGGCTGCCATTTGCAAAATAAGAGGCTCCTAACCACATCACCTTTTCCGCTTTCCCTCATTTCCTAGTCGCCGAAGAACCGCCATCCTACAGTCCACAATATTAATCCTTCTCCAAATCGCCTAGAACCTTCGGTTTCGGTGTAACTCCGAACCATTTTTTTTTGGTCCTTCGAGCCGGGTTCATTTATTTTATTTTATTTTTTATTTTATTTTATTCATTTACGTTTTATACGTCAAACCTCGTAATATCTATATATCTAGGCAGTTATAGCACCTAGCTATACTCCTAGTTCATTGACATAACCGTCACATGGTTGTTTTCGCACGCATCAGTAGGTAATATACTTTTATGTAGCTACCTACTTACCCAATTATTATTTCTGGAACTATCATTGTTGTCTTCTAAATCTCATATTTCAAGCAACTTTTAATTCCACCGCTTTAAAGTGTTGCCTAGGTACTTAGGTAAAATAATAGGTACTTTAGATATTCTTATTTTGTTTCGGTCTCATTAGCTTATACTTACGTAAGCATGTCACAACAAAAGAAGTCACGCGTGTCGGAAGACAAAGAGATGACAATCTTAGAAGCAAAACGCAATATTTTATTTGAGCGTATTCAAAACATTTATGAGCGTTCAAAGACCGCAGCCGTTTCTGATAGTAATAGGGAGTCATTTCTCAGCTATTGTATGACAGTAGATAGTATTCGAACAGATTTTCATAAGTTGCTAGACGATTATAACGCAAGATTGCTTTCTACTAATCCTGATGAAAAACCGAATCATCAGGCGTATACGTCTTTCGAAGACCTTTATTGTATTATTAAGCGTATACAATCGCAATTGGAGGGTAAATATTCGGCACAGCCCGTTTCCGCGGCTCGCACGCCGAAGTTACCGCCAATCGAGATTGTGTCGTTTGATGGCGATATACGAAACTGGCCGTTATTCTAAACGAGTTTTAAGTCTACAGTGCACGATAATGGTTCACTGACAGATGCTGACAGGTTGTACTATTTAATAGGTAAACTGTCACCGAAGGCCCAGTCCGTATTAGCAGGTGTCACACCTAGTGCTGAGAATTATCAGGTCATATTTCAGTCACTACTTGATAGAGATCAAGACACGCGCGTCCTAGCGTCTACCTACTTTGACCAAGCTTTAAATCTTAAACTGTCCGGTGCCGCATCTGTCTCGAATTTCCAGCTGTTTATAGATAACTTCGTAACCGCGGTTATTTCTCTTAGGAACTTAAAATTGGAAGATCTTTCCGACTTTATGTTGCTTCAACTCGCTTTAAAAAAGTTTGACACCTAAAACAATTCGTGCTTTCGAGATGACGGAACGCAATAATAAAATACCTACACTAGATAGTTTTATTTCGTTCATCAAAGATCAGTGTCGAATATTTCATAATACACAGTCTAGTTCACCTAGCCCGTCTTACACTAACAGCAGCAAACAAAGGTCGAATAAAGCGCGAAATAGTAACAATAACTCGGTCCCTAATCCACAATCTTACGTAACATGCTCGGAATCTAATAAAATTAATTCACAGAAGTATCTGTGCAGTAATATAGTGCACGACCATTTCTACAATTGTCCCGCCTTCAATTGTTTAAATCCGACTGCTCGTTTCAAGTGCGTGAAGGACAACAGAGCTTGCATTAATTGCTTAAGTATAAAGCATAAAACTAGTGATTGTTCTAGTAAGACGAGATGTCGTTCATGTAATCAACGACACCACTCATTGTTGCACTTTGATAAAAGTAGTCTGTTGTCAAGCCAAGCCGCTAACCTTGACACACTTACGTCGCAAGTGCAGGCTACGATAACTGCGCCTCCCACGATTCAGAATGAAATATCGTTGTGTACGACATCCATCGCGCGGGCGACCCGCACGCGAGGACGGCACTTGCGCATCTATAATGATCCGCGCAGGGCCAAAACGCAGTGTACGGCGTCTAAGACGGTACTGTTAGCGACAGCGCAAGTTATCGTTTATGATGTTAATGGGTCGCCGCACATGGTACGTTGTCTACTCGATAGCGCGTCTCAGACCAATCTAATAATATTGAAATGTTTCAAACGCCTCGGATTGTGGAATAACTTTAGAAATACTAGTTCAGTGGTCAAAGGAATCGGTGGGTCAGAAAAACATTGCAAGGGTTCCGTAGATATTAAAATACATTCGCGATTTGATAGGGATATTAATTTTAACATTTCTTCGCTTATCGTGTAGCGTATCACGGACGCATTGCCGAACGCTAATGTAGACGTAGCATCACTCACTCACCTCGAGTCATTGCCGCTGGCAGACGCGGAGTTTGCGAATCCGGCAGACATTGACCTTTTGATCGGATCTTCAATATTTCCGCACTTGCTACTAACTTTAATAGTACGTAGTGAGCGATATGATTTACCGCCCGCTATTGAGACGGTATTTGGGTATGTGATTATGGGTACCGTACCTACGTTACATACTTCTCATTGTATTACGTCTTGTTGTTGTTCTGTTCTTCAAGAGATCAAGGTGGGTGCTAATACTGTGTGTAAGATAAAGGACTAATTAGCTTTGCTATGCTATGCTATGCTATGCTATGCTATGCTATGCTATGCTACGCTATGCTACGCTACGCTATGCTACGCTATGCTATGCTACGCTATGCTATGCTATACTACGCTATGCTATGCCATGATATGCTATGCTACGCCATGCTATGCTATGCCATGCTATGCTTTGCTACGCTATGCTATGCTACGCTATGCTATGTTACGCTACGCTTTGCTATGCTATGCTATGCTACGCTACGCCATGCTATGCTATGCCATGCTACGCTATGCTATACTATGCTTTGCTACGCTATGCTATGCTACGCTATGCTACGTTACGCTACGCTTTGCTATGCTATGCCATGCTATGCTATGCTACGCTACGCCATGCTATGCTATGCTATGCTACGTTACGCTACGCTTTGCTATGCTATGCTATGCCATGCTACGCTATGCTATGCTATGCTTTGCTACGCTATGCTATGCTACGCTATGCTACGTTACGCTACGCTTTGCTATGCTATGCCATGCTATGCTATGCTATGCTACGCCATGCTATGCTATGCCATGCTACGCTATGCTATGCTCCGCTATGCAACGCTTTGCTACGCTATGCTACGCTTTGCTACGCTTTGCTACGCTATGCTACGCTTTGCTACGCTTTGCTACGCTTTGCTACGCTATGCTACGCTATGCTACGCTATGCTACGCTTTGCTACGCTATGCTACGCTATGCTACGCAATGCTACGCTATGCTACGCTATGCTGCGCTATGCTACGCTATGCTACGCTATGCTACGCTATGCTACGCTATGCTACGCTATGCTACGCTATGCTACGCTATGCTACGCTATGCTACGCTAAGCTATACTATACCATACTACACTTCTGCTTTGTATATGGATGACATTGCCTGTAGTGTCGTACCCGCTCCGCTAGCAATTTCGCTTTATGAAGAGCTCATTCAGCTTTTCAAGCGAGGCCAGTTTGATCTTGTCAAATGGACAAGCAACTCTAAGGAGGTTCTCGCACGCATACCAGATTGTCATAAAGCTTCTCCAGACATTGAGTTTGAGAAGTCTGTACCGCATAAAGTTCTCGGTTTACGCTGGGACAAATCCTGCGATAGTTTTCGGTTTGACGTCTCACCACCAGATGATAAGTGCACCAAACGCACTATGCTGTCCACAGTGGCTCGACTATGGGACATAATGGGTTTTGTGGCTCCCACAATTTTGTACGCCAAGCTCTTGATCAAAGAACTTTGGCTATCAAAGTGTGAGTGGGATGAAACACCCTCCGACCATATTGTCACCGCTTGGGGCCAGTTTTGTATTGAGCTTACCGCGCTCAATCAAATTACTATTCCGCGTCATCTTGGGTTGGTAGATGGATGTACCATCAACTTAATAGGTTTCGCTGACGCCAGCGAGCGTGCTTACGGCAGAGTCGTATATCTGCAAGTCCGCATTGGTTCTAACTACTCGGTGCAGTTAGTTTGTGCCAAGTCAAAGGTCTCGCCTGGTTAAAACCATTTCGGTTGCGAGACTGGAGTTGTGCGCGGCCCTTCTGCTGGCTCAGTTGCTCCGCAAGGTTCAAGACACAGTCTTGCCCGACTACCCTATTAATAGAAAATACGCATTTTCTGACTCCAAAGTAGTGCTCGCTTGGATTTATTCATCTCCTCACCGCTGGCAGACTTTTGTCACCAACCGCGTTAGTAAATTGATTGAACTTGTTCCCGCTACTTGTTTCAATCACGTCGCGGGTTATGGTACTCGTTTTCAGGAAGAACTTTCCATAGATCATATTGACTGCAAGTTTATTCCACCAGCATCACCACATTTCGGTGGATATTGGGAAAGCATGGTCAAAGTAATTAAAACGCATCTCTTCAAAGTTATAGGTCAATAGATCCTCTCTTACGAAGAGCTTTTAACTGTCCTTGCACAAGTCGAGGCACTGGTCAACTCGCGTCTGCTCACGGCATGGAGTAGTAACCCTGCAGAACCATCCGCGTTAAGCCCTGCACATATTCTGAACACAGTGCCATTATCGTCATTGCCGGCTCCTGAAGCAGACTCTTCAAGCATGCTCCAGAGACATACTCTGCTGGATAAACTCTTGCAGTCATTCTGGCGGCGCTGGCGTGCGGAATATCTACACCAGCTTCAGGCTACAGGCAGCATCCCCTATACAGGAGGGTACGTTGGTCGTCATAATACATGATAATGCTCCGCCGCTTTCATGGCCGTTAGCCATCGTAGAGAAACTGCATACTTGCAAGGACGGTACAACCCGCGTTGTTACCGTGAAAACTGCGAAGGGGAGCTACGTGCGCCCTGATGTACAGTCGCGGTCTGAAAGTGTTTACCACCTTAAGGCTTATAATTGCATGAACACATCAATGACACAAGGACGACGATATTGTACTAGGCAACCAATCTATGATTACATGCGTTGCGTAGCAACTAGTGTCAATAACGATTTATTATTCCACATTTATAATATACATTCATTTAATTACAAGCGTGATATTTACACTGAAACTAAAATATTTGTAGTCTTCAAATAATGTTATTTTAAACTTGCTATTTACAATTTAGGTATTTGTAATTAATAAGTTTATCAAATGACTTTTACATTGACAGATTATAAGTAAAGGGATGGCGAAAATACGACATCCTGAATATAAAACCTTTTTAAAAAAAAATACAATATTTATATCGTCTAGCGTAAAACTGCCTCGTTGGTCTAGCGGTCTAATATTTATACTCTTTTTGTTTGAATAGATGCCTTACCAATGATTGAAAAGTAATAAGTACTCAGATATAGCATTTTAGACCTTGCTGAACCCAGCGTGACAAAGAATGTAATTTGAAAAATGGTAAACATTTTTAGACCGCGACCGTACGTCTCTGTCCGCTTCCAACTCAGTGAGATCTAGCCTGAAGTTAGATCTACCTCTTAGTTTAAGTATTTAGTTTGTAGTTTTCGCTGTTATTGCGTTTGTAGTTTTCGCTAAAGTTAATTTAGATTAATTTTATTGTCATATCGCTGTCCTAGCCTATTGATGAGTTATGCGGTAGTACACCCAACGGTATTCTCTCGTTTTCCATAATTTCATTTGCACTAATATTGTTTGCCATAATCATCCCCGATCATAATATTTACTTGCACTATTATCATTTATACTAATAACGTTTGCCATAACAACTCAACAGTTATAACTTTTATTTGCCATAAAATGACTTTCTATAACAACATATTATATCATAATAATTAGTTTTCATAAGTAACACATCTCATAATCGACTCTTGACATAATCAAAATTTGATATTATTATGATAATAATACAAAATATTGTTAGGTCGAAATTAATTATCGTTAATACCCCGACTCAGTGCAATCCGACTCGGATAGGTTAGGTTAGGGTTCTCTTTTGACCCTTAACCCAAAAATAGGAGCCCTGCGATGCAGGGCTCCGTCAACTTAGTCCACATTCTTCACACTAGTTTAATAAACTGATGTTGAATTAATTATCGTTAACACCCCGACTCAGTGCAATACGACTCGGATAGGTTTGGTAAGGTTAGGGTTCTCTTTTGACCTTTCCCCAAAATAGGAGCCCTGCGAAGCAGGGCTCCGTCAACTTAGTCCACATTCTTCACAGTAGTTTAATAAATTGAAGTTGAATTAATTATCGTTAACACCCCGACTCAGTGCAATCCGACTCGGATAGGTTAGGTTAGGGTTCTCTTTTGACCCTTAACCCAAAAATAGGAGCCCTGCGATGCAGGGCTCCGTCAACTTAGTCCACTTTCTTCACACTAGTTTAATAAACTGAAGTGGAATTAATTATCGTTAACACCCCGACTCAGTGCAATCCGACTCGGATAGGTTAGGTTAGGTTAGGGTTCTCTTTTGACCTTTACCCCAAAATAGGAGCCCTGCGAAGCAGGGCTCCGTCAACTTAGTCCACATTCTTCACAGTAGTTTAATAAATTGAAGTTGAATTAATTATCGGTAACACCCCGACTCAGTGCAATCCGACTCGGATAGGTTAGGTTAGGGTTCTCTTTTGACCCCTAACCCAAAAATAGGAGCCCTGCAAAGCAGGGCTCCGTCAACTTAGTCCACATTCTTCACACTAGTTTCTATTTTCTTCTTAGATTATTGAAAACGAAAATTATAGCAAATACATTTATGGATTTAAATTATTATGACACTTGATCGATTATGACCAATGGAATTAGTGAAAGTCATTTTATGTCATTTCACGATTATGACAACTGAAGCGTTATTTCTAATGAAATTATGGCAAATACCAGTATGGCATATGAAATTATGCCATTTTAAATTACGGCAAACATTAGTAAACCACACCCAACATAGCTAAGTTCAATTTTATTTATTTTTTAAAGGCAACCCTTTAGGGCCGGGGGGATATGGTAGCCACCTATCCTTTCCATTGCTAGTTAATTATGTCAACGTCAATGGTTCGTCGCTGCTCGGCCAATCCGAGCGATCCTTTTTCATGAATCCCCTCCCAAAACGCCTCGCTATTGGCTGCCCTGCTCAACGGCGACGAAAAAAGAATGGAAGATTCGAGAAGCTCGGGAACTTGTGTCCGCCGCACCGTACCGCACTGAACCGTACCGCCATATATAATTATTACCGCTTATACAAAACTCAACAAAACCGCTCGCGAGTGGAAGTGATTTGTGTAGTGGAGTGATTCAAGCAGCTTCAATATACTTGAAGACACCAGGAGTCTGCCATTTGCAAGGTAAGAGGCTCCTAACCACATCACCTTTTCCGCTTTCCCTCATTTCCTAGTCTCCGAAGAACCACCATCCTACAGTCCACAATATTAATCCTTCTCCAAATCGCCTAAACCTTCGGTTTCGGTGTAACGCCGAACCAGTACCTGTACTTTGTGTGATTGTAGGAGACCATGGCAATAATGATTAAAATGGGATTTAATCATTCTAGGTGCTTGAAGAGCTTTATGTATTTATTTTAAACAATACTTACATGTAAGCTTACTATTTTTATACCAAACCTCTTACAAGTCGCAAAATCTTAATTATATTGAAACTTTTTTTTTTTTGGTGTCGGGTTGGAAAATCCTCATGGAGTCCCTCCGCCCTGGGGGAAGGACAAAGGGGACTGTCATACTCTTACTGATAAACACCAGCCCGTGTTCCTCACGTACCCGTGTGTCAGAGGGTCGGGTATCGCTGAAGCATTCCTCGCTACCCCCTGACGAGTATTGGCCCGCCAGATGGTCAGGCGGGCCCCGAACAAAACCCCCTTGGCGGCGGATGAAGGTGTTGGGCTCCGCCGCCAAAACACTCAGCGGCCGCAGAGGATAGGGAGGACGGCAACGCAACACCGCATCTCCTCTTCCTCTGCGGCCCCACCGTGACGCAACGATGGTGCGCCCCCATTTGGTCGCGGGAGATAGGGCGCGCGGCAACGCAACACCAACACGCCTCTCCTCCCGCGACCGCACCCGACTGCGAGGGACAGAAGAACTGTCCCTTGCACCTGCCCCTTTGGACGCATCCTGCGCAGGCCTCCGTCAAGCCCACGCGGAGCGTTCCCTCCTGGATCCCTCTTAGCTTCACCGCGGGTGACCAATCCACGGTTACTGAGCCCTCCCACCACGACAAGGTGGAGATCCCACGGGGGGGAAACTGAATGAACCTAACCTAACCTAACGTAAAATATGTAAAAAACATCGAATTAAAAACTTTGTCAGTGTTCTGATTGTGTAAATGGAATTAAATGGCCACAATTTCATAATACAATTGATAAATTAAACTGAAATTGATGAAATTAAATAAGATAATATACTAAATATAATAAGTATTTGTACAAGTACATTGATTTTTATAAGTGTTGCGACCTAAATGAATAAATCTAGGTATGTATATTTGACTTATAGATATTGAAATATTATTAGACTGGTCTGAAGTTAAACTTATTTTAACTAGTGTCTTGTTTGACTTGCTACATGACTATTTATTATACCCTTTCTTACCAAGAGTATTTTTACTGGCATTGGCGTCTAGTTTACCTTTAGGTTATTTATTTATACTTTTGTACCTGCAATACATTCAGGTTAATTCAGTTTATAGCATTCCATACTCTGTACATTTACAGGTGGTAGACTTACAATTAGGAAACAATTATTATGGAACACTATTAGGAGTGAGGAGCACTTTAGTAATATACTATAATAAAGTCTATGTATTATACCTCTATGTATTACCCTGCATTTGATATTATCTTTAAAAGGTATATTATAGTAACATGCTTTAATAGGGTCTGCTGCATTTATTATTCTAGATTGATAACATTTTAGTGTATTATTAATATAGATATCAATTTTGATTATAAGTTACATTTATAGTTTTTCGTACAGTTAATTTTTGTAGAATATAATAAAAAACTTCTTTGTACATTTAGATAGCTACGATTTATGGATTAATAACGTTTAGATATTCTTTGATGACATAGTAGCTTTTACAGATAACATTTTTTATTTTCCTACTAAGCTATTTAAGTTAAATTTTAAAAGACATATACAAAGAAAGTAAAATGGCGGTCTTACTATAGGTTAGAGGTTCCGATAACCATACACATCATTATATATAAACTTCTTCTAGACAAGGATCGCTACCTAGCTGTGATGATATAAAGGTATCTGTAAATATCTATAATAATGTGATAACATCGATTTATTCATTGATGATTAAATAGTTGACGATGATTGAATTATTATTGATGATTAACTTACCGATGGTTAAGAAATTGATGATAATGCTGGCGATGATGACGATGTTGATAATAATGTTTTTTTTTTATAATGATTTTGATAGTGATTTTGATAATGATTTTGATAATGATTCTGATAATGATTTTGATAATGATTCTGATAATGATTTTGATAATGATTCTGATAATGATTTTGATAATCATTTTGATAAACATTCTGATGTTGATGATATTGATCATATTGCCTAAGAACTGCTAAAGTCTTTCGCCTTATTCTAGCCTGGACTCATGTGCAGCAGGTGTGGGGCTAGATAGTATCAAGGCGATTGACCGTTGTTACTTGTCTATTTAATGTGAAAGGAAGGGCAATGGCAATGACCGTGTATAAGAATAAAATATTGTCCTAGTATTACACTACTGTTCATACAAGTACCTACTTGTAAATTAGTGAAATCAAATTTAATTATTTAACTCGGTTGTGAATTTCAATTATTTATTTTACTTCAATCATTTATCAGCCATAAGCAGAATTACCTAACTATTTTTATTTTTTATTCTTAAATACGTTCCTTAAATGTTTATGATATTTCGTAGTGGCTCCTTTTGTACTATATTATTATTGTCAATTTATGGATGGATAATGCAGTGGTGTAATATTGTAAAATTAAAGTTGTACTTCTATGTAACATGTGTATTGTGAATGTTAATGATCCCTTCACAGAATAGTAAATACAATTAGTAACAATGGTATCAAAGCAGCTGATACAGAACTTATTTTTAGACTTACTAAACGAAACCGTTATTACTGTAAATATGAGTCCAGTTTATTTTTGTGTACATGTTTCGTACAAAGTGATTGTTGTTGTGATACTATTCTTATAATTGAACTTAGATGACGACGTAACGATACTATAGTTTTTAGATGGTTTTAATGAATATGGTAAGAATTAATTGTTACATAATACAGGGCGCCCGTCGGGCAATTGTTTAGTAAAGTGTTATTTATTGTACTTCAAGGACGAAGTAATTGTCAGTCTGGCCGTGAGAGATATGTAATGATTTTTAGGCTATGGGCTGAAATTACTGATATCCAAGTATTTATACATAATATGTAAGAGGATAGTGGCAGTTAAATGGCACTGACATGACGTTTGACAGTTAAACTGTCAAACGTGTAAATAAGGTGTACCTTAGCTATATAAGTCGACAGGCTCGGCTAGTTCGTCCTATTCTCCTTCGACGACGGCTCAGGTACGATATGGTTCTGACTATTTAATTGCCACTGTGTTCCAATATTCTGTGTTGCTTGCTCTTTTGTTTTATCATTTAGGAAACAATGTAAGATAATGTAATCATTATCTTATTGATACTGTGGGTTGTTTGATCGTTTGTGAGATATTAAAGATTGTAATATAGGATAGAATAATATACTGTTGATCAAGTTGTATCAATGAGATTCATTATATACCTGTGATAAACATTTAGTAAATTGTGTTGATACTAAATGTAGTGTTGTAGAAGAGTGTGTGTCACGTAGAATGGTAGTGCGAAGTAAAAGTCACAGATTGAAGAAATGAAGTATGAAAGTTTATTAAGAGGTGGAAAAGTTCACAGGCACAGTTTATAGGTACACGCACAAGCAGAAGGAGTGAAAGATAGCGAGAAGAAAGTTTTAGAATAGGCACAAGAATTTAGTACGCGCGGAAGCGATGACAATTATTCACAAGTACTAATAAGATTTAAATATAAGGCGGTTTGCGTCAAGACAATTCATAGACTGCTGATGGGCCGGCGACGCGGGCGCACCGACTGTGTGAGCGGTCAACCGATAGTGCTCTCTCGCTCGCGCGAGCTACCTGCGACGCCAGCCGCGACACACGGCCGCTCACGACGTCACCGCCTCGCTGTCCCATCTAGTAATATTTTATCTATATAAAACTATTGTAAAATGTTTGCGTGTATGTTGAATTATTATTTTATTTAAATTACAATTATTTTTTTATGCCAATCAAAGATTAATATTTTTAGAGTACTAAATTAACTATAAAAATATGATATGTAAATTTAACAATAATAATGATGTCACTACATCACCCCCCTCCAGAGACCGTCAAGGGCGATAATAGTCGGGCAATCTAACGCGACGTCCTGACCGCGTCGTTATGACGACGCCATCGTCAGCACGAAGTAAGTCCCGGTTTTCTGCGATTGGGGTGTTTGAGTGAGTGTTTGTGTTGGGTGGTGAGTGTGATATGTTGGGTGGTTGGTGTGAGTTATTGTCTGGGTCACGCAGTATGGAGGCCGGTTTGAGACGGTCTATCGATACTGTAACCTGTTTACCATTTACCGATATTTTAAAAAACTTATCACCACGAGATATGACTTCATGAGGACCAGAGTATGCGACTTTTAAGGAACGACCCGTAGTATCATCTCGCAGAAAGACGTGTGTCGACTTTGACAGGTCCTTAAAAATAAATGTCTTGGTCTCACACTTATGACGAGACCCGGTTGACGGCTGCAGACGCCGAACAAAACTGCGCAGCCGAGACAAGTAGTCGGTCATGTCCGTCGTCTCGTCGGACTCTGTGCTGAAAAACTCAACAGGGAGCCTGAGAGGTTGGCCATAGACTAATTCGGCTGACGATGCTTTCAAATCCTCCTTGCAAGCGCTGCGAATGCCAAGTAGGACGAGTGGAAGGGACTCCACCCAGTTAGCAGTGGCATGGCAAGTTATGGCGGCTTTCAGTTGATGGTGGAACCTCACCACCAGTCCGTTACAGGCAGGATCGTAAGCTGTGGTCCGACGACGTTCAAAGCCCACGGTCTTGGACAAGCACTTGAAGAGTGCTGATTCGAACTGTCTACCTCTATCAGTAATGATATTGGTAGGACAGCTGAAACGAACAATCCACCCGCTGAGTAAGGCCTTTGCGACTGTTTCTGCCGTTATGTCAGCCAATGGGATAGCCTCAGGCCATCGCGAGAAACGATCGACGGCGGTGAGGCAGTATCGGTAGCCCTGGCACAGTGGCAAAGGTCCAACAAGGTCGATGTGGACGAATGCAAACCTTGATTGCGGTAGCTTAAACGTACCTACGGGACTAAAGACGTGCCGCGTGATCTTGGAACGCTGATAGTCCAAGCATGAACGGACCCAATCACGGCAGTGTTTTCTAACTCCAGGCCAAACATAACGACCCGCAACCAGTTTTGCTGAAGCCTTGGTCCCTGGGTGGCTCAACGAATGCAGACTAGAGAATACGGCCCTGCGCAGTTCCTTGGGTACAAAAGGTCTTGGAGTAGGTCCGCTAAAATCGCAGTACAGTTGACTGCGTGACCCTGGAATACTTACCTGTTTGAGGTTCAGTGAGGTGTCGCCAGCAATCAGTTGCTTGAGCTCGGTGTCGTTTTGCTGAGCTTCTGCGATTCTTTCCGGGTGCACAGGCTGAGTAATCTCCTCCACGCGTGAGAGAGTGTCAGCCACGATGTTGTCCTTCCCAGAGATATGACGAATGTCAGTGGTAAATTGGGATATAAAATCCAAGTGACGGAACTGTCGGGGAGAACAATTCTCTTTACGAGAGTGATAGGCGAATGTGAGGGGCTTGTGGTCCGTGTAAATAACGAAGTCACACGCCTCCAACATGTGCCTGAAGTACTTAACACTCTCGTAAATCGCAACTCACGGTCGTAAGGAGAGTACTTAACCTGTGCCGGGCTTAACTTACGCGAGAAGAAGGCTAGAGGCTCCCAAGCTCGATCATTAAGCTGCTGCAGAACTGCGCCGATGGCCTTGTCTGACGCATCCGTGACCAACGCCATCTTAACGTTGCAGTCAGGATGAGCTAAAAGTGCTGCTTGGCAAAGACTACTCTTGCAGTTTTGGAACGCCTCCAACTCTTCCGTTGAAAAATTGACAGGGTGAGAACTCTTAACAGACCCTGCAAGTAAAGCGTTCAATGGAGCTTGAAATGCGGCGGCCCCCGATATGAACGTTCTATAAAAGTTTACCATGCCAAGAAATCTGCGCAGTTCTCTAACAGTCTTGGGGGTAGGGAAATTTTGCACAGCTTCGACCTTGGATGGCAGCGGCCTCGTACCCTAGGACGAAATATGGTACCCCAAAAAGTTTACCTGCAACACTCCAAAAATACACTTACTGGTGTTGATCACCATACCGTACTCTTGGAGTCTGGTGAATAGCTGACGAAGGTGCACCTCATGCGTAGCATGGTCTTTTGAAAACACGAGGAAATCGTCAAGGTAAGCTTAAGTGAAGTCCAGACCCCTGAGCATCTCATCCACGAAGCGCTGGAACGTTTGACCGGCATTTCGAAGTCCGAACGTCATGAACGGAAATTCGAAGAGATCGAACGGCGTCGTTATTGCGGTCTTCGGAATGTCGTCCGGATGGACGGGGAACTGGTTATAGGCCTTCACCAGGTCTATCTGCGAAAAGACTGTACAGCTAGATAGACTGTGGGCAAAGTCATGGATGTGTCTGATCGGGTACTGGTCGGGGATGGTACGTGCGTTCAGCATCCTATAGTCACCACAGGGACGCCAGCCATCGTTTTTCTTAGGCGCCAAGTGAAGAGAAGAAGACCAGTCTGATTCGGACGGACGGCACGTGCCGCACTGTAGCATGGCCTCAAATTCAGTCTTGGCGATTTTAAGTTTATCAGGTGCCAAACGACGCGGTGAACAGGTTACCTGTGGCCCAGGTGTAGTGCGTATGGGGTGGATTGTCTGGTGTCTGGTCCAAAGAGACGTCATCAGAACGACGAGCAGGTGAAGCCGGGGTGGACACAGTTCTATGGCAGTCGATGAGGCGTTGATTCCTGCAATCGACCGTCAAATTATAAAAACATAAAAATTCCACGCCTATTATCGCCTTTGTTACATCTGCGACGATAAATCGCCAGGGGAAGTCACGGCGCAATCCTATGTTTAAATTTTAATTAATATAGCCGTATGTGTTTATAATTGTTCCGTTAGCGGCACACAATTGAAAATCCGTTTTAGTACGGTGAGTAGACAAAGCCGATCGAGGGTATACGCATAGGTCACTGCCTGTGTTGACCAGGAATCGAACCTTGGTTCGGCAGTCAGTGATAAATAGGCGACTGGTACTGAGGCAATCATTTGTCGCCATTACTGACTGCCCCTTTCGTTTCCCGCGGAACGGTAATCGCAAGGTTTAATACAATGCCTAGCCCTATCACGAAATCTAATATGATACCAGCATATCGGATGATTTCGGTAAATGGACGGTGATCAGGTGGAACTGGAGCGCTGCCGACCTCGGCTCGGCTGTCGACTGCGGTCGCGGTCTCGGGACATCCTCTCTATCTTCTCCGTTAGTAGCTCCACCTGCTTGGCGAGTGCTGATACCTCCGGAGAAGCAGGAACGGCTGATGAAGGAGCGACGGCTGCGGATGCAACCTGAGGGACGACCACGTCGTGGATTCTGTCTGCCAGGTCCGCCAAATCATCTATGGGAGGCTTGCCCTGGGACGCGATGATGGCCTGCGTACTGCTGGGTAGACGGCTGGTCCAGATGTTACGCAGGAACTCCTTGGGGACGCCGGGTCCAGCCAGGTTAAGCAGGTGTCGGTAAAACTGCGAAGGCTTCCGGTCTCCCAACTCTTCGTGCATGAGGAGTTCCTTCACCTTCTTCTCCCGGGACGCAGAAAGTCGTTTCACCAGCTCCGTCTTCAGCTTCACATATTTTTCTGTCGCCGGCGGGTTTGTGAATGTCTTCCACCTCAGACACTTACTGGGAGTCCAAGTTGCCCGTGACGTAATAATACTTGGTGTCATCTGACTTGATACCAGACAGGAGAAATTGCGCCTCTATCTGGCAAAACCATAGCGCCGGTTTTTCGGGGTAAAATGGGGGTATTCTGACACCGACCCGAAAAATATCCGCTGCCAACTTGTCGCAGTCTTGGCTGCCACACCCTTTTTCTTCGGCCATCCTGTTATCGTGTCCTTGTTCGGAGTCACCAATGTAGTGTTGTAGAAGAGTGTGTGTCACGTAGAATGGTAGTGCGAAGTAAAAGTCACAGATTGAAGAAACGAAGTATGAAAGTTTATTAAGAGGTGAAAAAGTTCACAGGCACAGTTTATAGGTACACGCACAAGCAGAAAGAGTGAAAGATAGCGAGAAGAAAGTTTTAGAATAGGCACAAGAATTTAGTACGCGCGGAAGCGATGACAATTATTCACAAGTACTAATAAGATTTAAATATAAGGCGGTTCGCGTCAAGACAAATCATAGACTGTTGATGGGCCGGCGACGCGGGCGCACCGACCGTGTGAGCGGTCAACCGATAGTGCCACGGTAATAATATCTAACAGTATTGTAACTCCATACAAACGCACGAAACTCGAGTTATACCTACGCGCCTCGAGCAGAGTACCCATTAGACTGGGCGGACTGTGCCTACAGTACCCGCAGCCGCTATCGTGCCGCAGCTTGCATGCGGCGTGTCTGGTAGGTATATAACTCACGAAGACGGCCGAGTTACAATACTGTTAGATTATATTACCGTGATAGTGCTCCCTCGCTCGCGCGAGCTACCTGCGACGCGAGCCGCGACTCACGGCCGCTCACCACGTCACCGCCTCGCTGTCCCATCTAGTAATATTTAGATAGATAGATAGATAGATAAATCTTTATTGTGCAAATACAGTTGGTACAATAGCTTAAAATGTAGGTAATTGGTATACAAAAAGTAAATGCACAAAGGCGGCCTTATCGCAAAGTGCGATCTCTTCCAGGCAACCTTAATTTATTCATATAAAACTATTGTAAAATGTTTGCGTGTATGTTGAATTATTATTTTATTTAAATTACAATTATTTTTTTATGCTAATCAAAGATTAATATTTTTAGAGTAGTAAATTAACTATAAAAATATGATATGTAAATTTAACAATAATTATGATGTCACTACATGCTATACTTATTATATTCTGTTGTAAGACAGACCTCTTAAGTAATATAAAACTACCCACAACATTGATATTTGATATAAATTGGCTGTACCACTGTTTGTTAATTATTACTTATTGAAAAGAATGATCAAGAGTTTTAGTGCCCGTTCTTTCTCTTGATTCTATGCCTTTGCTTTGCGAACTGGGCTCTAAATGTAAATGTAGAATCACGACGTAATCTAAAGATATATCCTTGTGCGAAACTGAATAAATGAAAATATGATTTGATAGTTGTCTCTTTTATTTATCAAAACTGTCTCTACACTATAGGGAGCTTTCCTGATTCTGACACACTCAATAACGCTCTACATATTTTTCAAAACGACATATTCGCCAGGTTTTGGTAGCAGTTGTGATGTATGTGAATAGAACATGTAAAATATTAAACATATATTTTTAATGTAGAGTCTATTCTGCAGCGTTACGCTGTTAACAATTTTATTAACTATATAAGTTAAATCAAAATACGGTTTACGTATTCTATATTGGTATGTTTTAGTGACAATGTAATTTCAAACTGAATAATCTAGAAAATACATTATTTATTACTATCCGACGTTTCGATTACAGAAATTGTGGTCACAGAAGACTAAGGCGACATTTGTCTTTGCCTTGAATGCAGAAGTTTTTCTTGTAGGTTCTAGTGCTACCATCTAAGTAGAATGAGCTCACAGTGTCCTGTTGTCTTTGCCCTTATTGGGTTCCATCCCAAAAAGTCTATTGACAGGATTTCTATTCGGAGGAACATTCCAACAACTTCTCTATTGAAATTAGGATGTTTTCTTTTTAATTTCAATGGCCTCACCCGTGGTTTATCAAATAACAGGTAATGGTTGTTTCCTTGCTATACCTACAGGTTCACACATGATATCTAATTGAGCCTTGACCACATGTACAATTGACGATTTTAACGCTAAACACGATTTCTTTAACACAAAATTTGGATACTATCAGAAATCTTTGAAAGCTTTTCATGACAGCGGAGTCCAGAGAACAGTCGATATACGGAGTAAACTCTGAATAAACTAACACTATATTATTTTCTTGGATTTACGCGAATGTTACACATTAAAATAAAACTACGGGGACTAAAACCAAATTTAATGAAGGATAGTTAGACTTGAAGTGCCTTTCAAGAACACAATGAAAAACACTCAGACATGAAGGTTTCCTCAGGATTCACACACCTGTTTCCCCGAAGGGGTAGGCAAAGGTGTAATATTACACCCACATTTCGCCATGAATTTTTAGGCCCCACATAATAGGAGGCGAGCCTATTGCCGTTACCGGGCACATCACCAGACTCCGTACTGATACTGAGAATTCGGAAAAACCCAGTAACACTTTTGCCCGACCCGGTAATTGAACCCGGGAGCTCCGATTAGCAGTCGCGTACGCTATACACTGGACCATGGAGGCAGTTCCCCAGAATATTTTCGATAAATACCAATTTAACTCGTACAACTGATCATTATGAAATGCCTTAGGTGATTTTCCTTCGCAAATGGATCGTAATATTTCAAACGGCAAAATATTTTTATTTATTTCAACTACTGATAAAGGTTTAACGTTTAATGCTATTGAATCATTTCACTTTGTACAGATTACACGGTTTGTTAAACATCCTCACGAAATGACTGGTATTATATTTACTATGGTGACATGGCAGCCAATTTGAACGGGCTGAGTAGTTCTGTTGTATTATGTTTGTTATACTAATGCAACTTTTTTATATTGTGCACTAAATATATACCAGTAAATTTTATTGTTGCATTATATGCAATTTATGCTCTTTAAATTTAAGAATCGCAATTCAAACGCTTCATTATAATATTACCGTTTATATATAGGGCAATTTGGCAGCAGTTTGACAGTTGTGAAAAGATGGGAGATGTTTTGGTGCTTCATACATTACATCATTTTGTCAGTTGTTTTAAAGGTATATAATAAATATAAACGATAGTCTTAAGGGAAGATTGGTACGGCCATACTATGCAAAGGCTCATTAAGTTAAACCTATGAAACACATCACAGACTTTTAGATGTTTATTTTTATTTATGATTGCTTCCCTTAATGTGAGACGCTGAAGGATGCACGTGAGAGATATCCCCATAA
This sequence comes from Euclidia mi, assembly GCA_944739405.2. Classification (NCBI taxonomy): domain Eukaryota; kingdom Metazoa; phylum Arthropoda; class Insecta; order Lepidoptera; family Erebidae; genus Euclidia; species Euclidia mi. The sequence goes on along the minus strand of OX123181.2, from coordinate 97,291,191 downwards.
TGTTCTTGATAGACACGACTATGATGATTACCAATTTGAAGTGCGTCAGTGTGGTAGAATATGGTCCATTCGTTGACGCAGTGAGAAGCAGTAAAACGGTTAACAACGCTGATAACATTATATAAAAAATCTGAATTTTTTTTAACCTATTTGACACTTTTCTGTATCTCTCTAACTTTTTAATTGAATATTCTATAAAACTGTCTGAATTTGAAGATTCTATTGAACTACCTTAAATGTGTCTATAACTTTAAATAAAACGACATTCAATTGTTATTGCACAGTCCTTAAAACTCAAATACAAGATACATGAGCTGTCAACATCACTAAAGATCAAATGTGCTTATTTATGTTTAGCTCGGTTAACAAAAATAATGTCTGCGGCGCACATGTATTGAGTTTCGTTCGAACCATCTGCATTACTAAATTTATCGACTGCAAAATTAAGTTCAACGGGAATGCACTGCTTTGGATTGGGCTAAAATTAAAGGTAGAAGGATTATGCGAATTTTGATAAATACTTTGAAGTTTGAAGCGCTTTTTGAATTTTTAACGGCGTAAGTATATTGTATAAACTATATTGTTGCGTTTCGTTCAGTGAGAGAGTGCTCGAGGCCTTTTCCCTTTTTTAGCCGTGCATACATTATTTTTTTAACAACAATTTTTTTTGTTTTTTTTTAAAGGCCACTGTTATTCTTCACGGCTGAGCGTATGATTTTTGTCTCTGAATATAGTGAAAAGCCTGGAGAATAGCATTAGCTACTTTTTACCGCAACAACCGACTCCAATGCGGGCTAAGCCACGGGTGAAAACATACATACATACATACATAGACTCACGCCTGTTTCCTGGAGGGGTAGGCAGAGACTACGGAACGCCATTTGCAACGATCCTGACATACCTCACTTGCTTCACTCACTCCCATCAAGTTTCTCATGCATGCTCTTCTGTTAAGGGTACTTCTGACTTGTCCTTTTTTCAGGATGTCTCCAATCTGGTCAGAGAACGTTCTCCTAGGTCTTCCCCTTTGTCCTGTCCCATTCACACTAGCCTGATATATCTTCTTTGTCAGTCTATCGTCATCCATCCTCTCCATGTGCCCAAACCATCTTAACATGCCTTTCTCAATGCTTGTCACTACATCTTCTTTTACCCCACACCACTCTCGTATCACACAATTCTTTACTCTGTCGGTCAAAGACATACCACACATACTTCTCAGTGCTCTCATTTCTACAGCATTTATTCTACTTTCAAATCTCTTCTGCCATACCCAACTTTCACTACCATACATAAGGGTAGGCACTAACACACCTCTATGCACAGCCAAACGTGCCTTTTTGGACACGTTTTGACTGTTCATAAACGCCTTCAGAGCTCCATTCACACAATTACCGGCATTAACTCTCCTTTCAATATCTGCTTCATTCTTACCATCTCTTGTAAACAACGTACCTAAGTAAACAAACTCATTCACTTGTTCCACTCGCTGTCCATCGATCAAAACATTACAAGCCGTAACGCATTCCTCCTTTTCAAAAACCATAACTTTCGTTTTACTTACATTCACTTTCATTCCTTTCCTCTCTAACGCACCATGTATGATTGCTACCATCTCCTGCAACTCCTCCGTTGAAGATGCAAGTATAACCTGATCATCAGCATAAAGGAGGCATTTGACGAGTAACCCATTCATCCTTAATCCGCAGTCATACTGTTTTAAATCTTGCAAACAACCGTCCATGAAGAGGTTAAACAGCCACGGCGACGCTACACATCCCTGTCTAACACCTTTATCGATGGTAAACCAGTCAGTGTATGCCCCGTTTATCCTCACACAAGCTCTAGAATCCTCAAAAAGGGATTTCAGAGCTCGAATGAGGCTGCTGTCCACCCCGTTCATTGACAGCACCGACCACATTTCATTCCTCACCACTTTATCGTAAGCCTTTTCCAAATCCACGAATGCGCAATAGACCTTTTGAGCTTTGGCCAAAAATTTTCCGGCTATGCTTCGCAAGGAAAAAACCTGATCCGTGCATCCCATACCCTTTCGGAATCCCGCTTGTACATCCCATATTTTCTTGTCGGTTACTTCCATAACTCTTTCAATAAGTACCTTTGCATACAATTTGCCAACAATGCTGAGAAGGCTAATGCCTCTATAGTTTAATTCGCCGTTCTTTCGAATAAACTTTCAAAATACTCTTTCCATCTCTTTAGCACGCACAATTCACCATTTACTATACTTCCATTCTCGTCTCTGATGGATGTGTGTTCTGAGGATTGAGTTCTTCCTCGAACTGCACGATCGGATTTCCAGAAAAACTTAATGTTACTCTGGAAATCGTCAGATAATCTGCTATCAAACTCATCTTTCTTTTCCTCTTTTTTCCTTTTAACCATTTCTTTCACTATCCTTTTTGACCTTACAAACTCCTTTTTTGCTTTATCTATGTCTACACTCGTTGCTTTTCCCATTCTTTCATTTGCTCTGGCAGCCAACCAATCTGACCAAGCTTTCTTCATCTCTGACACTGCTGATTGTACATCCTTGTCCCACCATGTATTCTTAACCTTTCGTATTTTCCTTCTCTTGATCATACCACATACTTCAGACGCTACACATACTACCTCTTCTTTAAAGGCCTGCCATAATTCTTCCATATCATTTATGCCATCGAATCTCTCAAATCTTGCTATCAATCTTCGTTTATACTCATCTTTCACATCTTTCTCTTGTAGATTTTCTACTTTTATTCTTTCCAAGACCCTATTTTCATTACGTTCTCGGTGTCGCCATCCTTTAAAGAGCCCACTTATCCGGCTCAACACCAAGAAGTGGTCTGTGTGGATGCCGATCCCTCGATATACTCTTGTATCCATCACATTCTTTCTCAATCGTTCATCTACTATCACAAAATCAATCATACTTCTTCTAACATTTTTCGCCTCTCGCGTATACCTATGTATCCTTTTATGATCAAACATGGTGTTTTTCACACAAAGGCTCCACTCCAAACAAATCTCAAGCAGTGCTTTTCCATTTTCGTTCACACTCTCATCACCAAATGCACCTAACACCCTTTCAAATCTATCTCGCTTTACTCCCACCCATCCATTGAAATCCCCTAACACGATCAATCTTTCATTATCCTTGCAGTTCCTCAAAATCTCTCTTAAACTCTCCCAAAACTCCTGCCTTTCGTCTTGCTCATGTTGTGACATACCCGTAACTATATTGACCGGGGCGTACACCCCCACAATAAAGAGACAAGTAAGTCCTACTTTCATTCTCATCCACAGTAGCCTAGCATTTACACATTCAAACTCTTTTACGCACTCATTCATTCGCGCAGACAGTACTACACCAACTCCCTTACAGGCTCTGGTGGTACTATCTACCCCAGACCAATACGCCGTATATGCACCATGCTTGTTGGTGTCACACCCTTTTCTTTTTGTTTCATTCGCACAAAGAACATCAATCTTTCTATCATCCATCATCTGACATACTTCATCCAATTTGCCGTTCATTCCTCCACCAACATTCAATGTTGCAAACCTGCTTTCCGTAGGCCGCTTTTCGCCCTCGCGGGAAACGAGACGTGACGGGTTGCGAACCGCGTCGCCGCCGTATGGAGAAGAATAAGTTTATGTTCCCATAGCGTTCCCACGAGATTTAGGGATCTAGACGATCCATCCCCGCAGAGCCCTTGACGGGGGTAAGGCGGAATATCAGCTGTGCCCTGTGACCACCAACACAGGCACCCTCCGTTTACGACCAGCTTGCCCTCTGGCCACGAATCCCTCGGCACGGGTCGGTTCACACCTTAGATCGGGGTTTTGTTTCGGGTATGCTCCCTGAAAGTTGGTTTAAATTCGGAGTTTTCCTTCTCCTAGACAGGTTGCCAACCAAGGCTAACGAGGCCCATCTCCCCGAGGGTGAAAACAAGTTCATTATAAGCTTCGAAAGATCACAACGGTTAAACCTTCCGCTTATTTCACCTAAAGTGACGTATCCAGTATTGAACTTTATGCAGGTTAAGTGTTTGTACAAATATTTGCTTTGTGTCTGAAGTGTTAATTGTGCGTTGTTTTAGATTTTTGTAATACCCTTATATTTGTAATATTCGGTGAGGTTGTTAAATCTTTTAATCATGCTGCAAATATTTTAATGACAAAGTTAAGTTATTTACAAGTTTAGATATAGACACAAAAATGTTTGAACCGATTCGGCTGTTACAGCATGTACAAATACTTGTTTAACAATATCGAAATAATATATTTATATTTATATAATAATACATTATTTTGACGTGTATGTATTGCGCGTCACATAAAATATTTATGAATGTAAAAACAACTCTTCCCTTTAATGAATCGTTTAATAAAAAGGTATGTTTGGCCTCTCTGGTAATTGTTCCTCGAAATGCTTCGTATACGTAGCGTTTCACTCAAACAATGCATATCAAACATGTCATGTAAAAGAATCGTAACCTATAATTGATAAGTAATGTCATACAAGAAAAATCTTTCAAAAGTTGGCGAACATGGTCAACTCAGAGAATAGTTTCAAGAATACCAATACCGCCTGTGTCCTTATTCAGTCTTTTTACTTTATCACCGAGGAATGCAAATGAGTCTTATAAAACTTTTAAAATACGTTTTGACACGTAATTTCTTTTGTGATTTAAAAATATCCGTCTGGACACCCTGAGGAATCTGGGCCCGATTTTTTAGGCTTCATTCACATGTACCAATATGTCGCTGCGGATTTTTGCAGTTGCGTTGAGCTATCTACATAATGTAGTTGAGGCTGCACTGTCGCTAGGGTTTGCGATGTGGTCGCGAAGCGTAGAAACGAATAAGGCGCAGGCGGGCTGAGTGTTAGTAGTTGCATCGACGCAACGTGGCTGTGATGCAGTTGCATACGCGCGATCCCTATTGACGATAAAAATATGATCTGTACAAATTTAACTATTACGCTGTTAGTACACCGACGTGTTCGCATGCGGATGTGAACCTCTTGTAGAAGTAATGCGCAAGCAAAACAAGTATTTTTCAATAAAAAAAACTGTAGTTTTGGTGGCCTGTGAGTGTAGCCATCTTCTCTTACACATTTTTATCATCTACGCGTCCAACTGCATACATTTCGGGATACTTTCGAATGAAATACATCATTATTTCAATATCTTTGGCTTCCATTATGTGAATGTCTCTCCTTCCTGACGCATTATGATGCGAAACACCGCTAGCATAACATTTTCATCTGTGTACGGACCATTGCGCCGTTATTTGAGGAACAGTAGCAAAAATCATGCAACTTATAAGACCGTTTATGTAATTGAATGAGACATAGTACCTATATACGGAACGCCTTTATAAAACTGACGGATTTTTCTTAGTTACATGCTTAAAAAGCGTTAATGTTCAAACAAATTAGCGTCGCAACACGTGGTGTAGAAGTTGTAGCACAGATTACTAAATAGTTACTACTTGTAGTTTGGTTGTGGTACGTGTGAATTGCGTTTTAGAAAAAGAAATATAAAATTAGGTGAAAATATTTGTCCGAGAGTCCGGGTGAGAATTTTAGTGAAACAATCTCGGACCAAATTAGTCCCCGAACTGGTTTCGGCCCTTTTATTGTTTAAGTTGGATAATAATTTTCCAGGGACATATATGTCAGGGTCTGCCTTTTACTAAACTTATTTCGGTTACCTGATAAACATGCGAGGATTGAATGAGTTAAGTGGCTCCGATATTACGTGGAAGCAGTGGATTCATTTAATTCGAATGTAATTTTGAACTCATTTTACAACGAAAAAGATCCAGCCAGGTGGATATCGATCTGCGCACAATGAAGGGTTCCGTAGAAGCTATTGGCTAGTATCCTAAGAATCAATGGACTTGATCACAAATTGCATTTCAAGGTTAATAGATTATTACTAGTTAAGTAATAATGTGTAATAAGTCGTTATAATACTTATAATTTTCACTGACACTTCATAATGTGCGTCACTATAAAAGATAGTTTTACCAACATTAGAAGATAGAGGGGGAACGGCCACTTTGCAGTTAATGAATATTTTGCACACGTATCCCTGATAGAAAAACGATTAAAGCAAACTTTTGATGTTTTTGAAAGGCCCTACACAATGCCATAGAAAATTTAAAAAGAGACGCCTCAATCAATCTACCCATATAAAAACCTTTTTTTTAGATTTTATTCTACGGTTTTGTACGCGTGGTTACAATGTATAACTATGCCAAATTCAGTTCAGTAGTGATAAAAGATTCCACGTAAAACTGCAGACAAACAGGCGAATAAACGGACATGGCGAAACTATAAGGGTTCCTTGTAGATTACTACGGAACCCTAAAAGGCATTAAATTAAACTTTATTTTATATTGGAAACCTTTTCTTCATTGTTTTATTTTAAGCCAACGAACACTCTAGCTAGATTAAAGCATGTATCTCTGGCACGAAAACGGAATAGCTTAAATCGCAAACTAGACACTTTGACAGAAAAATATCTTGCAATTTAGACTATTAGCCCAAGCGGTCAGTATGGCGGCCAGGCCGCAAGTATCGCGAATAAGCCTGCAGCCAGAACTGCGGCCAAAGTTGTCAGTAACGAGTACAGAGTGATTCGAAATGGACGTTCCTCTACGTCCATTTCGAATCACTCTGTACTCGTTACTGCTAAAAGCTGTGTTGGTTTATCTTGCAAGTAGGAAGCGAAAAAACAAGAAGAAAAGATTGTGTCCAATACAGGTCGCAGGTTACGTCGCAGTGATCTCATTGGCCGCAGCGGTTGCTGGCCGTTTGCGGCCATGTGCGCGCACTGATGCATATTTCCATACAATAAATGTATTTCGCTGGCCGCCGCGACCTGGCCGCTGCGACCTGGTCACCAGTGCGCGCCTGGGCTTAAGTTCATAGTTTCTTAAAAAAATTCATGCATATTTTCACGCATTTAATAGTTTAAATGCGTGAAAATATGCATGATTTTTTTAAAATCATCTTGCGTACAAAAAGCGAACTACTAGCACTAACACTAGCGGCGAAATTTAGAAGTGGTCTAAGGACGACACTTTTGACAGCTTTCCTTACAACTTTGCTTCGAGGTTACGGTGAGGTTAAGTATTTCCCTGACGTAAATTGTATTCAGAGCTCAAAAGTAGAAGTTATCGGTGAAAGTGTCGTTCTTAGACAACTTCTAATTTCGCCGCTAGAGTCGCTAGTTAGAATCTTATCATCGCCAATAGTAATTTCGTATTTTCCATAAATTTTTGTCACTTTTCACTGACCTTCTACCAGAACCTGTTACGACCATCGTGACCAGACGTGTCATAAGCATGATCTATCGCCGTCACGTGGCGCGAATCTCAAGCAAGCGATGACAGATTCTACATCAAATAGTTATTGGTGAACAAATGTGCTGTGACGACAGTTCGTTTGTCAGGGAGGTTAGGTTACGAATGAACAAGAATTATATTTTGTAAGCTGAAAAGTGAGCTGCCAATTTCTCAGTAATTTTGTATGCATGATTCTATGTCAAATAGAGATTGGTGAACGAAAGTGCTGTGACGACCGTTTGTATGTCAGGGAGTTTGGGTTAGGAATGGAAATCCGTAAGCTGAAAGTGAGCTATGTGTGTGTGGACAATCTATTTCTATCCATTCTCCCAAAATAGGCTGATACCTAATTTTCTGTTAAACAATACACTTTGGGAACTTTCAAAACTTAAGCTCAGGTAATCGCAGCGTCAACTTCCAAATTGGGTTTTAAGATAACGAAGGCAAAAGGGCGAGTTCAAAATGCGTCACTTTGAAGGGATAATGGAACACCTTGGATCGTCCCTGGGCTGTCCCATTTAAGTTATCCAGGTCTCACTAGATTACTAACGCACTTGGCCTTATTACAACTTGTAGTTTTGTTTACTCTGCCATTAATTGGTCGGGCAAGTTATTTTAATGAGGTTAGTTTTAAGTTCGCTTGATTTTTTGATATTATATAAAGTAATCACGGCGGAATTATCGAGTGATCTCTGAGATAATTATTATGCTTGACTTAGTAAGAAAAAAGGTTTTGTTATTTTTAATATAGAGGCATTGAAAATGCTACTTTTTAAAGCTCGAAAGGGACCTTTTTTTCATCTTTATTATGTATTAAATCACAGATGGATAACGTAGATTAGTGTTCCCATATAGCCTTTGTAGCACGAATACTTATGTATTCGTGCTACAAAGTGTAGGTAAGTCGTTATCGACTTACCAGTTGTAATCGATTTTAAACTTTCGCCATTTGTATACATCATACAATTTTATTAAGACGAGTCGTTACTTAGTTTTGTTTGATGCTAGCTTTTATTTTATAAGGCCTCTAGTTGGATCTCATTTTCTTGTTTAACACAACACTTACAGCATAATAATTGACATTGAAACCACGCTTTAAATAAAATATAGCTTTTCCCTTTTTAAAGGTAGTAGAGCCTTGCTGATTTCAGCATGAATCGACCGGCTCGACCGGGGAAGTACTACCCTCTCACAGAAAATCGACGTAAAGTAACAGTACTTAAACTGTTGCGTTTCGTTCGGTGAGTGAGAGTGCCGGAGGCCCTATCCCCTATTCGTTCTCCCTCATCCCACTCCTCATCCTATCCCTTTTCCCAACCCCAAGGGGCGGCAACGCACTTGTGACTCCTGTGGTGTTGCTTGTGTCCATGGGTGACGGTAATTGCTTACCATCAGGCGATCCGTCTGCTCGTTTGCCGCCTGTTTCTATAAAAAAAATACGAAACATAAAAGCAAATTCTCGTACTTTATGGAATTAAAATTAAATTTTGAACGAAATGATATTAGATTTAGAATTGACTCAGAATCGGTATTCTGTTGATGAAATGTCATTATATGAGTAGGAATTAATTAAGCTGGTCTGGTAACCAGCTCACCTCCAACTACGTTTCTACCGGCTTGTGGTCCCTCCGCGACCACAACCGTTGCAAGCCGGTAGAAACGTAGAAGAATAACAGAGGTATTTATGCCTTGAAATATAAAATTATCGCGACTAAGACCCGCTAAATAATATTGTATGATGTATACAAATCGCGAAAGTGTAAAATCGATTATTTGATTTGCATAGTTTGGTGACTACTGAAGTTATACTTATATTGTTGGAAAATACCGCCGATGACTAAATGAAATTTTCTTTGAGTGAAATGAATTGTAAGCAAAACATTAATAAACAAATCACGATGGTCGAAACCGGTTCCAACTTTAAGGTTCATTTGTGATTACTTTACACCAAATATTACCGTGACGTCATGGGATGCTGCGCTGGATATTTAAAGGCAACAAGTTCGTATTCATATTTACAATGCAAACATGGTTCCATCGTATTGCAGCGTGTCGGATACTGTAGCTACCTTGCAAGGGTAGCTACAGCATGGACAGGACTTAATTACAATATTTTGTAAAGTCTCAGAATGTTCTTAAGTGTTTGTCTGTGAAAATAAAGATGTTTCGTTTCCCGAATCCCATTTACGGTTATGTTTTTTAGTCTATTCCCACCCTTTCCCACTACTTTGTCACCTATGTAGCCAGGTTCAACAGCAGTGACCATTGATGACAACGAGTTTGGACACGCGTGAAGTCCTGGGGAAACTTAAACTGTCTTGACATCCGCAACGAACTCTCATGTTATTATAATTAAATCAGTTTTCTAATGCGTGTAGCATATAAGCGGACATAGCAAAACTAAAGCAGTCCCTTCAAAAACCCGGGAGTCCATATTTGTATCTATAATTATAGTAGGTAGTGTAGCAGATTTTTCTACCGATGCCAACAAAATATAATAGGAATACCATATTTTGAGCACTGTCATGAGATAGGTACCATTTTGCACGTTTTAATTCCATGGAGTAATATTTTCAAAATTTTTTTTTTAAATACAGGAATCTGAGCCTTGGAAAACACATACGCATATATTAAAGAACATAATTTGTAATATACAAATTAAATGCTTGCAATTGAAGAGTCATCAATGGCGTGATCTGTTTTGATTAACAAACTACTCGACGTATTCTTCATATAAATTACACTTTGTAGACATTAACCCAATTAGTGAAGTGTAATAATATTTCTAAATCACATTCAAACATTATAATAATACCATTGCTTACCCCTACTTCACAGTCTGAAAAATATTATACGGCTAAACAAAGATGTGCTCCCACCGCGACCAACGTTGCAACAACCTGAGATACTTTATAATTTTTTAATTATAGGTCTCTCCAAGAATACTGATGACCACTCAGCAAGTTTTCCACTACACGTACTTTGAAACATTTATACCAGTGGTTTTATTTATGACCGTAATAAATAATTAATTGAGTGTAAAAATGTTATTTAAATTCACTTTAAATGTTCAGTGGTAGTCATTAATCAGAATGTCACTCTGAATTTTGGAGGTGCCCTGGTCTGGTAATCGGTTCATCCTGTTTTTGGCCGGATTTTTATTCTCTTTATATACGGTCATTGTGTAATGAACGACATGATACGAATGACGATTTATAACTTAAAATAAAACCGTTTGATTGTATCACATATGGCCTTCGCAAACAGTCAAACCATTTTGATGCAAATGTTCGTTTTTAATTCCTACTTTTAATTGAAGTGAAATGGTGAATAAACTGATTATTTTTTAGATATTAACTACTTATATAAAGGTATTGAAACTGAAGACCTAAAAAAATATTGTTTTAATATTTGAAGAATATCCAGACTCGTAAAAATTAACTATGGATCACACAAAGTGTTGTCGGCACTGCTAAACAGCGAAGCCTCTGCTTAAACCACTACGCTAAACTTGCAGTCTACAATTTATGTGCTACAGACATTTTTTGAAGGCGTGGGAGCTAACTTCACATTTTACCTTCATTAACTTGTTAATAATTATAGCACAATGTTTGTTTTCTTAACAATCTCTGAAAATCCTACTTTTTGATAGAAATACAACTCTCTGTTTTAGATCCGGAAAAATATCGAAACTCTTACACACATTAAGTATGTCATTTTCGTCGTTCGTTTCTTTTGTACTAAAATTTATTTCATGAGATCGTATTTATGGGATTAGATATATAATGATCAAAGTAAAATGTTTATTTATTCAAAGCGTATTTATTCTATACCATTTTTATGCTATAAATTCTGTCCTTGTTTATGGAAGTGAGGTCAAACTAGAGGCCCGATAAAATAAACGCTAGCGCCGAAATCAAACACTAGTTAAGTAAATAATAATATGTATTCTTGCTGTAAAGACCCTATGGGAATACATAGCTACATTATTCCTCTATGGTTTAATAGAAAAAAAGAGATGAACCAAAGGTTCTATTCGAGCTTTTAAAAGACAAGTGTTTTCTGGGTTATAAAGTAAAAACTAAAACAAAATCTTTTTCTAACTAAGCCTAGCAAAATAATTATCTCAAAGATAATTAAATAATACCGTCGTTATCACTTCATATAATATCAAAAAATCAAGCAAACTTAAAAATAACCTCATTGAAATAACTTTCCCGACCAATTAATGGCAGAGTAACCAAAACTACAAGTTGTAATAAGGCCAAGTGCTTTAGTAATCTAGTGAGACCTGAATAACTTAAACGGGACAGCCCAGGGACGATCCTAGGTGTTCCATTATTCCTTCAAAGTGCATTTTGAACTCGCCCTTTTGCCTTCTTTATCTAAAAACCCAATTTGGAAGTTGACGCTACGATTACCTGAGCTTAAGTTGTGAAAGTTCCCAAAGTGTATTGTTTAACAGAAAATTAGGTATCAGCCTATTTTGGGAGAATGGATGGAAACAGATTTTCGGAACTGATGGTTATATAATTGGCAAGTATTCCGCTGCTTCAATTTGAATTAATAAACTTTCAAGTGCTGCTTAACAGTTAACTATGAACGTACCGTAGGAAATAAATTACTAAAATTGTCTGTGTCTGTCTAGAATAAAATTGGATTCTAGCACGTAGTCTATAAAATAAAGTCTATAAATTATAAAAGTTGACGCCATGAAACAGGTCATAAAATTGTGATAGGACATACCATGTCCTTGTTTTATCAACTGAAAAAAACAGTAATAAACGAAAATAGTAGGCACTATAGCGCCATCTACCAAACTGTTAAATCACTATAGCTCTGTGAAATACAGTATCGAATGTATAATACTTAAAATATATATATATATATATATATATATATTTAAATAGGTAAGATCAGATCGACTTTACGGCCTTTTTGCTTTAAAGTGAAACCTTATTATAGCCACTTCTAATGCACAGCCAGTAGTGTGCATAATAAAATTAAGATACATGGATAGCTCACTATTCAGCTTACGAAACACAATTCTTGTTCATTGCTGACCTAACCTCCCTCACAAATAAACTGACGTCACAGCACATTCGTCCACCAATCACAATTTGATGTAGAATCATATACAGCATACCAGAAGACTGAGAAAAATAGCTCACTTTCCAGCTTACGAAACACAGTTCTTGTTCATTCCTGACCTAAACTGCCTGACAAACGAACTGTCATCACAGCACATTCGTTCACCAATCACATAAAGTATAGTCCTATTTGATATAGAATCTGTCATCGCTTGCTTGAGATTCGCGCCACGTGACGGCGATAGTTCATGCTTACGACATGTCTACTTATCACCGGTGTGGTCATACGGACAGAATACGTGATCGAGTTGTGAAGTGTTTATTTAAAATATATTTAGCTGACGTGTGGAAGAGTTTTCATGTACAACAGCTGCACTTATGTCAGCGTAATATATTATGTACCAATCCATGTTCTAAGATTGAGCTGGCAATAACAAATGCAAGTCCTTAGATTAAATATGTTTTCTTCAAGTTATTGCTAAACACATATCTTATATATTTTACAGGTATGTATCTATTCTATAATTTATCAGAATAAATGAAATCCAATGACCTGTAATTTAAACGAGAACATAAATTGCATTGTGTTATTTTTCTTTTGTTTAAGATACGTTTTCGTAGTCGAACAACAGACGACATGAGGCTGTAGTTACTTATGATTTCGAATCGAACCGAAGAGTTGGCAGCTGGAGACGGCATCGCCGTATTCCTATTGGTTATGAGTGTTCTATGAGACAAGTTAAGTGTCCAACGTCTTTGTGTCGTCAACGGCAATACTAATGTGCTAGTGTGCAGTCGGGTAAATACTCATTATAATGCGGTCGGGCGTCTATATCTACAAATATCTATGTACGTATTTTGAACGCCAACATTTTTCAACATTACCCCGCTACGGCGCGTCGTAGACGATATTTCACTCGCTAGGGAAAAGACATCATAAAACTACATAAAAACAGTGGTGTCGTGGTGAACTCGTACCTCAATAATAATCTTTCAAGTGATGCCTCGTAAGGTTAGGTTAGTTCGACTTGAGAAAAATTATATTTTTTTAAACAAAGAATGACATTTTGAGTTTCCTATTTGACTCGAATTAAGAATTTCTCAATAAATTACGATATGCTAAATATACTGATTTGCAGCCTACATTAAGCCATTCGTTTCAAATACATTGAATTTTTTTTCACAAGATTTTTATATTTTACCTGAGAACAATTCAAAACTCATTGAAAAAGTACATGTAATCCTTTTTACTTCAATTATAGTTCTATTTACACCACTTCAAGTGACATCACATCTCAACTGGACACAATCCCAGCACTAGTCGGTGCAGTGAGACGTGAAGTTGGCTTCGAGACAAAGCCCAATAAAGCGTGTTAAACACCGCACATAAATCGTACACACGGACAGCAGACAATAATATCTATTGAATGAACAGAGGACGGCTGCAACGGGGACGTTAAATTACTAGATATGCTATTGTATTCAGGTTATATGAATTACTAGTTTGTGATGAGATGGAATTTGAATAATATGGCTTATTTTAAAATTGAAGGCAGCGATAGCCGAGTGGATATACCAACAGACTGCCATGCAGAGGGTATCAGGTTCGAATCCACGGCGCGCACCAATGACTTTTCGGAGTTATGTGCGTATTGAATTGTTAATTATCGCTTATCCCGTGCCTCGGAGAGCACGTTAAGCCGTCGGTCCCGGTTGTCATGAAGATCTTTGACAATCGTTACAGGGCGTCAGTACCTACTAAATAAACTGACACTAGTCTAAACCATGGAATACCGCTATCCCTTCGGGTTGCGGAGGTCAGACAGGCAGTCGCTCCGTGGAAAAGCTAATATTCAGCCAAATCCGGTTAGACTAGAAAGCGGACCCCAGACTGAAACAGGGATAACGCTAAGAGAAAGAAGAAGATTTTAAAATTGAAGACATTCTAAAAAAGGACAGGTTAGAAGTACTCTAAACCGAAGAGCATGCATGTGAAATTTGATGAGAGTGAATGAAGCAAGATAGATACTCGCATGTCAGGATCATTGCAAATGGCAGTGCATAATCTCTGTACTCCTTTTGGGAGACAGGCGCAAGTCTATGTATGTATATATTTTAAAGATATACATTCATTTAAACCGAATAAATTGTAGTGTACAATCAAAATATCTTCTGTTCTTACACATTTGATGTAGTTAGCCAAGATAATTTTATCATGTAATTATACATGATAAAATTATCTTGGCTAACTTATAGATAATTTGGCTAGCCGCGAACAAATGAATCGATGCGATCGAAAGAATTGAAAATCAATCACAAATTTTATTCATTCACTTAGACATTATAATATTGCGATCCAAGTTTAAAGTAGCTTACAAACACAGACGATACTCTGCTTGGTGTCGCTAATTGTATCTTTGCTATTTACGTCTGTAAAACTAAGAAGTAGAAAAGCAAAAAGTGCATACCTAGCTGAAATCTAATTTATTTTTGTCATTGATAAGTTACTACTGCTTCCGTCTGCTCTATATCTTTGTAAGTCTACTGATCTATAAAGCACTCTTTATTTGTCGACTGAGGAAATGAAACACTAGACGGCGGCTTGCAGAAAAACTGGCTAACAACTGACTCAGCAATATCTTCTAGTTCGTTATCACTTTTTTACGCTTTGTCTTATAGTTATTATACTATAAGTATTTTCATTTCTTTTATAAAATACGAATAATAATAATATAGACAATGGATAAGTTCTTAACAGACACGACTATACTGATTATAAGATTGCTAAAATAATACTCTCGAAAATAAAGCAAGGTCTGTTTCAGTCTTCTAATACGACAGAAACATAAGAATGTTTTTGAAAACTTTGATGAAACGAGAACTATAGCCATTAAGAATATCTCCAACTGAAATACCTCCTAGGCAGATAGGTAATTTTCGTGCATAATTATTATGGTATACTAGAGGACACTTGCAACTAGGCCCGCGCATTTTTTTATATTTACCGTTACTATTGATTGAATCAGGCGTTACCTGGTGGCACCCTACTGTATAAGGAACCTACTACACACCCTTGGATTGACCACACCAACTATTGCAATAGTAATAGAAAAAGATTGACAATACCGAACTCCTTTGATGGAAAATCATAAAGGATATGTTGAATCATTTAGAAATGGAATCCAGGAAATACCTGGCTTGCAGTATCCTGCTTTATGCGCCGACTATGCTTCGACACGTGTTTCGCCTCTCCACGAGGCATCTTCAAGACCGGGCAATCCCAAGGAACATATATACATACTTAATATCAACTTCTTCCGCCAAATAGGTTTTATTCTGCGTTGTCTGTCAGTCAGTCAGTCAGAAACGCAAGAATGATGGAAGTTTTATATATTGAGGAGAAAGGATTGTTATTCATTATATACAGATACTTTACGTTGAAATACTCTAGAGGGCGGAAGCCCGTGCAGTTCAATTCGTTTCCATTTCCACTGAACTGCACTGACTTCTACTCCCTGCACCTGAGTCCGGTGCAGGGAGTGGCGAATGGTCTCAGGGGTAGCGCAGGTCGTGTAGATCCCTAAGGCAAGGCTGGTGGACTATCCTTCTCGAGGTTGCCGCCCGTTCTTGGTCCAGTTCCTTCAGAAATGGATGCAACCAAAACCTCCAGCCGAAACACAAATAACAGGCACTTTACACACGCATACACACACACGTACACACATGCGCGCACACACACACATTCACTTACACATCTCTTCACCACGCCCCATCGTGGCCAGGTGGGCTTGGGCCCGTAGTAAACAGTCACGGGTAAGAGAAGTTGACCACCTGCGCTAGGACCTGCGCAGTCGAGCACCGTACGCGGGGATGACGGAGTCCTGGGGGGTTGAGCCGAGCGGCGCTGGCGGTAATGTGACCGTGAGGCAACACGCCCTCTTTGGTCCCGATTTCACGCTAAACGGTAGCCCCCGCTGTGAGCCGCAGCGGGGGAAATGGCCATCGTGTCCCGTCAGAGGGCCACGGGCTAGGGACGTAGGGTCCACATCAACAGTCGGAATTTATTTCGGCTGTTGACGTGGTTGGTGAAGGCTATACTGAGGGCGCAAGCGAGGGTGGACGGCTAGAGTTGGTAACTCGGCTCAGGCCGTTAACCCAAGCGGGCGCCCGATGTCGTGCTGTAAGCCAGCCCCGCGTTCCTATATCCCTCTGGTAATCCTAACGTCCGGTATGACGTTCCCTGTTGCGGGCTCCATGGAGGGTGGGAAGCCAGAGGGATGAAGTCTTGTAAAAACATTTATGGATACCGTTATCCCTTTCACTACCCCAACTGCGACGGTGGCAGCGAAAGCTGTTCCCGCCGCAAAACCAAAACAGATGGTTGACGCTGTGGCCTCGGCTGCAGAGGTTATATCATCCCCCAAGGACGGGACTTCAACGCTGGCTAGCACTAGTACTGGTCCCGTCCTTACAATCGTCAGCCCGTTCGAGATCAAGCGGGAAGACGACTCCTCCTTCGCGGGCTGGCAATTGGTTGGCCACAAGAAGGGCAAGGGTAAGGGCAAGACCACCAATCCTGTTCAGCGCCCGCCCACTAGTGGCCCCGCCACTGTCGGCCCGTCGAAGAAGAGGAAAAACCTAAACAAGAGACAGCGCAGGGCGTCCAAGCAGAAGGTGGCACAAACCGCTGCTGCTGCCGGTGCTGCCTCTACAAAAGCAGCTTAGCAGGTTCCTGTCGCAGGTCCCAGCAATGTGACCAGTGCGCAGCCCACACTCAGCAGTGAGGGATGCAAGAAGGCCGGAGGCAGTACAAGGAAGCCGGCTGCCGCCAAGCGGCGAGCTGGCCACCCTGGACGGCAACCAGCCGCTGCACCACCGAGCAACACAGCAGGTAAAACTGCCGGAAACAAGGACAGAGGTGAGGCCAAATGTGCTCTCAACGAGACCAGTTCGCCTCGGGGAGACCACAAGAAGCCCCGCCTAGAATCCTCCAGGACGACAGTAGGTAAGTCCTACGCACAGGCCTCCAAGGCGTCCCTGGGTGTTGCAGTAACATGCAAACGCACAGGGAACTTGCCGAAGGAGCTGGTGGACCAGGTACTCCGGGAGCTCCAGAGGAAGATCCTGAGTGACGCCTGGTCGACCAAAACCCCCAAACGCCCCGCTCCAGCGTTCACCGGGAAACCCGTGCATGCGGACGGGGTCCTCAAACTTTGGTGCGCCGACGAGGCAACGCGCACCTGGCTGACGGAGGCAGTCTCTCTCCTGGTCCCACCACCGGGCTTCGAACTGGAGGTCAGGGGCCAGGAAGAGACCCCGAAGAGAGTGCGGTGCGGCATTGTCGTGCCCGACGAACAGGGGGTCTGGGACGACGTGCGCGACGTGGGTCGCGCTCTGGAGTTCCAGAACCCCTGGTTGGAGGTTGACAAATGGTCGATGCTGCACTCCGAAAGGCAGTCAGGTGGGTGGTTCCTGGTGGTGGGCGTCCCAGAGGAACAGGTCCCGATCCTGTTGTAGAACGAGCGCCGCCTCGCGTTGGGGGTGGGTGCCGTCTACGTCAGGTTCCGGGACCCCTCAGGTAAGTTTGTCAACCATCCTCCGGGATGCGACGACAACTCCATACGAGTCAAGCAGGACTCCAACACCAAGCCAGGGTGCGACGCAGAATCCGGCCCGTCAGAGCCGGCCGCGTCTGGCTCGGGGGCTGGCCCATCAGCCGAGGGTAACTCGGAAGATGAGTGCCTGCTCCTGAGTCCGGTGCGGCGGGACGACGGGGTGGAGGCTGGCGACATCCTGGCCGGCCTGACGCAGCTGACGTTTGGGGAGAAGGGGACATCATCCAAAGATGAACCCTCCACCTAGTAACGTCAACTGCCTTCAAACCAACCTCCACCACAGCCAAACAGCTACTGCGCAACTGCGCAAATGGATGGAGGTCCAACATTCAGCCATCGTGCTCATCCAGGAACCTTGGATAAGGGGTGGTCTCATTAGAGGCCTCTCCAGCCTGGGAGGTAAGATTTATTCTTCAACTGACCACACACATCCAAGAACCTGTATACTAACTACTAAAAACATCAGAGCCCAAGTTCTAACGGAGTTCTGTTCCAGAGACATCACAGCGATACAAATTGAAATAACACAGCAGCCTAGGAGTATAGCGGTTGTTTTCGCATCGGTCTACATGCCCGAGGCCGAAGACCCGCCTCCGTTCGACCTCACGCGTCTGGTTAACCAGTGCGAGAGAACCAATACGGAGGTCGTAATAGGAACGGACTCCAATGCCCATCACCAAATGTGGGGAATGAACTGCAATAACAACAGAGGTAAATCACTGTTTGAATACCTATTCACCACCAATCTTACCCTATTAAACACAGGTACGGAGCCCACCTTCGTCACAAGACGTAGTCAGACAATTATCGACTGAACTCTCACAACAGAAGGAGCGGCTGAACGCATCAAGGGATGGCACGTCTCGAAAGAGGCATCGTGCTTAGACCACAGATGGATCAGCTTCTCCATGGAAGTCGTTATACAACCCACACAGCCGCGTAGGAAACCACACAACACTGACAAAGTAAAGTATGTCCACTTACTTACAGAGAAACTTACCCTGACTGCTACGCCGACAGTACTGGGTAACAATGAACAGATCGACGAGCAGGTATGTACACTGACGCAGTCGATGTTAGACAGCTACCACGCAGCCTGCCCTGAAACCACTATACCATCAACCCCAGGCAAACAACCCTGGTGGGGCGCTGAGCTTGAACGCAAGCGCAAGAAGGTAAGAAGGGCTTTAAACAGGGCAATGAACACAAGCGCAGACGAAGATTGGGACGCTTATACAGCGGCCAAATCAAGCTACAAGAAGTGCCTCAGATTCAGACGTACCATGGGATGGAGGAAATTCTGTGGGAGCATTGAATCTTGCCAACAAGCAAACCGGGTAAGGAAATTACTGGTTCAGCAACCAACGGTTGCACCAGGTACTCTCCGTAAACCGGATAACACATACACCACATCGGAGGAGGAGACAAGACGCGTCCTACTCGAAACACACTTCCCAGGCTGCGTCCTCACCCCGGTAATAACGTGGCACGATACACAAACAGTGGCGACCGAACATGAGTGGAGACATGCAAATACCGTGGTCACAGAGGAAAAACTCCGATGGGCCATCGACAGCTTCCATCCCTTCAAAGCAGCCGGACTGGACGGCATCTTCCCAGGGTTATTACAATGGGGGGGTGAACCTGTCCGCAAAAGACTTCTGGCAATCATGAGGGCTAGCCTGGCCCTCAGATATGTACCGAAGAGATGGAGGGAAGTCAAACTAATTTTCATACCAAAAGCAGGCAAAACAGACTATACCAATGCAAAGTCCTTCAGACCAATAAGCCTGACCTCCTTCATGCTTAAAGCCTTGGAAAGGCTCTGCGAGAGGGAATTAAGAAGTGGGACACTTAAACACTTACCCCTACATGCCAATCAACATGCATACAGCTCAGGGAAATCGACGGAATCGGCCTTACATCAGGTCGTGAACCAGATAGAAGCTGCTATACAACAAAAATGCATCTGTCTGGGCACCTTCAATGACATAGAAGGAGCCTTCGACAAGACAAACTTTTCCAGCATAAGCAACGCCCTAGCCAGGCATGGTGTGGATCAGATGCTCATACAGTGGATCCAAAACATGCTCAGCAAAAGGGTAGTGCGCCTGCACGGCGACACTCAGACAGCCTTGATAACTAAAAGGGTGCCCGCAGGGAGGTGTACTTTCCCCGCTATTGTGGAACTTAGTCATCAATGAACTCATAGACAAACTCAACGCGAGAGACTTCTACACAATAGGTTATGCAGATGATCTAACCATACTCACCTCAGGTAAGGTAACCAGTACAGTGTACGACCTAACCCAACAAGCCCTACGCATAGTAGAGTGGTGGTGTAATGAGTACGAATTATCTGTAAACCCGACCAAGACCGAACTAGTTATGTTCACACACAAACGCGCGCTGGGCACTTACCGACTGCCCAGGTTATTAAATACAGAGCTTAAGCTGTCTACCGAGGTCAAGTACCTAGGTGTCACTCTCGACAGCAAATTGACATGGAACAGCCACATGGAAAATAAGCTCAACAAAGCCAGCATTGTCTTCTGGCAGTGTAAGAAGATGATAGGCAAACGCTGGGGCATATCCCCCAAAATTGTCTTATGGCTTTCTAAGACAATAATACGTCCGATAATAAGCTACGGTGCAGTAGTGTGGTGGCCTCGGACCAACCTAACAACGGCCGCCAACAAGCTTCAAAAGCTTCAAAGACTTGCATGCCTAGCGGCAACGGGCTGCATGAAAACTACACCTACAGCGGCACTCGAAGTGTTGCTGGACCTGCCTCCATTGCACCTGTTTATACAACAGGAAGCAGCGATGACGGCGGTCCGGCTAAGAGCTCTGAAGCTCTGGAAAGACACCAACACACCGCACACTAGCAATTTAAATACACTCTTTAAAGAAGTTCCTCTCACACAAGCCATTGGCGACCAAATACCAAAACAATTTGTGTTCGACAAGAAGTACAAAATCCAACTGTACGAGGATCTACACGAAGGAGCGGTTAATCACAACGAGCTCACGATCTTCACAGATGGTTCTAAGACGGATACAGGTACGGGTTCAGGAGTATTCTCCGAGGACCTAAACATCAACATCGCAGCACCACTGGGAGCCTACAACACGGTCTACCAGGCCGAATGTTTTGGCATAATCCTAGCTGCCACAGCAATCATGGCACGTGAGGTAAGGGAACGATCCATTAGGATCCTCTCAGATAGTAAGGCGGTCCTCTCAGCCCTCAAAAGCCATACTATCACCTCGGCACTCACGCTTGAATGCCACCAGAAACTAACAGAGGTAGGTAAACAAAAAAAATTAACACTGCAATGGATCAAGGGCCACAGTGGCTCAAGAGGGAATGACGCAGCCGACGTACTTGCCAGAAGAGGGGCCACTTTAGAGGTGGTGGGACCCGAGCCCATCATTCCCCTCCCTTCTGGTTTTTATCGCAACCTGGTAAGAAATAGGACCAGGACCCAACACAACCAGTCCTGGATTGGTATTGAAACATGTAGGCAGGCCAAGGAGGCTCTTCCCGCAGTAGACGGTAAGATAGCCAAACAAATCCTCCGGCTGTCCAAACAACAACTGCGGACAGTCACGGCCGCCTACACAGGACACGGATTCTTTAATAAACACCTATTTACTATAGGTATCACCGACAGCCCGCTGTGCAGGGCCTGTATGGCAGCAGACGAGACGGCAGCCCACCTGCTCCTCGACTGCCCTGAGGTCGCACAGTACAGGCAGCAGTACCTGACGAGATACAGCACCCTGAGGGAGGCAGTGGGCCACATCAAGAGTCTGCTGGCCTTACTCGAAGAGCTGGGGTGGCTCGAATGAAGACACCATTCCCACCCGCACCCAAAATACGCGCCAAGACGTGGAGTTGCGGAAACAGCCCGTGCAATCAAGTATCAAGTAATACTCTAGAAAGTTAACATCACGTTGAGCCAGTTATGCCTAACTTTGATAGGATCTATTTTTATTAATGTGTTCATGCAATTTTATTATGTATGATGCTTCATAAATGTATATAACAACAATGAAATAATGCCACTGTCATCAGCAGTTATCATTAAACTTTTATGGTGTAGGATTGTGTGATATACGCTTATTGTATTAATTACAGTCCTGTGACTGAATATAAAAACATGTTTAAAAAAGTTTATGCTATCTGTTATATTATTAGTTTGTGGCCGTTTAACTGATGATGTGCCATTGCGTTTAAAGACATTTTCATTTGAAATATTAAAACCAAAATGCTATATAGGTTTTCATCAGAACAGACCAGAGGCGGCTCGTGAAAGATTATATTGGGTGTTCACTAAAAATAAAGGTGAAACTGTTTACCATTTATTTTGTGAATGCTTTTATAATAATTATTAGTAAGATGTGCTAAATCATCGATACCTGAACCGTCCACGCAGTATTAACTCCTGCGCCACTAAACAAAATACACGGCAAACAAAACAGCTTATTATTTCCTTCGCAATCACATTACCAAAGCGTTTTATCATATTGGTCGTTTTTTAGACTGCGATTGTGTATGTTTTTGTTTTAGTAAGTAAAAGATATTTGCGTACCTAATTGTAATTTGTGGCCGAAGTGGTCCCTTGCTTTCTATTTCAAATCTCATTCCCAAAGCTTTTTCAGTTCCTTTTTTATAAAGTTTACGCTCAGTCTCATATTAGTTACACTATTTAACTGTTATTCTTAAACATGTACACACAATCACACAAACAAATAACTATATTTTAAACACCAATCCTTTTCTAATTACCAACGCACTTGCAGAATTTTTTTTGCTTTTGTTTACATTCAAATGATACCGGCAAAACACTATTAAAAAAAAAACGGCGCACACGTTTTAATTTTTCTTCGTTACAAATGATCATATCATTTAGTCGGGTAATATATTCGCGAATGCGCACCTCGTCAAGCTAGCGAGGAGCGCCGCTCCGTATTTGGCTTATTTCTCATACAAATCTTTTGTCTCACGCGCCCAGCGCATAGAACGCTCTCTCTTTCGCACTCATTACATTTCAGTATTAAGCGTTGTACTAAGCATTCGTCAACGAAGAGCGCTGTTATGAGCGCTCCACTCAACAAAAATACCTACGTATGTTTCAAGAGTGTTGACAAAATTATGATAAACAGCTTAATAGTCAAATACTTATTTGTGGATTTGCATTATAGAAAGGAGAATATTATGTGTGTATTAAAATATTGAGTATGTTTATAGAAAAAGTTTATATGAATTGTATACATATTATATTTTATAATTTTGGGAGTTCACTGCTCCAGCGCTCCTTTGAACGAGCCGCCACTGGAACAGACCTTATAAAGGGCATTAGCACAAAATCATTTCTCTCACCTTAAAATAAGTTTTATTTAGATGAATTCCTGTCAGAATAATATTTATAGTCAACAAAAACGCCTTTCTATTAAAGAGCTCATTAATGTGATTTTTTTCCTCTAATGAATTGACAAAGGATTTAAATTTATATACAGAATCATTATAAATATTAATTATCATGACATTCGTATACATCATCATCAGCCTTTAACAGTCCACTGCTGGACTAGGTCTCTCCTTTGATAGGAGGAATTGGCCTACTATACCACGCTGGCCAAACGGGTTGGTATAGGGTTTGTATCAAGTTTTCCTTCTCTTACAGTGCTGTTCTCTGTATATTATGCTCCCACTGTCGGCTCTTACGACAAACATGGGATGATATGGGGTGGTGACATTCCGTATTCTTAGTCCGTCACCACACGGACAACAACTACATACGTATACAATACATCTAATCTTAATATATAAAATCCTTGCGTTACTGACTGACTGACAGACACGCTACAGCCGAAACTATTGAGCGCAGGAAGCTGAAATTTGGCATGTATGTTTCTTGGGAACCGTAGGGGTGCACTAAGAAGGGATTTGCCGAAATTCCCACGGGATCGGCCAAAACGGGTAAATTTTTAAAAAATGCAGGCGTAGCTGCTGGCGTCCTCTAGTTATATATAAAACTCAAAGGTGACTGACTGACATAGTGATCTATCAACGCACATCCCAAACCACTGGAGGGATCGGGCTGAAATTTGGTATACAGGTAGGTGTTATAACGTAGGCATCCGCTAAGAAAGGATTTTGATAAATTTTACCCCCAAGGGGATAAAATAGGGGATGAAAACTTGTATGAAACTTTGTCAATTTAAAATCGATCGGGCTGAGACTTTGCATGCATATAGCTACTATGACGTAGGCATCCTTTAAGAAAGAATTTTGATAAATTCTACGCCTAAGGGGATAAAATAGGGGATGGAAGTTTGTATGAATCTTCTTAGGTTTTCGACTGATTGAACTGAAATTAAAGATTGGAGCTACGATGATAAAGACGTCCGCTTAAATAGGATTTTGATAAATTCAACCCCCATGGGGATAAAATAAGGGATGATGGAGGACGTAAATGTATTAGTTTGAACTATCAGTACCTAATGGAACGAGTAAGAATTACTGTCTAAAGTTTATCCAGACATTATTCATATACTTGACAAGCCTATTGAAATGTGAGCGTGCCATACTTACCTACTCCAAAGAACAATCAAGCAGCAGCTATCAACGATATCCTGCTCATGTCGTTTGAGGGCGAAGAAAAGGTCTATACTACGATTAATACTGTGGTTAATACAGATGACGCTACTTATTACCCTGTAGAATTTTGAAATTCATTGTAACCGCCAGGTTTGCCTTATCATAAGTTTATTCTGCGTGTGTGCACTCCAATAATGTTGTTGCGAAATTTAAAACCACCAAAACTGTGGAACGGTATGAGATTGCAAGTGAAAGCGTTACATCGCAATATAGTGGATGCCACTATATTAACTGGGTGTACCACAAATCCCAATAATACCGAATTATATCTCGTTCGAATTTAAACGATTACAGTTTCCCCTAAAAGTCTGCTTTGCTATGACAATAAATGAATCTCAGGGGAAAACTCTTAAATTTGCGGGTATTGACTTGAGATAACATTGCTTCTCTCATGAACAATTTTATGTTGCTTGCTCACGAGTAAGTTCACCCAATAGCTTGATAGTTTTAGCGACTAATGACAGATAAGTCAAGAATATTGTGTACTGGCCGTTTCCCGCGGTTTCACCCGCGTCCTGAGGGAACTACTTCGCGTACCCGAAAAACCCAAAATAAAATATAGTCAATGTTACTCGCAGATAATGTACCTTTCTAATGGTGAAAGAATTTTTAAAATCGTTCCAGTAGTTTTTGAGTTTATCCATTACAAACAAAAATACAAAGTTTTCCTCTTTATAATGTTAGTGTAGACAAAGAAGTTTTGTAGGCCCTAATTTTTTACACACGCTAAACAAAAGTAAAGTCGCAAAAAATATACCTAATCTTAATATATAAAATCCTTGCGTTACTGACTGACTGACAGACACGCTACAGCCGAAACTATTGGGCGCATGAAGCTGAAATTTGGCATGTATGTTCCTTGGGGACCGTAAGGGTGCACTAAGAAGGGATTTTCCGAAATTCCCACGGGATCGGCCAAAACGGGTAAATTAAAAAAAAATGCAGGCGTAGCTGCTGGCGTCCTTTAGTTAATAATAATACTTCTTAACGCGAGCGAAGCCGCGGGCAAAAGCTAGTTTATTATATTTTAAATCGTTCGCACAAATTGTTTTCTAATTCTACTAAAATATGCATAAGACTTGTGATCTCTAAAATCAGACTAGACTGGGCATTTCATCCATGATCTCGTGCACATCTAAAAGTCAAACATTCATTACATTCGAAAAGAAAGAATATAAACACAAGCTTCAATTCCAAAATACAGACAATGTTTCAGCCAAACGATATCCAGTCGAAAACAAGTTGGGTATGAACCGAACTTTTTCTGAAACTCAAACATCCAAAACGATTTTTCAATTAGACGAACGTTTGATCTTGTGAGTGGTTCATTCAGAACCAGATCACGTATGATGTTGAGATCCAAAGCTCATTTCCTACACTCATGGCAAATGAAAGGGGTTGATTAAACAATTAGGAGTAGTTTGTGATAATTGCTTGTGTGTGGACAGATTTGATAATTTGTGAGGCTGAGAATTGGAGGAGGAATATATGCCCTGAGTTTCACAAATCGTCCTAATTTTCTCGTTGGATTTCATTGCTTATGTATTGAGTGATATAAAGTCCGTGCCACGAGAACATAGACTTTTGTAAACAAAGAATTTCTACTAAGTGACTTAGCGATAGTTCTGTCAAAAACAAATAATGTCAAATCCAATGAGCGCCAGCACCTTGACCGCAACAGTACATAGATACGTGTCATTGGAGACTTATATGTCAATGGATCGGGTTTATATCGATATTATGCGCTGTCAACAGGAACTTTTAATGTTTTGAGGTACTGGCGCCTAGAATGTCAACATTTGGAGTTAGTTCATTAAAATGTTACATTCTTGGGCTTAACATGCATTTATCAGAGGACAAAATTAATTTTTTTGTTGTCAAGAAGGGGTAAATGTAAAATTTATTTTTTTGTTTTCAAGAAGGGGTAAATGTAAAGTTAAATACAAGTTTATAGGATCGCTATCTATAGGATTGCGTTTTCAGACTACCGTAACTTTTAATGGATTTTGTTAAAGTTCATTCCGACGATTTCATTCACAGACAACGTAAAATCTCCATTCCTAGAAATGATTATGCAATGTACTAACTAGCTAATTCCCTATGTGTAATTCATTGTTGGTCAGTAATTTTATATTTTAGGATAGGTAGCCTACTTTGAGCAAATAATTTATTGTCTATGATTTAAAAAAAATCATGTGAATAATAGAGTAACATGTATGTACTCTATTATTAACATACATAGTAATATTTTTTTCCTTATTTTACAGAATAAACTATGTGTAAAACGAAAAAATACTGGCAAATTTATGAAAATTTTTATTTCATTCAAACACAAAATGAAATATTTTTATTTCAGTAAAATTTAACAATATAAATTTAAAAGTATAAAGGCATATTTAGGCATTGAAAAAAAATACTGTAGGTACAATGGTACCTACATACTTTAGTTAGATGTAAATAAACTATGTTAAAAAATGTTGTGAATTTTCTTAAAAAAGTTATCGAACCAAATGTTGTTCGACAACTTTTTGCCATCTTGTAGGTAGGTACATGATCCCATTGCTATAGAAATTTTGGGACTTCTGATCAAAATACCGCGACGAGTGGTTTTGGGAGTCCTCTCGTGATGTTAACCTGACACTGCCTAAAGAATTCTAAAGAGACCAAAACAGGTGGAAATCTGAAGGTGCAAGGTCAGGACTATACGGCGGATGCATTAACACCTCCCAGCCAAACTCTCTTAATTTTTGCTAAGTGGCTAAATATGTGTGAGGTCTAGCGTTATCATGATGAAATCCAAACCCCTTCTGTTGATTAATTCCGGCCGCTTTCTCTCAACTTCTTGCTTTAATCTCATCAGTTGCTCGCAGTAGAGTTCAGAATCGATGGTCCTGCCTGGTGGTAACAGCTCATAATGAATAATGCCCTTCCGATCCCACCACACACTCAACATCACCTTGTTGTGAGTTAACCCGGGTTCCGCCACAGTCTGTGAAGCCTGACCGGCCTTTGACTACGATCTTTTTCACACGTTCTTGTCGTACGTGATCCACTTTTCATCACCAGTTATCAGCTTCTTCAAAAATGGTTCGGTTTCATTACGTCGTAATAAAGAATCACAAATGATTACACGGTTCATTAGGTTTCTTTCAGTGAGCTCGTGAGGTACCCAAATATCGAGCTTTTTTGTGTACCCAGTTTTTTTTAAATGCGCCAAAACTGTTTTGTGGTCAATTCCCAGTTCTTCAGCTACGTCGTAACTACTGATAGATAGATAGATAGATAGATAGATAGATTATTCTTTATTGTACACCTTACAAAAATTACATTATAAAACAAAACAGAACACAAACAGAATGTACAAATGGCGGCCTTATCGCTGAAAGCGATCTCTTCCAGGCAACCTAAGGATGGACAGATGATAAATAAGCCTTGTGCAATAAATGGTGCAGTTTCAAAGACAACCAGAATAATACACTTACTAAAATACAAGAAGTTCATAGACAAACACAAACATATATAGATACACATATACATATACCTACACACATACAATAATATATACATATTTATATATAATATATACCTACTATAAATACCATGAAAGATGTCAAATGGACGAAAGATAGTGCGTTTTTAACAAACCTTTAAATATACTTAGCGATTTTGCTCTACGAATGTCTAAAGGCAGTGCATTCCACAGGCGCACAGCTTGGACAGTAAAAGATTTGTCAAAATAATTAGTGGAATGCATTGGCATCTCCAGCTTCAAGTCCTCAGACGACCTCAAGGACCTTAAATGTGTGTCATGAAGGAACTTAAAACGTTCTTTAAGATAAGTGGGACTATTGGGATTAAACAGGATATTATACAGTAATGTAAGAATGTGAGTATTTCTGCGAAGGCGAATCGGAAGCCACTTGAGCCTGTTGCGGAATTCTGAAATATGATCATATTTGCGTAAACCAAATATAAAACGTATGCAGAAGTTTTGGAGACGCTCAAGTTTGTTTAATTGCTCCTCGGTAGGGTCAAGATAGCTGACATCAGCGTAGTCAAGGATAGGCAGAAGCAAAGACTGTGCAAGCGCAATCTTGGTAGCAGTTGGAAGGAAATTGCGTAACTTTCGTATTGACGCGGCTGAAGCAAACAGTTTTCGACTTATTTCTTGTATCTGAAGTCGCCAAGACATTGTTTCATCCATATGTATACCCAAATTTTTAACAGTTTTGCTAAATGATAGATATTTACCATTAAAACTGATTTGTGGTAGATCAGACCAGACAATTTTAGCTAACAATCTTGGGCTGCCAATAACAATCAGCTGGGTTTTTTCGGGGTTTACGACGAGTCCATATTTCTGAGTCCATTCACAAATTCGCTCGAGGTCCGAGTTAATAGTCTTGCAGGCTTCTGCTAGCTTGTCAAAGGGAGCTTGCGTGTAAATTTGTAAATCATCTGCGTAAAGGTGGTAGGATGAAACTAATTGGTTTGAAATAGCATTTATAAATATTGCGAAGAGTAAAGGGGATAGCACGCCACCCTGTGGTACACCTGCATTCGTGTTTGACCAAGTGGAATAAGTATCTTCAATGCGGATACGTTGCCGGCGACCAAACAGGTAACTTTGAAACCAGTCAATTACCGATGGAGATATGTTAAGAGAGCTGAGGATGCCAAGCATGATGTGCAAATCCACGGTGTACTGATATGCCGATCTTGCTCCACTTTTTCAAAAAAGGCATCCATTTTATCCCTAATAGAGCGACCAGAACGACGGATTCCGGATTGAAAACGCCAAATTTGTGCTACTCTCACAGACACTGCACTTGGTCCACAAACATCGCAAATTTTTTTCTCGGCTTGCGTTGCATTTTTCCCCTTTTTTGTAGTAAAATTTTAAAATTATCGAATTTTTTCATTAGATTTACTCATTTTGACAGTACGAAAAACAAATAAAAATCACACATTTTCCTCATTTGAATTTGGAATTATGTTCTTTAAAATTTAAACTTTCAATGATACCAAAACCAGCCAGATACAAATAGTACCTATAACCAAAGAGATTTTATTACAAGTTCATACATACTATAATGCGAAAAGGCTTTTCCGCCAACCAAAATAAAGCTAAAAATAGTTTTTTGTTTGTTTGTTGAACGCGCCATTCTCAGGAACTACTGGTCCGATTTTAAAAAATCTTTCAGTGTTAGAAAGTCCATTTAACGCGCTATATAACATCACGCCATGAACCAGCGGAGCCGGAAGCGGAGCAGTAGCCTTAAATAGCGCGGGACTAACCACGGGCTCATTAGTGTTTTATAAGATGCTTCCCTGCGTTGTTTTATGCATTGCTATTGATATACGATCTATATTCTATACTAGAGGACGCCAGCAGCTACGCCTGCATTTTTTTAAGTTACCCGTTTTGGCCGATCCCGTGGAAATTTCGGCAAATCCCTTCTTAGTGCACCCCTACGGTCCCCAAGGAACATTCATGCCAAATTTCAGCTTCCTGCGCCCAATAGTTTCGGCTGTAGCGTGTAGGTCTGTCAGTCAGTCAGTAACGCAAGGATTTTATATATTAAGATGATACTAGATCTACGAAAAATCTTTATCTCACTTATCCTATAGATGCACTCTTTCCAAAACTCGCTAGCAGAATGATTATATGACGATATCCACACTATACAGACAATGTTTCAGCCAAACGATATCCAGTCGAAAACAAGTTGGGTATGAACCGAACTTTTTCTGAAACTCAAACATCCAAAACGATTTTTCAATTAGACGAACGTTTGATCTTGTGAGTGGTTCATTCAGAACCAGATCACGTATGATGTTGAGATCCAAAGCTCATTTCCTACACTCATGGCAAATGAAAGGGGTTGATTAAACAATTAGGAGTAGTTTGTGATAATTGCTTGTGTGTGGACAGATTTGATAATTTGTGAGGCTGAGAATTGGAGGAGGAATATATGCCCTGAGTTTCACAAATCGTCCTAATTTTCTCGTTGGATTTCATTGCTTATGTATTGAGTGATATAAAGTCCGTGCCACGAGAACATAGACTTTTGTAAACAAAGAATTTCTACTAAGTGACTTAGCGATAGTTCTGTCAAAAACAAATAATGTCAAATCCAATGAGCGCCAGCACCTTGACCGCAACAGTACATAGATACGTGTCATTGGAGACTTATATGTCAATGGATCGGGTTTATATCGATATTATGCGCTGTCAACAGGAACTTTTAATGTTTTGAGGTACTGGCGCCTAGAATGTCAACATTTGGAGTTAGTTCATTAAAATGTTACATTCTTGGGCTTAACATGCATTTATCAGAGGACAAAATTAATTTTTTTGTTGTCAAGAAGGGGTAAATGTAAAATTTATTTTTTTGTTTTCAAGAAGGGGTAAATGTAAAGTTAAATACAAGTTTATAGGATCGCTATCTATAGGATTGCGTTTTCAGACTACCGTAACTTTTAATGGATTTTGTTAAAGTTCATTCCGACGATTTCATTCACAGACAACGTAAAATCTCCATTCCTAGAAATGATTATGCAATGTACTAACTAGCTAATTCCCTATGTGTAATTCATTGTTGGTCAGTAATTTTATATTTTAGGATAGGTAGCCTACTTTGAGCAAATAATTTATTGTCTATGATTTAAAAAAAATCATGTGAATAATAGAGTAACATGTATGTACTCTATTATTAACATACATAGTAATATTTTTTTCCTTATTTTACAGAATAAACTATGTGTAAAACGAAAAAATACTGGCAAATTTATGAAAATTTTTATTTCATTCAAACACAAAATGAAATATTTTTATTTCAGTAAAATTTAACAATATAAATTTAAAAGTATAAAGGCATATTTAGGCATTGAAAAAAAATACTGTAGGTACAATGGTACCTACATACTTTAGTTAGATGTAAATAAACTATGTTAAAAAATGTTGTGAATTTTCTTAAAAAAGTTATCGAACCAAATGTTGTTCGACAACTTTTTGCCATCTTGTAGGTAGGTACATGATCCCATTGCTATAGAAATTTTGGGACTTCTGATCAAAATACCGCGACGAGTGGTTTTGGGAGTCCTCTCGTGATGTTAACCTGACACTGCCTAAAGAATTCTAAAGAGACCAAAACAGGTGGAAATCTGAAGGTGCAAGGTCAGGACTATACGGCGGATGCATTAACACCTCCCAGCCAAACTCTCTTAATTTTTGCTAAGTGGCTAAATATGTGTGAGGTCTAGCGTTATCATGATGAAATCCAAACCCCTTCTGTTGATTAATTCCGGCCGCTTTCTCTCAACTTCTTGCTTTAATCTCATCAGTTGCTCGCAGTAGAGTTCAGAATCGATGGTCCTGCCTGGTGGTAACAGCTCATAATGAATAATGCCCTTCCGATCCCACCACACACTCAACATCACCTTGTTGTGAGTTAACCCGGGTTCCGCCACAGTCTGTGAAGCCTGACCGGCCTTTGACTACGATCTTTTTCACACGTTCTTGTCGTACGTGATCCACTTTTCATCACCAGTTATCAGCTTCTTCAAAAATGGTTCGGTTTCATTACGTCGTAATAAAGAATCACAAATGATTACACGGTTCATTAGGTTTCTTTCAGTGAGCTCGTGAGGTACCCAAATATCGAGCTTTTTTGTGTACCCAGTTTTTTTTAAATGCGCCAAAACTGTTTTGTGGTCAATTCCCAGTTCTTCAGCTACGTCGTAACTACTGATAGATAGATAGATAGATAGATAGATAGATTATTCTTTATTGTACACCTTACAAAAATTACATTATAAAACAAAACAGAACACAAACAGAATGTACAAATGGCGGCCTTATCGCTGAAAGCGATCTCTTCCAGGCAACCTAAGGATGGACAGATGATAAATAAGCCTTGTGCAATAAATGGTGCAGTTTCAAAGACAACCAGAATAATACACTTACTAAAATACAAGAAGTTCATAGACAAACACAAACATATATAGATACACATATACATATACCTACACACATACAATAATATATACATATTTATATATAATATATACCTACTATAAATACCATGAAAGATGTCAAATGGACGAAAGATAGTGCGTTTTTAACAAACCTTTAAATATACTTAGCGATTTTGCTCTACGAATGTCTAAAGGCAGTGCATTCCACAGGCGCACAGCTTGGACAGTAAAAGATTTGTCAAAATAATTAGTGGAATGCATTGGCATCTCCAGCTTCAAGTCCTCAGACGACCTCAAGGACCTTAAATGTGTGTCATGAAGGAACTTAAAACGTTCTTTAAGATAAGTGGGACTATTGGGATTAAACAGGATATTATACAGTAATGTAAGAATGTGAGTATTTCTGCGAAGGCGAATCGGAAGCCACTTGAGCCTGTTGCGGAATTCTGAAATATGATCATATTTGCGTAAACCAAATATAAAACGTATGCAGAAGTTTTGGAGACGCTCAAGTTTGTTTAATTGCTCCTCGGTAGGGTCAAGATAGCTGACATCAGCGTAGTCAAGGATAGGCAGAAGCAAAGACTGTGCAAGCGCAATCTTGGTAGCAGTTGGAAGGAAATTGCGTAACTTTCGTATTGACGCGGCTGAAGCAAACAGTTTTCGACTTATTTCTTGTATCTGAAGTCGCCAAGACATTGTTTCATCCATATGTATACCCAAATTTTTAACAGTTTTGCTAAATGATAGATATTTACCATTAAAACTGATTTGTGGTAGATCAGACCAGACAATTTTAGCTAACAATCTTGGGCTGCCAATAACAATCAGCTGGGTTTTTTCGGGGTTTACGACGAGTCCATATTTCTGAGTCCATTCACAAATTCGCTCGAGGTCCGAGTTAATAGTCTTGCAGGCTTCTGCTAGCTTGTCAAAGGGAGCTTGCGTGTAAATTTGTAAATCATCTGCGTAAAGGTGGTAGGATGAAACTAATTGGTTTGAAATAGCATTTATAAATATTGCGAAGAGTAAAGGGGATAGCACGCCACCCTGTGGTACACCTGCATTCGTGTTTGACCAAGTGGAATAAGTATCTTCAATGCGGATACGTTGCCGGCGACCAAACAGGTAACTTTGAAACCAGTCAATTACCGATGGAGATATGTTAAGAGAGCTGAGGATGCCAAGCATGATGTGCAAATCCACGGTGTACTGATATGCCGATCTTGCTCCACTTTTTCAAAAAAGGCATCCATTTTATCCCTAATAGAGCGACCAGAACGACGGATTCCGGATTGAAAACGCCAAATTTGTGCTACTCTCACAGACACTGCACTTGGTCCACAAACATCGCAAATTTTTTTCTCGGCTTGCGTTGCATTTTTCCCCTTTTTTGTAGTAAAATTTTAAAATTATCGAATTTTTTCATTAGATTTACTCATTTTGACAGTACGAAAAACAAATAAAAATCACACATTTTCCTCATTTGAATTTGGAATTATGTTCTTTAAAATTTAAACTTTCAATGATACCAAAACCAGCCAGATACAAATAGTACCTATAACCAAAGAGATTTTATTACAAGTTCATACATACTATAATGCGAAAAGGCTTTTCCGCCAACCAAAATAAAGCTAAAAATAGTTTTTTGTTTGTTTGTTGAACGCGCCATTCTCAGGAACTACTGGTCCGATTTTAAAAAATCTTTCAGTGTTAGAAAGTCCATTTAACGCGCTATATAACATCACGCCATGAACCAGCGGAGCCGGAAGCGGAGCAGTAGCCTTAAATAGCGCGGGACTAACCACGGGCTCATTAGTGTTTTATAAGATGCTTCCCTGCGTTGTTTTATGCATTGCTATTGATATACGATCTATATTCTATACTAGAGGACGCCAGCAGCTACGCCTGCATTTTTTTAAGTTACCCGTTTTGGCCGATCCCGTGGAAATTTCGGCAAATCCCTTCTTAGTGCACCCCTACGGTCCCCAAGGAACATTCATGCCAAATTTCAGCTTCCTGCGCCCAATAGTTTCGGCTGTAGCGTGTAGGTCTGTCAGTCAGTCAGTAACGCAAGGATTTTATATATTAAGATGATACTAGATCTACGAAAAATCTTTATCTCACTTATCCTATAGATGCACTCTTTCCAAAACTCGCTAGCAGAATGATTATATGACGATATCCACACTATACAGACAATGTTTCAGCCAAACGATATCCAGTCGAAAACAAGTTGGGTATGAACCGAACTTTTTCTGAAACTCAAACATCCAAAACGATTTTTCAATTAGACGAACGTTTGATCTTGTGAGTGGTTCATTCAGAACCAGATCACGTATGATGTTGAGATCCAAAGCTCATTTCCTACACTCATGGCAAATGAAAGGGGTTGATTAAACAATTAGGAGTAGTTTGTGATAATTGCTTGTGTGTGGACAGATTTGATAATTTGTGAGGCTGAGAATTGGAGGAGGAATATATGCCCTGAGTTTCACAAATCGTCCTAATTTTCTCGTTGGATTTCATTGCTTATGTATTGAGTGATATAAAGTCCGTGCCACGAGAACATAGACTTTTGTAAACAAAGAATTTCTACTAAGTGACTTAGCGATAGTTCTGTCAAAAACAAATAATGTCAAATCCAATGAGCGCCAGCACCTTGACCGCAACAGTACATAGATACGTGTCATTGGAGACTTATATGTCAATGGATCGGGTTTATATCGATATTATGCGCTGTCAACAGGAACTTTTAATGTTTTGAGGTACTGGCGCCTAGAATGTCAACATTTGGAGTTAGTTCATTAAAATGTTACATTCTTGGGCTTAACATGCATTTATCAGAGGACAAAATTAATTTTTTTGTTGTCAAGAAGGGGTAAATGTAAAATTTATTTTTTTGTTTTCAAGAAGGGGTAAATGTAAAGTTAAATACAAGTTTATAGGATCGCTATCTATAGGATTGCGTTTTCAGACTACCGTAACTTTTAATGGATTTTGTTAAAGTTCATTCCGACGATTTCATTCACAGACAACGTAAAATCTCCATTCCTAGAAATGATTATGCAATGTACTAACTAGCTAATTCCCTATGTGTAATTCATTGTTGGTCAGTAATTTTATATTTTAGGATAGGTAGCCTACTTTGAGCAAATAATTTATTGTCTATGATTTAAAAAAAATCATGTGAATAATAGAGTAACATGTATGTACTCTATTATTAACATACATAGTAATATTTTTTTCCTTATTTTACAGAATAAACTATGTGTAAAACGAAAAAATACTGGCAAATTTATGAAAATTTTTATTTCATTCAAACACAAAATGAAATATTTTTATTTCAGTAAAATTTAACAATATAAATTTAAAAGTATAAAGGCATATTTAGGCATTGAAAAAAAATACTGTAGGTACAATGGTACCTACATACTTTAGTTAGATGTAAATAAACTATGTTAAAAAATGTTGTGAATTTTCTTAAAAAAGTTATCGAACCAAATGTTGTTCGACAACTTTTTGCCATCTTGTAGGTAGGTACATGATCCCATTGCTATAGAAATTTTGGGACTTCTGATCAAAATACCGCGACGAGTGGTTTTGGGAGTCCTCTCGTGATGTTAACCTGACACTGCCTAAAGAATTCTAAAGAGACCAAAACAGGTGGAAATCTGAAGGTGCAAGGTCAGGACTATACGGCGGATGCATTAACACCTCCCAGCCAAACTCTCTTAATTTTTGCTAAGTGGCTAAATATGTGTGAGGTCTAGCGTTATCATGATGAAATCCAAACCCCTTCTGTTGATTAATTCCGGCCGCTTTCTCTCAACTTCTTGCTTTAATCTCATCAGTTGCTCGCAGTAGAGTTCAGAATCGATGGTCCTGCCTGGTGGTAACAGCTCATAATGAATAATGCCCTTCCGATCCCACCACACACTCAACATCACCTTGTTGTGAGTTAACCCGGGTTCCGCCACAGTCTGTGAAGCCTGACCGGCCTTTGACTACGATCTTTTTCACACGTTCTTGTCGTACGTGATCCACTTTTCATCACCAGTTATCAGCTTCTTCAAAAATGGTTCGGTTTCATTACGTCGTAATAAAGAATCACAAATGATTACACGGTTCATTAGGTTTCTTTCAGTGAGCTCGTGAGGTACCCAAATATCGAGCTTTTTTGTGTACCCAGTTTTTTTTAAATGCGCCAAAACTGTTTTGTGGTCAATTCCCAGTTCTTCAGCTACGTCGTAACTACTGATAGATAGATAGATAGATAGATAGATAGATTATTCTTTATTGTACACCTTACAAAAATTACATTATAAAACAAAACAGAACACAAACAGAATGTACAAATGGCGGCCTTATCGCTGAAAGCGATCTCTTCCAGGCAACCTAAGGATGGACAGATGATAAATAAGCCTTGTGCAATAAATGGTGCAGTTTCAAAGACAACCAGAATAATACACTTACTAAAATACAAGAAGTTCATAGACAAACACAAACATATATAGATACACATATACATATACCTACACACATACAATAATATATACATATTTATATATAATATATACCTACTATAAATACCATGAAAGATGTCAAATGGACGAAAGATAGTGCGTTTTTAACAAACCTTTAAATATACTTAGCGATTTTGCTCTACGAATGTCTAAAGGCAGTGCATTCCACAGGCGCACAGCTTGGACAGTAAAAGATTTGTCAAAATAATTAGTGGAATGCATTGGCATCTCCAGCTTCAAGTCCTCAGACGACCTCAAGGACCTTAAATGTGTGTCATGAAGGAACTTAAAACGTTCTTTAAGATAAGTGGGACTATTGGGATTAAACAGGATATTATACAGTAATGTAAGAATGTGAGTATTTCTGCGAAGGCGAATCGGAAGCCACTTGAGCCTGTTGCGGAATTCTGAAATATGATCATATTTGCGTAAACCAAATATAAAACGTATGCAGAAGTTTTGGAGACGCTCAAGTTTGTTTAATTGCTCCTCGGTAGGGTCAAGATAGCTGACATCAGCGTAGTCAAGGATAGGCAGAAGCAAAGACTGTGCAAGCGCAATCTTGGTAGCAGTTGGAAGGAAATTGCGTAACTTTCGTATTGACGCGGCTGAAGCAAACAGTTTTCGACTTATTTCTTGTATCTGAAGTCGCCAAGACATTGTTTCATCCATATGTATACCCAAATTTTTAACAGTTTTGCTAAATGATGGATATTTACCATTAAAACTGATTTGTGGTAGATCAGACCAGACAATTTTAGCTAACAATCTTGGGCTGCCAATAACAATCAGCTGGGTTTTTTCGGGGTTTACGACGAGTCCATATTTCTGAGTCCATTCACAAATTCGCTCGAGGTCCGAGTTAATAGTCTTGCAGGCTTCTGCTAGCTTGTCAAAGGGAGCTTGCGTGTAAATTTGTAAATCATCTGCGTAAAGGTGGTAGGATGAAACTAATTGGTTTGAAATAGCATTTATAAATATTGCGAAGAGTAAAGGGGATAGCACGCCACCCTGTGGTACACCTGCATTCGTGTTTGACCAAGTGGAATAAGTATCTTCAATGCGGATACGTTGCCGGCGACCAAACAGGTAACTTTGAAACCAGTCAATTACCGATGGAGATATGTTAAGAGAGCTGAGGATGCCAAGCATGATGTGCAAATCCACGGTGTACTGATATGCCGATCTTGCTCCACTTTTTCAAAAAAGGCATCCATTTTATCCCTAATAGAGCGACCAGAACGACGGATTCCGGATTGAAAACGCCAAATTTGTGCTACTCTCACAGACACTGCACTTGGTCCACAAACATCGCAAATTTTTTTCTCGGCTTGCGTTGCATTTTTCCCCTTTTTTGTAGTAAAATTTTAAAATTATCGAATTTTTTCATTAGATTTACTCATTTTGACAGTACGAAAAACAAATAAAAATCACACATTTTCCTCATTTGAATTTGGAATTATGTTCTTTAAAATTTAAACTTTCAATGATACCAAAACCAGCCAGATACAAATAGTACCTATAACCAAAGAGATTTTATTACAAGTTCATACATACTATAATGCGAAAAGGCTTTTCCGCCAACCAAAATAAAGCTAAAAATAGTTTTTTGTTTGTTTATTGAACGCGCCATTCTCAGGAACTACTGGTCCGATTTTAAAAAATCTTTCAGTGTTAGAAAGTCCATTTAACGCGCTATATAACATCACGCCATGAACCAGCGGAGCCGGAAGCGGAGCAGTAGCCTTAAATAGCGCGGGACTAACCACGGGCTCATTAGTGTTTTATAAGATGCTTCCCTACGTTGTTTTATGCATTGCTATTGATATACGATCTATATTCTATACTAGAGGACGCCAGCAGCTACGCCTGCATTTTTTTTAAGTTACCCGTTTTGGCCGATCCCGTGGAAATTTCGGCAAATCCCTTCTTAGTGCACCCCTACGGTCCCCAAGGAACATTCATGCCAAATTTCAGCTTCCTGCGCCCAATAGTTTCGGCTGTAGCGTGTAGGTCTGTCAGTCAGTCAGTAACGCAAGGATTTTATATATTAAGATGATACTAGATCTACGAAAAATCTTTATCTCACTTATCCTATAGATGCACTCTTTCCAAAACTCGCTAGCAGAATGATTATATGACGATATCCACTCAGTCAATTTATGTAATGTTAGCACTTCTTTTCTAATTCAGATGGAAGATCCTTATCATTACGTACAGATTGTGTAAAATTATTATTTCACTAGCAGCCCGCCCCCGCTTCGCACGGGTGGAGATTTGTTTTTTAAATAGCCAATGAATATCCAATAATCGATATCGATCCATAATCGCTCGCATCAAGAGAGTCTCGTCCCGACGGAATATCGGTGTGCGAGCGGTGAATTTATTTTCTCACGCGTCATTTTAATTTTGCTACATCCTTTAGGATATTAATTATAATGATAATTACTGTCAAAGACAATTTCTATAAGCATTAAATACACAACATATTTAGCGTATTTAATTAGATAAGAAGTATTACTGCATTGCTTAAAATAGCTTTATAATATTAGTACAGATTAATCATCTTGTAGGCGTTATCTTCGGTTACATCAAAGAAATTCATATTGGAGCTTGGTGGCCTTAAACCAAACTTAATGGAATAAAAACATTTAAACAGCATATATTATGTGCCAAACTCCCGAAACAAAAAGAAATATCCACGTAAGAATGGTTTAAACCAGTTTTAGGATATCTGTAGCGAATGACATCTCTTGGCGACAATCATAATCCTTCATGACGGGTACATACCAATCTAATATCAGACACTGATTAATTTAAACTCGTGAATTATCACCATACTCCTTCAGTTGAGTGATTTCAATAACCCAAATAAAAGCTTCCTACAAGAGCACCAAACTATCGGTTCCTTTGTCCCAGATGTATTCCTAACGGATTGAATAGCGATAAATCCATGGCTGGTGTTATATAGGATGGGCATATTGCTGTCAAGCTCACTTTTAGTTACTATTCCAGAAGGGATTCCCAAGATTCGAAATCGATACAAATACACACGATAGGTAAGTGAATGATCTGAAACATACATTCAATATCCAGTTTGCCTTGGCACATTCTTTTCGAAGTATTGTAAAGTATCTGCTAGGGTAAGGTGGGCCGACGATCTTATTAAGATCGCGGGGATTGGTTAGATGCAGGTGGCTTAAATCGGTCTGTGTGGGGACTTGGGAAGGTCTATGTCCTGTAGTGGACGTATCTAGCCTGAGATTATGAAAGTATCTGCTCTTTGAATAAGTTTCACTACTGTCTCGATATTTTGTTAATTAGACTAATTATATATCGATCTACTGGTGTCATTCTGAAGAAACATTGAGACAAGTATGAAATATACTTCATAATTATTTTTCGATAATAAGACCCGTTGTATAAATATAAAAACTCCATATTTATTATTCAGAAACCTATAACTATTTTCCAAATAGTTATTTAGACATCGAATCCTTCAACCATAAAACAAAATAAAATAATGTTTAGTAATTTTCATTCACTAGCTTTATTCCCAGATGCCACACTGTAGCTAAATCTTAACACGTTGATTGCGAGACTTTAAAACTACAAATTACATACAGTGCTATATATACCAATTTTAACTTGTAGCGTTTTTTATTCTGGTGCGATACAAGACGATAATGGTTTGTAAACAAATGAATAAGTTTTGGCTAATAAATATTTGATTTTTATAAAAATATATCATTTTATGCTTGCAATAGTAAGTTGACTTAATCAACTAGATACATTTGTCGTCGCCACAGAATGCAAACTTTAGTTTAGTAATTATATGACATTTAAATTACAATATGGATTCGTCTTTTACCGCATCACGGCGGTAGGGCAAGGTTTAAAAGTTT
The DNA here is from genome assembly GCA_944739405.2 of Euclidia mi. Lineage (NCBI taxonomy): Eukaryota > Metazoa > Arthropoda > Insecta > Lepidoptera > Erebidae > Euclidia > Euclidia mi. The sequence goes on along the minus strand of OX123181.2, from coordinate 97,250,043 downwards.
CTAGGGCAAGGTTTGTTGTGTCGATAGTTTTATAGGGAAGGGAAATATAGTGAAACAAAATGTCGACATCGATGTTTATAATTATTCAAGGAAAAAGTAATTCACAAAACCTAAATATTCTTATGTGATTTTTTGTAGCATTCCAAACATATATTTTTGTCGCATTCTTTGCTGTACGTGTCAACTCCTCTTACTTTCTTGTCGGCATCTCTGCTATTCATTATTTTTCTTAATTGTTGACTTTTTTTCCGGAAGTAATTTTATCAGTAAGTTTAGTTTTGGTCAGAGCTTCTATTATAAGTTCAGTGAAATTCAGCAAGTGAACTTTTTTATCGCATCTTGTATTATAGACGAAATACGTCAGAATGTACTGACTGCACTAGCCTATACTGACTAGTTACTGTGGTGCGATACAAGTCGGTAGCGTACAAGACAGTTATGGCCGGTACCGCACCGATTGTAATTTTTTATCATCTGGTGCGGTACAATTTGAATTTGTCTTGTATACCTTAAACCTACCTATTAGATACAATTTAAAGTAACAAACCTAAATGTATACTTGTCTCTTTCTGGAATAAAGGATTTCAATGGGAAATCACTCCCGCACCTGACAAAAAACACCAACTTTCAACGCCGCACCAGACGAAAGTATAATATAAATCAAAATTGAAACTTTTAAACACTCGCGTTGCATGTTTAAGAACATGAATTAACGCGACGGGAATTAACGCGAACATGCAAATTAGGTATTTACATACCTTATTTTGCTTGACGTTTCGAGACGGTTGCACGTCCCGTGGTCGCAAGCTGACTGGTGAAGCGATGTCACGTCTCCGAGTGCGAGGTAGAAGATTCTATTTCTACCCCCGGGTCGTTGATATTCGAAGTACCGGCACAAAACACACTAACCGTATCTGTATATTGAACATTCGCCGACTGCGTATTAAAGTGGGGTGTTGTTAGCCGAATCACAGGATTCCACGCCGATGACAATTTGAAGCCCTCTTCCCGATTGAAATTTTTATGTTTTCTGATTTCAATCGCTTCACGCACAACTCTTGGGTAAAAGTGGCGTTCCGTTGAGAGGACTTGGGGACGATGAAATTCAATTCAGTGATTGGTGCCCGATTGAAGTAAATATTCCGCAATCGCCGATTTGTTCGTTTGACGGTTCTTTACAGCTGCGATGTGCTCCTTTATATGTTCAGCGATAGTCCGCTTCGTTTGCCCTATGTAAGAGCTTCCGCAGCTGCAGTTGATTTTATAGACACCTGGGGTTTGTGTAGCGGTAGAACATCCTTTGGTGTGCCCACCATGTTGTATACTTTGGCCCCTGGTGTAAATACGGTTGGAATGGAGTAGTTTTTTAACTTGTCTCCTATTTTATCCGTAACACCTCTAATGTAGGGCATATAGGTCGGTTGTCTATTTACCGCCGGATGTTTATCGCGCTTGATAGGCCGCGTCATTCGTCGTTGTACCTGGTATCCGTTCTTCCTAAGTACCTCCTGAACATGTTCTAGCTCTAGCTTCAAATGCTCAGGGTCACAGAGGTCATGTGCTCTGTTTTTTAGTGACGTCACAACGGATTGCAGGTGTCGAGGGTGGTGGTGCGACATGGCGTGCATCTATCTGTGTGCGTAGGCTTCCGGTATACGCAGTGTGTTAAGGACCCATCTGGTCTCACAGTCACTTTGACATCCAAGAATGACAGCGATCTGTCAGTTTCCATTTCGTAGGTGAACCTCATTTTCGGATGAATGGAGTTAAGGTGTTGCGCATATTGATCTACTTCCTGCTTACCTCCTTTTACGATACTAAAGATGTCATCCACGTATCTTTTCCAAAGCCTGATGGTCTTGGGCCCGCTGCTAAGCGCCTTTTCTTCAAAGTGTTCCATCCAGATATTAGCCAGTACTGGGGCTACTGGACTCCCCATTGCGACACCATCGATCTGGAGGTAATATTGGCCTTGGAAGAGGAAGTAGTTGCCATCTAAGCAGTGTTTTAGTAGATCAATATAGTTGTGAGGCATATCGTTGTCACTCAGTCTGTCCCTCACTACGTCCAGACATTCCCTCATTGGAACATTGGTAAAGAGCGACTCAACGTCAAAGCTTACCATTACATCTTCCGGTTCCAATCTGATACTTTGTACGATCTGGACGAAATGACGCGAGTTCTTCACGAAAGACGGTGTCCTACCGACTAATAGCTGCAATACTGATGCAACGTGCTTTGCAAGGTCGTAAGTAGGCGAGGAGATCTGACTTACGATAGGCCGCAGTGGCACGTTGGGCTTATGTACCTTAGGCAGATCATATAGCCTAGGTGGTTGGTATGGCTTGGGACCACATAACTTACTGTACTCGTCTTCCGTGAACAGGTCCTGGTGTTCTTGTATCAGTGTTCGTATTCTGCGCGTTATTCTGGCCGTAGGGTTATATGATACCGGTTTATACACCTTGTTATCACATAACAACTCTCGTACCTTGTCCGTATAATCAGCCGTATTCATCACTACAGTGGCGTTTCCCTTGTCGGCCTTAAGCACTAAAATATCTTGGTTGTCCCGAATCCTTTTCAGTGCTTGACGCTCTTCCATAGTGACATTGCTAGTGGGTATCTTCGACTTCCGTAATATCACCGCGACGTCCTGTCGTAGGGTATCGGCATCACCGGGCGGTACTTTGTTACGGATAATCGTCTCCTCAACACTGCTGATTATATTTTCGTACGGTATTCGATTAGGTGTTAATGCCAAGTTTAAACCTTTGGCCAAGATGTTAATCGCAGATTCATCTAAACCAGCGTTGGATAGATTAATTACGGTGTTACTGGTTTGTACCGATACCGTAGATAACGTTTTATTAGCATACCGTCGGTTTAATAACTTCGAGAACTTTCGCTCGTGAGTAGCACTACATAGTTCGAATGTCCGACTTGCTTGTAAGAACGTTATCCGATCACACAAATCATAATCAACGCAAGATAGGAACTCACTACATTTCGTATGCACGGCATATAACTCACACTGTACACTATTCAGCTCACTATGTTTATTGCGTATTAACTGTCTAAGAAGACGTACACTCGCGTTATATAGAATTTTACGGCAAAATGCGATATCATTACGTGGTTTTATACGCACACACGTAGGTAATAAGTCCCATTCGCGACATTTTGTTAGAAATATCAACGATGTTTCCACTTGCGCTCGTTTCCTCCGTAATAATTCTAGGTGACGCACAAATTTGCAATTTCCGACCCGTAGCGGTTTGCAATAGAAACTTATAAACACTCGCGTTGCATGTTTAAGAATATATATATAGACGGGAATTAACGCGAACATGCAAATTAGGTATTTACATACCTTATTTTGCTTGACGTTTCGAGACGGTTGCACGTCCTGTGGTCGCAAGCTGACTTTGCTTAGATGGCTACTACTCTTCCAAGGCCAATATTACCTCCAGATCGATGGTGTCGCAATGGGGAGTCCAGTAGCCCCAGTACTGGCTAATATCTGGATGGAACACTTTGAAGAAAAGGCGCTTAGCAGCGGGCCCAAGACCATCAGGCTTTGGAAAAGATACGTGGATGACATCTTTAGTATCGTAAAAGGAGGTAAGCAGAAAGTAGATCAACATGTGCAACACCTTAACTCCATTCATCCGAAAATGAGATTCACCTACGAAATGGAAACTGACAGATCGTTGTCATTCTTGGATGTCAAAGTGACTGTGAGACCAGATGGGTCCATAACACACTGCGTATACCGGAAGCCTACGCACACAGATAGATACCTGGACGCCATGTCGCACCACCACCCTCGATCCGCCACCCACCTGCAATCCGTTGTGATGTCACTAAAAAACAGAGCACATGACCTCTGTGACCCTGAGCATTTGAAGCTAGAGCTAGACCATGTTCAGGAGGTACTTAGGAAGAACGGATACCAGGTACAACGACGAATGACGCGGCCTATCAAGCGCAATAAACATCCGGCGGTAAATAGACATACATACATACATAGACTCACGCCTGTTTCCCGGAGGGGTAGGCAGAGACTACGGAACGCCATTTGCAACGATCCTGACATACCTCACTTGCTTCACTCACTCCCATCAAGTTTCTCATGCATGCTCTTCTGTTAAGGGTACTTCTGACTTGTCCTTTTTTCAGGATGTCTCCAATCTGGTCAGAGAACGTTCTCCTAGGTCTTCCCCTTTGTCCTGTCCCATTCACACTAGCCTGATATATCTTCTTTGTCAGTCTATCGTCATCCATCCTTTCCATATGCCCAAACCATCATAACATGCCTTTCTCAATGCTTGTCACTACATCTTCTTTTACCCCACACCACTCTCGTATCACACAATTCTTTACTCTGTCGGTCAAAGACACACCACACATACTTCTCAGTGCTCTCATTTCTACAGCATTTATTCTACTTTCAAATCTCTTCTGCCATACCCAATTTTCACTACCATACATAAGGGTAGGCACTAACACACCTCTATGTACAGCCAAACGTGCCTTTTTTGACACGTTTTGACTGTTCATAAACGCCTTCAGAGCTCCACTCACACAATTACCTGCATTAACTCTCCTTTCAATATCTGCTTCATTCTTACCATCTCTTGTAAACAACGTACCTAAGTAAACAAACTCATTCACTTGTTCCACTCGCTGTCCATCGATCAAAACATTACAAGCCGTAACGCATTCCTCCTTTTCAAAAACCATAACTTTCGTTTTACTTACATTCACTTTCATTCCTTTCCTTTCTAACGCACGATGCATGATTGTTACCATCTCCTGCAACTCCTCCGTTGAAGATGCAAGTATAACCTGATCATCAGCATAAAGGAGGCATTTGACGAGTAACCCATTCATCCTTAATCCGCAGTCATTATGTTTTAAATCTTGCAAACAACTGTCCATGAAGAGGTTAAACAGCCACGGCGACGCTACACATCCCTGTCTAACACCTTTATCGATGGTAAACCAGTCAGTGTATGCCCCGTTTATCCTCACACAAGCTCTAGAAGCCTCATAAAGGGATTTCAGAGCTTGAATGAGGCTGCTGTCTACTCCATTCATTGACAGCACCGACCACATTTCATTCCTCACCACTTTATCGTAAGCCTTTTCCAAATCCACGAATGCGCAATAGACTTTTTGACCTTTGGCCAAAAATTTTCCGGCTATGCTTCGCAAGGAAAAAACCTGATCCGTGCATCCCATACCCTTTCGGAATCCCGCTTGTACATCCCATATTTTCTTATAGGTTACTTCCATAACTCTTTCAATAAGTACCTTTGCATACAATTTGCCAACAATGCTGAGAAGGCTAATGCCTCTATAGTTTTTGCAGTCTTGTTGCGAGCCTTTTCCTTTATAAAGATGCACAACTACAGCTGTGGTCCAGTCATTAGGTACTCGGCCGGTGTTCCAACACAAGTTATATAACCGCTGCAACTGACCAACTATGATGCCCTGTCCAGCCTTCAGCATTTCGACTGTAATCCTATCATATCCTGCAGCCTTACCTACTTTCATACTTCCCAGTGCCTTCACGATCTCATCCACGCCAATAACGCTTTCATCATTGCTATCATTACAATTCACTTCAGCTATCGGTGTCTCTATCGCCATTCTTTCGAATAAACTTTCAAAATACTCTTTCCATCTCTTCAGCACGCACAATTCACCATTTACTATACTTCCATTCTCGTCTCTGATGGATGTGTGTTCTGAGGATTGAGTTCTTCCTCGAACTGCACGAACGGATTTCCAGAAAAACTTAATGTTCCGCTGGAAATCGTCAGATAATCTGCTATCAAACTCATCTTTCTTTTCCTCTTTTTTCCTTTTAACCATTTCTTTCACTATTCTTTTTGACCTAACAAACTCCTTTTTTGCTTCATCTATGTCTACACTCGTTGCTTTTCCCATTCTTTCATTTGCTCTGGCAGCCAACCAATCTGACCAAGCTTTCTTCTTCTCTGACACTGCTGATTGTACATCCTTGTCCCACCATGTATTCTTAACCTTTCGTATTTTTCTTCTCTTGATCATACCACATACTTCAGACGCTACACATACTACCTCTTCTTTAAAGGCCTGCCATAATTCTTCCATATCATTTATGCCATCGAATCTCTCAAATCTTGTTATCAATCTTCGTTTATACTCATCTTTCACATCTTTCTCTTGTAGATTTTCAACTTTTATTCTTTCCAAGACCCTATTTTCATTATGCTCTCGGTGTCGCCATCCTTTAAAGAGTCCACTTATCCGGCTCAACACCAAGAAGTGGTCTGTGTGGATGCCGATCCCTCGATATACTCTTGTATCCAACACATTCTTTCTCAATCGTTCATCTACTATCACAAAATCAATCATACTTCTTCTAACATTTTTCGCCTCTCGCGTATACATATGTATCCTTTTATGATCAAACATGGTGTTTGTCACACAGAGGCTCCACTCCAAACAAATCTCAAGCAGTGCTTTTCCATTTTCGTTCACACTCTCATCACCAAATGCACCTAACACCCTTTCAAATCCATCTCGCTTTACTCCCACCCATCCATTGAAATCCCCTAACAAGATCAATCTTTCATTATCCTTGCAGTTCCTCAAAATCTCTCTTAAACTCTCCCAAAACTCCTGCCTTTCGTCTTGCTCATGTTGTGACATACCCGTAACTATATTGAACGGGGCGTACACCCCCACAATAAAGAGACGAGTAAGTCCTACTTTCATTCTCATCCACAGTAGCCTAGCATTTACACATTCAAACTCTTTTACGCACTCATTCATTCGCGCAGACAGTACTACACCAACTCCCTTACAGGCTCTGGTGGTACTATCTACCCCAGACCAATACACCGTATATGCACCATGCTTGGTGGTGTCACACCCTTTTCTTTTTGTTTCATTCACACAAAGAACATCAATCTTTCTATCATCCATCATCTGACATACTTCATCCAATTTGCCGTTCATTCCTCCACCAACATTCAATGTCGCAAACCTGCTTTCCGTAGGCCGCTTTTCGCCCTCGCGGGAAACGAGACGTGACGGGTTGCGAACCGCGTCGCCGCCGTATGGAGAAGAATTAGTTTTTGTTCCCATAGCGTTCCCACGAGATTTAGGGATCTAGACGGTCCATCCCCGCAGAGCCCTTTACGGGGGTAAGGCGGAATATCAGCTGTGCCCTGTGACCACCAACACAGGCACCCTCCGTTTACGACCAGCTTGCCCTCTGGCCACGAATCCCTCGGCACGGGTCGGTTCACACCTTAGATCGGGGTTTTGTTTCGGGTATGCTCCCTGAAAGTTGGTTTAAATTCGGAGTTTTCCTTCTCCTAGACAGGTTGCCAACCAAGGCTAACGAGGCCCATCTCCCCGAAATAAATATATATATAAAAGTCTATATATATATTCTTAAGTAAATAGACAACCGACCTATATGCCCTACATTAGAGGTGTTACGGATAAAATAGAAGACAAGTTAAAAAACTACTCCATTCCGACCGTATTTACACCAGGGGCCAAAGTATACAACATGGTGGGCACACCAAAGGATGTTCTACCGCTACAAAACCCAGGTGTCTATAAAAGTAACTGCAGCTGCGGAAGCTCTTACATAGGGCAAACGAAGCGGACTATCGCTGAACGTATAAAGGAGCACATCGCAGCTGTAAAGAACCGTCAAACGAACAAATCGGCGATTGCGGAACATTTACTTCAATCGGGAACCAATCACTGGATTGAATTTCATCGTCCCCAAGTCCTCTCCACGGGACGCCACTTTTACCCAAGAGTTGTGCGTGAAGCGATTGAAATCAGAAAACATAAAAATTTCAATCGGGAAGAGGGCTTCAAATTGTCATCGGCGTGGAATCCTGTGATTCGGCTAACAACACCCCACTTTAATACGCAGTCGGCGAATGTTCAATATACAGATACGGTTAGTGTGTTTTGCGCCGGTACTTCGAATATCAACGACCCGGGGGTAGAAATAGAATCTTCTACCTCGCACTCGGAGACGTGACATCGCTTCACCAGTCAGCTTGCGACCACGGGACGTGCAACCGTCTCGAAACGTCAAGCAAAATAAGGTATGTAAATACCTAATTTGCATGTTCGCGTTAATTCCCGTCTATATATATATTCTTAAGTCAAAATTGGCTTGTACCGCATTCAACGTGTTAAAGCAGTCTTAGGTAATGTTAATAAGAATGTCTTTAAAATTAACAAGTAAAGTCTGTATTTAAAGTCTGTATTCTTGCTAGTAGAAATCAATCATAAGCCTGTCATAACCATCATCTTCCTGAAAATCAGACTGAAGTTATGACACAGAAGTTACAAATTGAAATACTTTGACTGTTGATTAAAATGGTATTCATAATGAAAATGGATATTGCGCTAATCTTAATATATAAAATCCTTGCGTTACTGACTGACTGACAGACAAGCTACAGCCGAAACTACTCACCGCAAGAAGCTGAAATTTGGCATGTATGTTCCTTGGGGACCGTAAGGGTGCACTAAGACGGGATTTCCCGAAATTCCTACGGGATCGGGCATAACGGGAAATTCGAAAATATGTGCGTGCGAAGCCGCTGGCGTCGACTAGTATTTAATAATATGATAATTAGGTTAACAGTTACGGTTAACAACACAGACTATGTGTATAATTTCATTTTATTTTGAACTACCTGACCCGGCAAACGAAGTACCACCATATACAGGCTGTCCGGTAATTAATGGATAACCTTGAAATGGCTTATAGTAGAATTTATGGCCATGTCAAAAAATACGAAAAAAATCTATCATAAGTAGTACCTAAGATAAGATTAAAGACGAAAAGAACAATTATTTTTTGCCTTATTTTACTTTACTGAACACTACGAATAGAATTGAATAAAATTCGTCGGCTTTTTGTTGTTTTATTACTAAACACAAACTATTCTGGCAGATAAATAGTAAGACTAGTCAAGGTACTTTTTGAAACAAAAAAATATGCAAGTTCATTTTGGCAAATTAGCAAAATTTATTTTTTAAAGAAAGTTAAAACACCTTGGGTAAAAAAGAATGTATGAATACATGAGTCGATGATGATCATGATCATTTTAAAATAATGTCAGTTTCAAGTACATTTGATTAAGGAAAAAATTATAACTGTATCTATCTTAAATAGTGAATTATTGCTATTAATGTAAAAAAGGAGAAAATTACTGAAACAAAAAATTAGGGACAGAAGACAGACTTTATTGTATACTATGTAGTGATTAAATGTTGCAAAAATTTTACTTGTAACTAAAATTGTAACACGTATTATTTATTTTTCAATAAACTACACCGTATAGATCCTTTACATGAATATTACTGAAGATATGTCACTGTATGAAATGTAAAAAGAAGTAGGTTTCTAAATAAAATGTTTATAAATAAAAGGTTTCTAGACATTGCTAGATCAAAAACAAATCACAAACACAGCTAGTCTCAAATAAAAGCTTTCATTAATTGTATTTGTTACCTATTCTTCTATACTAATCAAAGCTTTCTATATCCATTCGAACAAAAGCGAACATTCTAGAAGCCTCAATACTAGAAATAATGAAATCCACGAGAATCCAAAATAAACAAGACAAGTGTCATTAATCAAAGAACACAAAAGTACCGATAAATACCGAGCCGTGCCGTTCCGTACTAAATTTTAATTTGCTATATAACGTAGAAGTTGAATGTTTAGCGTTTACAACAAATTATTTGTGCAAGGTTTTATACAGGTGGCTTGGTGACAGGTAGTGGCAGTTACGGCTCACAGGCGTATTTCCGTTGTCATGGAAAAAGAAAACAAACTTGAAAATAAAGTTTAACTGTGACGCTAAAGCTGCGTATTTTTAGAGCTGTGATGTGAGGAAGATGGGTGAGCAAGCTGAGCGGTCTATGAGGAGAACATGCCCAAATACTATTACTCTATTATCATATCACTTACGCTTCTTCAATCGGCAACTTAGTTCAAGCAAAAATTGTAGAAACTGTTCGCTCTACACTGGGAGTAAAACCAAAATATAAGTAGATCTCATACACAGTTTATTCAGTTAAACATGCATGATAAAAGCTTCATTTTTATTAACACTGATTCCTCATCATTCAAGCGTTGTCTCAGTTGCAAGACCTTCACCTTGGAGCACAAAGTTCCGCCATTACATACTTATTTCGATCTAAATTTGCCGTTTACCTCGGCCGAAGCAACTGCCGTCAGACTTCCCGGCACCAAAGAACGGACGAAGTTCTTGCGCAAGCTTAGCCTGTTCTTTCAGTCATCATCATCATCATCAGCCCTCTATACTGTCCCACTGCTGGGCACGTGCCTCTTCTCACTATGAGAAGAGTAAGGCCATAGCCCACCACGCTGGCCAAGTGCGTGTTGGCAGATTTCACATGTATTTCGAGAACATTATGGAGAAATCTCAGACATGCAAGTTTCCTCACGATGTTTTCTTTCACCATTTAGCAAGCGATAATTAACAATTTAATACGCACTTAACTCCAAAACGTCATAGGTGCGTGCCGTGGATTCGAACCCGAGACCCTCTGTGTAGCAGTCTGTCGGTCTCTCCACTCAGCTATGGATGCCTTTCTTTCAGTAGCTGCATCAAATAGCGGGTGAGGTTGTCTAGGGTCCATTCACCGAATGTCTCTCTTTTTCTGACTTTACTCACATGCCAGATAATCTCGGCCATCTCTGGTGGCTATGTGACCTGCAGAGCGTTAACCTATAAAAAATTCCAGGCGAATACATGTATGTATTTTTCGGATTTAAAATAGAATTTGCCAACTGATTAGAAGTTACGGATTTTCGCTGAATGTTTAATTTTCATTTAAAGCTTTTATAAGTTCGTGGAATTGCGGTACTTTTACCTTATTCCAAAATAACTCCTATTTGGGTAAATATAGTCTTAAAGGAAGAAATAATATATTCCATCACCAAGTCAGACAACAATTTAAAGGTCTATTTAACTATTGTTGCAAGTGTGTTGGCTAGCGCTTTCATAAATAGTCACAAAGGATACTCTTGACTGTTATCAAAATAATATCGTTTTAGCTATATTCCCTGTAGTAGAGGCAGATTTTATTTGGAAATTGTTGTTCTCCTCTAAGACAAGTTATTTCTAAATGATCAAAAATATGTTTCTTTCGTATAATAATGCTTTATTTATGTAAGAGGTCAGGCTGAAAATCGCCAGTGTCCTTTATTATAATTATTCCATACATTTTCGATCATTCAGTCCTATTAAACAGCAGCAGATTATTATGAAGATAGGAGTAGGTGACATCACACTTATATGATATACCATCTCTTTCTAAAATATTTCCAACATCTTTATTTTTTATGTATCAAATTGACTTCATGCCGCCTAATTTTAAGCAGTCTTGGAGTCCCATAGTAAGGTCATCAAACCAATATCATATCAATAATAATGACATGATGGCCCTCACCTTGATATCCTAAAGAACAGCTTTTGCACGTGCCATTTAAAGGACACGGGATCAAAGGCAATAGGGAACACGTGGGCAGTACAAAAGAGGCTATTAGAGAGGATATCTATTTAAAACAATACGGCATACCTATTATATACATTTGCGCGATTTCTTATTGTCTCTTTGGTGTTTTCAAACCAATTGTACACCTTACAAAGCTAGATAGAAGATTACAATAAAACATTTGACATATCCTGCAAATATTTCGTATACATTTTTCTCGTGTTTCTCATTTGCCAGTTCATTGGAAACGCACATAGTATATACATGGCATGACTAAGTAAGAGCGATACAATGAAAAGGAAGCTCGGACTCAATTATGTTTTCGTTTAAATTCCTATTGGTTTCCTTCACCTTTATATTTTAGCGTAATTAACTTGTGTGCTTAGAGTTAGTTTGCTTGACAGGAAAATAAAAAAATTGGACTAAATTGTACCTAGCGGAATTTTAAATTTTTATTTGCTTGACAGCCTTATTAGTGTTGTAGATAAAAGCTTGCGTGCTTGTTTCGGTACCTAAAGTTTCAATTTCCATGCCCTGGTAAAGATAACCGCGGCATTAAGTAATGGATTTGATACTATTTAATTGTTTACTATTTATACATAGGCTAGACACAATTTTATGCGAGGTAAAACTTTCGTTTTTAATGTGTGGGCACCACATTTCTTATTATATCTGTGTGATGGATAGAAGTAAATACCAGTTGGAGACAACTAATTCTTTAAATTATGTCAAACAATAAAGTACATTGCCTAGACTCCAAAATCCTGCAAATAGCTAAACGTAACTTCTATAAATACGGTCTTATAATTCAAATTAGCTCAGTAATTCATTCAATAATTCAGTATAAATAAATCATAATTTAATGTAAGTTTAGCTTATTGGAAATCTAGCCCGTACCACATCGCATGGGCGACCCAAAATAGAGACCATTTCTCTTTAGAAGAAAAAAATAATATGGTTCGTCACTCAACAAAATACACTAAACAAGCAAAAGATGAGAGTTCAGTAAATATAAGCGTCAAAATATCCGATTGATGGTCACTAAATTCCCTACATCATCAAACTACTTGTTTAAATTATAGACTCAAAGCTTGTAACTCAATAATCCGATATCGAGTAAATGAGGATTGTGCACGCTCATGCATTTTCGTAATGATTGGTACCATCATAGGATTAAATCGGTAACCAGTTTATTCAATAGTTTATGAACATTAATTGATATGCTGATTTAGATAATTAGGTAGAGTCTTCTTTATTGTACATCCGGAGTAATAATTTACATTATGTATAACGTAAAACTATTATACGATATGGAGAGCTTATCGCTAAGAGCGATCTCTTACGACAATCTTGGAATATAATAGGAATAATTTTATATAGTAAACTTTCGCAGTGATAGTGTAATTACTCATATATTATGCAGATAGCAAAATTAGAATTAAACAAAAGAAACTAAGATATCAATTTATGGTTTCTCTTGGGTGTTATTATACATTTATTATACCAATTAAAATAAGATCAGAAAAATACTTGCAATGATAATACCATATTGCAATAAATTAGTCAGCTGAATTATGTTAAAGAAATTAAAACATGTCAAGGAAGCATTATTAATAAAAAAATAAAATTCTTTGCTTGTAATTGTATACCGACTTTCCTAAACATTCCAGCTTCAGGTTTTTAGTTTTGACACAATAATTTATGTAGATTCTATTTCATAAAAAAATTATGTGCCAGCAAAATACCTATAGATATTAACTTCTAAAATGCTCATGAGTATAATCATATCTTATGAGATAATGTCCGAATTTCAGACATTGACATCCTCGTCGAGATACCGACGAACTGCCATACAGAAAATATTGAATTCAACTCCATTGCGCGTGAGAGATATGCAATAATATCTAGGCTTTGGGCTAAAATTACTGATATCCAAGTGTTTATACATAATATATATATGTATGTATGTATGTATGTAAGAGGATAGTGGCAATTAAATGACACTGACATGACGTTTGACAGTTAAACTGTCAAACGTGTAAATAAGGTGTAACCTGGATATATAAGTCGACAGGCTCGGCTAGCTCGTCCTATTCTCCTTCGACGACTGCTCAGGTACGATATGGTTCTGACTATTTAACTGCCACTGTGTTTTAATATTCTATGTTGCTTGTTCTTTTGTTTCATCATCTAGAAAACAATGTAAGATGGTGTAATCATTATCTTATTGATATTGTGGATAGTTTGATAGTTTGTGAGATGTTAGTAATATAGGATAGAATAATATACCTACTGTGGATCAAGTTGTATCAATGAGATTCATTATATGCCTGTGTACAATCTACTAAATGTATACACATTTAGTAGGTTGTGTTGATGCTACATAATGCTTATTATGTTCTGTTGTAAGAAAGACCTTTCCAGTAATATAAAACTACCCACAACATTGATATTTGATATAAATTGGCTGTATAGTTGTTTGTTAATTATTAGGTACTTATTGAAAAGAATGATCAAGAGTTTTATTGCCCGTTCTTTCTCTTGGTTTTATCCATTTGCTTTGCGAACTGGGCTCTAAATGTAAATGTAGAATCACGACGTAATCTAAAGATATATCCTTGTGCCAAACTAAATAAATGAAAGTATGATTTGATCGTTGTCTCTTTTATTTTCAAAACTGTCTCTACACTATAGGGAGCTTTCCTGATTCTGACATCAGAAGTGTGATAAATTTGCGCCCACAATACTAATACATCCAATTGCAAGTTCCAGAGTCTCCTCATCGTGATGCCATGATTCTGCCTAAGCCCGTCACTGCACCGTTCAGCTGACGACGGAGAACGATTGCCCTACGATCCAGTAGCAACGTAGCCGAGAGCAAGCCGGTGGATGAGTACCGACTACATATCGTAACGATCTGGAACAGTATGCTGAAGCCAACAGCAACAACAAACTGCAAACGCTGGTAATGTTCTTCCACCAAGATTATAGCCATGAATGGTAGAAAAATATGACTATTGTGTTTATGTGGTACTTACCAGGTTATTTTAACATGTTCATCAAAAATGTATCTGAGTATAAAACTATGTAGGTAATAGCGAAAAAGTTACAGAAAATATATAATAGATTTTTAAAGTAGCCGATATTGTTCTAATCTGTTGGAATCACTACAAATTTTGCCTATTTAAGGCAAAATTTGTAGTGATTGACCGAGACTCGGTATGAGCATTGGCTGTGTTGTACTTTGTTGATAACTCTTTCTAGTGTAAGTACTGATTAGCGTAATCGTCCTGCATATTTGAATTCCAAGAATGAAGTGCTCTGACGAATCTTTTCATTACAAGTCGAATATGAAATGATGGTAGGTAGAATACATTTCAGAGATTTCTTCATTAATTTTGTTCGCTGTGTATTCATTACATACAAACCAATATTGCGGTGTAGGAATGTGCCTTAGCTCTGTTCCATAAGCTGTAGTTAAATTTTCGCCACAATTACCAAATTAATCAGTTCATGCTATTAAATCGGATCCAAACTATAACGAAAGAAAAAAAAAATAAGAATATTTTAATGTTAAGCTCTTGAATGTGTTGCCCTGGAGATAAGACTACGAAACTGTATATTTATATCTTTGAAATAAACTCGTATTTTTAACTGGTTAATAATTGTTTATGGCACAAAAAATTGTGTATCGAATTACAAATAATGCACTTTCTATAATTGTGTAGTGAGTAATTGTCATGTACCCAGATAATTTCCACCAGTTTACTTGCAATAGACATACTTATGATTTTGTTACTTTGATTTCTATTGGAAGAACAAAACCAAATAGCTTCCATTTGTCTCGGAGGCACCACATTTGAATGACAAATCGTAAAGATAACCTATGAGTTTTGTATAAATATAACTACAAGCGAACTTTTGTGTAGGTACAGAAATATTCTATATTTTAACAAGCGGGTCTGTGTCTAGTTAGATCATATCGATAAAATGATAGTTTCGTTTAGTAACTATTTCCTTTTTAACCGACTTCAAAAAAAAGGAGGTTCTCAGTTTGACCTGTATGTATGTATGTATGTATGTATGTTTGTCCGCGATTATTTCGTGTTTGGCTGAACCGATTTTGATGCGGTTTTCAGAAAAGTATTTGTTACACTTAGGAGAAGGTTTTTGGGCCCTTAACCGACTTTAAAAAAAGAAGGTTCTGAGTTTGACCCGTATATATGTAAGTTTGCCCACGATTAACTCGAGTTTGGCTGAAAAGTATTTGTTACACTTAGGAGAAAGTTTTATTATCCAACTTCAAAAAAAGAAGGTTCTCAGTTTGACCCGTATACATAGGTATATTGGTTCTTAGTATGTTTGTATGTATTATGTGTGTGTGTTTGTACGTGTGTACATGTGTGTGCGCGCGCGCGCTAGTTTGTGTATTTGTATGTGTACGTGTGTGTGTGTGTGTGTGTGTTTACGTGTCTATGGCTCTGCGATTAAAAACAAAGAAAGTCGGTGAAAGAATTAAGGCTCTGTTGTCGTGGGGATGGTTGAGTAATTTGTTCTAGACAATATCACTTAAAGCCATGCCTTTTAGGGATTTACCCGACTCAAGGCAACATAGCATTGGCCTTTAGCAAAGATTTTAGGCCCTAGGTCGATTACCGCGGCACTGAGTGTACATCCTTGCAACTTGTATACCGTCACAACCCAACTCAATATGACTGGCAATATCCACCTCTCGATATCACCATAACCGCGATTGCCTTGATAGGTCGCTGTCACTGGAGCTATGTAAATGTATCCATCATCATCTTTAAGACGCAATGCTATTGATGGATCATCAAATAATATCAAAATGGCATCAGGCAGTTCACCTGGCTCAAATTGATCTCTTCTTAGTGCCAGACATTTAAATCCTTTAGGAACACTCATTGCCCCATTCGCTAAGCCATCCGTTATTGACATATTTCTCCGGAGCATAATACGAGAGCTCACAGCCAATTCAATAGTATGTACAAGTCCGCCACATTTGTTTGGATCAGCCGGAGCAGCATTTGCGGAGGGCGTCCTTCCGTATGTGGGTGATTCCCTAGACTCATCTCTCTCTTGCAGCATCAAGCCTAAGCCCATAGGCACACAGAATAAAAGTAGGTACCTATGTCAAAGTCATGATTACAGACTGATAACAGCAGAAAACTTATCACTAAAATAATTGAAGAATCTATCTATAAACAAACTGTTAATTAGCCTAAAACTTAAAGTAAATGGAGTACCTATCACTAAAAAGTATGAAATAAATAAAAGAGTAGTTAACACAAAACCTGAAGTAAACGAACACTAAAAAGTATGAAATAAAAATAATAAGAAAAAAATAAAACGAAAATGAAAACTTAAAATTCGCAACAAAAATGTTAACTAAGTACGTAAATAGTTTCTTTTTTAAAAAAAGAAAACCGCCTTCATAAAATCGACCCACTGAAAAGTGCGAAATAATTTTTACATACACTACCCCTAATCCTCTCAAATTTCCTTTCGAATTTCTCCCAAAAACTAATTACTAAATTAAACTAAATACTTAGATTTTGAAGTCGGTGCCAAACCAACAAAAACAAAAAGAACACTGGCAAACAGAGAAAATAATACGACGAATGTATCAAATCAATAAAGCCTCAAAAAATGCGCTGGTTTGGAAAGGATTTTAGAGGGATTTGGTTTGGCACCGACTTCAAAAACTAAGTATTTAGTTTAATTTAAAAATTAGTTTTTGGGAGAAATTCGAAAGGAAATTTGAGAGGATTAGGAGTAGCGTATGTAAAAATTATTTCGCACTTTTCAGTGGGTCGATTTTTTGAAGGAGGTTCTCTTTTTAAAAAAAAGAAACTAAATACGTACTTAGTTAACATTTTTGTTGCGATTTTTAAGTTTTTATTTTCGGTTTATTTTTTTTTCTTATTATTTTTATTTCATACTTTTTTATTTTTTTAAACATACCTCATCCTCCTGGGGCCTGAGGGGTCATATATGCTACGTCTAAATATATAGCTCAAGGTATTTTTATTAAAAAGTAGTTATTGAAGAATGTTTTTATATTACATAGGATTAAATTGACTTGTTAAAGAAAGTGACATCATTTTGCTTATGTCTGGCACTATTAGATGGCAGTGTATCCAATATTTTCAAGTAGTGTTATTTTGGTTGATAATTTCCTGTTATTTATAACGATAATAGCAGATAAAATAGTTAAAATGAAATGTGTAATTAATGCAGACATCTGTCTAATTAAATGGATCTGAAATAAGCTATTCAACTAAATTGATTCAATTTGAAAATAGTACCAAATTACATCATTGATTTTTTTTTGAAAACATTACATACATACATACATATCGTCACGCCTTTTATCCCCGAAGGGGTAGGCAAAGGTGTATTTCTACACCCACTTTTCGCCAGATATACTTTAGTCCCACGTAATAAGGGGCGAGCCTATTGCCGTACCGGGCACATTTCCAGACTCCGTGCTGCTATTGAGAATTTTGTGACAGAAAAACCCAATAACACTGCCCGACCCAGGAATCGAAACCGGGACCTCCCGATCCCACGCGCACATTTATGCCGCGAGACCAACGAGGCAGTCGTATAGGGTTTGATGTCGAGTTTTCCGTCTCTACGCAAAGATGGTATTTGCTTCGTGTTATCCCTTAGTCGCCTCTTACGACACCCACGGAAAGATAGGGGGTGGTGACACTTGTGTTCTATGCCGTCAACCACACGGCAAATATTGTCATAGTTTATTTATCCATTCTCGGAAATAATACAAATAAATTCAATAAATTAATAAAATATGAGACGGTATTTATTTTTATCTGCTTTTATTCATTGAAATTATGTATTTTTATTATGAAGTGCCATGTATTAAACTGTAAACCTATTTAGACCATATAGTAATAGTCAATCTTAGGATTAGCTCTCGGTAATGAACTATCTTATTAATTTAGTATCTCTGGTATAAACACTGCGATAGATAAGCTATTTTGAGATATTTTTTATGCAAAGATATACATGTGTACATGTACTTTGTGTGGTTCAATTGTAGGAGACCATGGCAATAATGATTAAAATGGGATTTAATCATTCTAGATGCTTGAACCGTTTTGTGTATTTATTTTAAACAATACTTACATGTAAGCTTACTATTTTTATACCAAACCTCTTACGAATCGTCAAATCTTAATTATAATGAAACTGAATGAACCAGATACTTAACGTAAAATAGGTAAAAAAAACGAATTAAAAACGATGTCAGTGATCTGATTGTGTAAATGGAATGAAAATAGCCACAATCACATGAAACAATTGATAAATTAAACTGAAATTGATGAAATTAAATAAGATATTCTGCTTAATATAATAAGTATTTGTATAAGTACATTGATGTTTTTAAGTGTTGCGACCTAAATGAATAAATCTAGGTATGTATATTTGACTTATAGATATTGAAATATTAACCGACTGGTCTGAATTTAAACTTATTTTAACTAGTGTCTGGTTTGACTTTCCACACGACTATTTATTATACCGTTTCTTACCAAGAGTACTTTTACTGGCATTGGCGTCTAGTTTAACTATAGGCAGTTCACTGACTATTGGTAACATAAATAAGCTATTAACTAAATTGGTTCATTCTTGATTACTGGTTATTTATTTATACTTTTGTACTGTTTGTACCTGCAATACATTCAGGTCAATTCAGTTTATAGCATTCCATACTGTACATTTACGGGTGGTAGACTTACAATTCATCATCATCATCATCATATCAGCCAAACGACGTCCACTGCTGGACATAGGCCTCCCCCAAGGTTCTCCACACAGACCGGTCTTGAGCCGCCCGCATCCAACCTCCTCCCGCGATCTTGACAAGATCGTCGGTCCACTTTGCGGGGGGCCTACCTCTGCTGCGTCGTCCGGTACGTGGCCGCCACTCGACCGGTTCATATCCAAAACCCCGAGAGCTTTCAGCTCGAACTCAAGAACCGTTTCGAATGCCTGGGTGAATGCGTAGATGTGGACGTGTACAGTAACGGGTTCGTGGATGCTGTCCATACAACAGGGGCTAAATTTTTTAAGCCCCAGAAAAGCCAGAGAACCAAAAAGATCTCGGATCCGACCCTCGAGCTGTTAGAGGAAAGGCGCAAGATGGTTCTGCTATCCTCCGACGACATGCCGAAATATCGGCACCTCAACAGACAGATCTCTAAGTCTCTGACTCGCGATCTCCGCCAATACAACACAAAATGTGTTCGTGAGGCGATCGAGCGGAATAAGGGATCCAAAGTGTTCCAAAGGGATCTGTCTGTTGGGCAGAGTCAGCTGACAAAGCTGAAGACGGAGGATGGCAGAATCGTATCGTCCAAGCCTGAGCTCTTGGAGGAGATCGAAAGGTTCTATGGACAGCTATACACGACAACGCAACAACCCGCAAGCACTCCAGCGTCAGACCCTAGAGCTGGATTGACCCGACACTATACCGAAGATATCCCGGACGTCAGCATGCACGAGATTAGTGTGGCTCTCAAACAGCTTAAAAACAACAAGGCGCCGGGTGATGACGGAATTACGAGTGAGCTTCTGAAGGCCGGCGGTGCATCCGCTAGAGAAGCCCTCCGGAAGCTATTTAATTCCGTCATTCTCGAGGGTAAAACGCCACAGGCGTGGCACAGAGGTGTGGTGGTGCTTTTCTTTAAGAAAGGGGATAAAACCCTCTTGAAGAACTACAGACCCATCACACTTCTGAGCCACGTCTACAAGCTGTTTTCGAGAGTCATCACGAATCGTCTCGAGAGCAAGCTAGACGACTTCCAGCCTCCCGAACAAGCCGGTTTCCGTAAAGGCTATAGTACCATAGACCACATACATACGCTGCGGCAGGTTATACAGAAGTCCGAGGAGTATAACCAGCCCCTATGCTTGGCGTTTGTGGACTATGAGAAAGCCTTCGATTCGATCGAAACCTGGGCGGTGCTACAGTCTCTCCAACGGTGCCGGATTGACTACCGATATATCGAAGTGCTGAAGTGTTTGTATGAAAACGCCACTATGTCAGTCCGCCTCCAGGACCAGAGTTCGAAACCTATTCAACTCCAGCGAGGGGTGAGACAGGGGGATGTCATATCCCCAAAACTGTTTACCACTGCGCTGGAGGATGTTTTCAAGCTTCTGGACTGGAATGGACTCGGCATCAACATCAACGGCGAGTACATCACTCACCTTCGATTCGCAGACGATATCGTAGTCATGGCTAAGACCATGGAAGACCTAGGCACAATGCTCGATGGCCTCTGTAGAGTCTCCCAACAAGTAGGTCTTAAGATGAACATGGACAAGACGAAAATCATGTCGAACGTCCATGTTGTACCTGCTCCTATTCAGGTTGGGAACTCTACGCTCGAAGTTGTCGACAAGTATATCTACCTGGGACAAGTAGTCCAATTAGGTAGGTCCAACTTCGAGAAGGAGGTCAATCGTCGAATCCAACTCGGTTGGGCAGCGTTCGGGAAGCTACGACATATCTTCTCGTCCGATATCCCGCAGTGTCTCAAGACGAAAGTCTTTGACCAGTGTGTGTTGCCAGTGATGATTTACGGATCAGAGACGTGGTCGCTCACTATGGGCCTTATCAGAAGGCTCAAGGTCACTCAGAGGGCGATGGAGAGAGCTATGCTTGGAGTTTCCCTGCGAGATCGAATCAGAAATGAGGAGATCCGCAGTAGAACCAAAGTCGCCGACATAGCTCTCCGGATAGCCAAGCTGAAGTGGCAGTGGGCAGGGCACATAGCTCGAAGAACCGATGGCCGTTGGGGCAGAAAGGTTCTGGAGTGGCGACTTACAATTAGGAAACAATTATTATGGAACACTATTAGGAGAGAGGACCAGTTTAGTAATATACTATAATAGTCTTTATATTATACCTGGGTGCATTTGATATATTATAGTTAAAACATGTATTATAGTGACATGCTTTAATAGGGTCTGCTGCATTTATTACTCTAAATTGACAACATTTTAGTGTATTATTAATATAGATATCAATTTTGATTATGATAAGTTACATTTATAGTTTTTCCTACAGTTAATTTTTGTGGAATATAATAAAAAACTTTGTACTTTTAGATAGCTACGATTTATACATTAATAATGTTTAGATATTCTTTGATGACATAGTAGCTTTTACAGATAACATTTTTTATTATTAATAGGTATTTAAGTTAAATTTTAAAATACATATACAAAGAAAGAAAAAGGGCGGTCTTACTATAGGTTAGAGGTTCCGATAACCATACGCAGCATTACATATAAACTTCTTCTAAACAAGGATCGATAATGTAGGTAGCAGTGATGATATAAAGGTATCTGTAAATATCTATAATAATGTGATAACATCGATTTATTCATTGATGATTAAATAGTTGACAATGATTGAATTATTATTGATGATTAACTTACCGAGGGTTAAGAAGTTGATGATAATGCTGGCAATGATGACGATGTTGATGATATTGATTTTGATGATGGTTTTGATGATAATTTTGATGATAATTTTGATGATGATTTTGATGATGATTTTGATGATGATTTTTGATGATGATTTAGATGATGACTTTGATGATGATTTAGATGATCGTTTTGACGATCGTTTTGATGGTCATTTTGATGGTCATTTTGGTGGTAATTTTGATGGTCATTTTGATAATCATTTTGATAATGATATTGATAATCATTTTGATGTTGATGATATTGATAATCATTTTGATGTTGATGATATTGATCATATTGCCTACGAACTGCTGAAGTCTTTCGCCTTGTTCTAGCCTGGACTCATGTGCAGCAGGTGTGGGGCTTGATAGTATCAAGGAGATTGACCGTTGTTACTTGTCTATTTAATGTGAAAGGAAGGGCAATGGCAATGACAGTGTATTAGAATAAAATATTGTCCTAGTATTACACTACTGTTATCATACAAGTACCTGTATACCTGTATACTTGTAAATCAGTGAAAACAAATTTAATTATTTACGTCAGTTGTGAATTTCAATTATTTATTTTATTTCAAGTATTTATCAGCCATAAGCAGAATTACCTAACAATTTTTATTTTTTTATTCTTAAAAACATTACTTAATTTTTTATGATGCTTCGAGGGGTCGTAGTTGTATCAATGAGATTAATTATATACCTGTGTACAATCTACTAAATGTGTACACCTTTAGTAGATTGTGTTGATGCTACATAATGCTTATTATGTTCTGTTGTAAGAAAGACCTTTCCAGTAATATAAAACTACCCACAACATTGATATTTGATATAAATTAGCTGTATAGTTGTTTGTTAATTATTAGGTACTTATTGAAAAGAATGATCAAGAGTTTTATTGCTCGTTCTTTCTCTTGTTTCTATCCATTTGCTTTGCGAACTGGGCTCTAAATGTAAATGTAGAATCACGAAGTAATCTAAAGATATATCCTTGTGCCAAACTGAATAAATGAAAACATGATTTGATCGTTGTCTCTTTTATTTATCAAAACTGTCTCTACACTATAGGGAGCTTGCCTGATTCTGACACGCGCATTAGTAATATTTTGAAATGAATACTAATATTATAAGGTTAAGAGTCTGTTTGTTAGTCTGTTTGCTTGAACGCGCTAATCGCAGGAAGTAATAGTCCGATTTGAAAAAATATTTCAGTGTTAGATAGCACATTTATCGAGGAAGGCTATATATGCTATTATAACATCACGCTATTTAGGCTCGGGAGCGGAGCAGTAGCCTTAAATAACGCGGGTGTAACCGCCCGCTCATCCAGTTATTATATAAATTGACATCTATGCCGATATCTCGCCACCTATAATGGTAGAACGATGATAATGAGGAATTGTCCAAATTTATTTGACCTAACGGTTTAAAGATTCTTTATTTCCCATAAGAATAATATAAAATATTCACTTACATGAGAAACACACATTACACATAGGTTGTTAACGCACGTAGGTATACAAAACAAGACTAGGTATCAATATTAACATACAATCTCCTTTTATCACTTTCACCATCATTAGTTACACCATAGTTTAATTTTTATTTCGTTTTAAATTCATATAAAGATCACCGAAAACAAGACAGTAAGTTTTATTTAGTGAAATATTATTAAGAACAAGTAGGTAGTTGCACATAAACCGACAGAACATACGGTCCGGCCAGTTTCGCAAAGATGTTAATTTACTAGAAGTGGCAAGGCAAGAACGTACCTCAGCGTAGTTAAAATATATAGGTACTTACTAACACAAAAATATTATGATGTTAGTATTAATATTAATTTGTGTTTATAATGTGTTGTTTTATTTGTTTTTTAAATATTTGTAACGATTTAGATTCTTTTATATTGTTACCACAAACCAACTACGGAAAAGAGAATCTTATGTACGAGGGTGCATAACTATTAAATAGTTATGCACCCTCGTACATAAGATTCTCTTTTCCGTAGTTGGTTTGTGGTACGCGTAATTGAATATCTTTAGCATTTCTAAGGTTGTCAACTATATATGTCAACTATATTTTTTTTTAATTTTATTTGAGTATAAATTTTATTGTGTAGTATTTTATATATTGGCACGTGTGGTATTTGTAATTTTGTTCAATATTAAGTAATTTTGTTTCTTTATATAATTTACAGCTAGGCGTGAAATAATCATAATTGAATAGATTTTTGATAATATTATTTTGTCCAGATTGAATTAGTTGTAGGTTCATTTTGGCGGCAGTGCCCCACACTTCGATAAGGTAATCCAGGTGCGGTTTAACAAGAGAGTTATGTATAATATAATTTACCTTTCGTGGTAGGCACCTTGATATACCCCGTACGAGTCCTGAGAGTGACGCCAGTTTTGAACGTAACCGCTCAAGGTGTGGTTTCCACGTAAGATGGTTATCCATTAGGAGTCCTAAATATTTTTCTTTATTTGTTTCATTTATAATTTTTGTTTTTATTTTTAGCTTTAAATACAGTATAATTTGTCTTTGACGCATTTATTGTTAATAATTTCGCACTAACCATGATTGCATCTACAGATTGTCCAGAGTAAAATAAAAATGTGTCGTCAGCATATAATGCGATGTCTCCTTTAAGGTCTAGTTTGAATGTGTTGTTTATGTATGCTATAAACAATAATGGGACCAAAATTGATCCCTGTGGAATTCCACAGGTGATTGGTTCCGGCCTGCTTTGACAGTTTCCACTTTTGACTACTTGGAATCTATTCGTCAGATACGACTTAAACATATCAAGTGCAGTACCGGTTATCCCAATGCTTTTAAGTTTAATTAATAGTAGGTCGTGACTTACAGTGTCAAAAGCTTTTTTCAGGTCTATGAAAATACCAATGGAAATTAGTTTTTTGTCTATAGTATTTTTTAAATTTGTAACTAAGTCAATTGTGCCAGAGAGCGTGTGACGTGACTTTTTTCGAAATCCGTATTGTTTATGATTTAGGAAACCAATAGAGCTCAAATAAGTATCTAGTCAATTATGGATAATTTTCTCGAAAATTTTAGAGATAACCGGTAGCACTGATGTAGGCCGGTAGTTGTTAGGATCAGTCCTATCGCCCGCTTTAAAAATTGCTGTAACTTTAGCGAGTTTTAGGGAGTCGGGAAAAGTTACCTCCTCAAGACACCTGAGACACCACCTCCCCACTTTATGCACTTTGTTAGGTCATGAACTAGTAATTTTTTGATACTCTTAATAGTTTTGGTACTAATACTATCGATGCCTGTGCTTGTATTAGTATTCAAACCATCAATTATTTTTAATACCTTAATGTTCTAGATTGTAAGCTCGGTACTTATCTATAATCTACAAGTTCTCATCGAAAAAATGAGGAACTGCCCATACATCGAGTTTGGGCCCAATCTATGTTTAACTGTCACTAATTGTTTACCCTCGGGTCGGCTTCAATCACCAATTTAACATGACCACTACGCCTCAGCAGACGGAAGGTCAACGTAATTTGGACGGTGGAACAATGCAATCTCGTGAAAACCATTGTAGCATGGAAAACTTTTAATATGATTAATATTTAAATCGTTTATTGGCTGTTACAAAAGTTTTAAGATTAATATATGTTTGGAGAATTAATTTTCATGTTGGGTATCTTGAGAGCGGCAATACTTTTTAGAAAGGTTGTTTTCCTACATAATTATATTAATGGCAAAACTAAGTGATGTGGTACACGTTAGACACATCTACAAATTATTGATGGTGTTGATGATGAATTTCAGGAACGTGTGAGGGTCAGCAAAAGCAGTCAGTAAATTTATACTGTTTCAAACCATTCTCATGTTCATGCTAATTCTGTTTCAATTATTGCTAAAAAGAAGAGAAAGAAAACTAAAGGGACCAATTCAAAACTTTTGTGCAGTTTACAAAAGTTTTGAATTAGTTAGGAACGTATTGCTAGCCACAGATAAAGCCCAAATCAATCTTTGAACAAAATTAAATAAATGATAGATAAAATGAAAATCAATATCTAAAATAAAATCAGATAAAAACATATTTCATAAATGTCAGTACAGTTAGCTTGAAGATTTCCCCACCCCCCCGTGGGATTTCCACCTTGTCGTGGTGGGGGGCTCAGTTACCGTGGATTGGACACCCGCGATGAAGCTAAGAAAGATCCCGGTAGTGGACGCTCCGCGTGGGCTTAGAGGGGCCTGCGCAGGATGCGTCCAACGTTGTGAGTGCGGGAGACAGTTCTGTCTGTCACCATTCGATGCGTCGCCGTGGGGCCGCAGAGGAAGAGGAGATGCGGTGTTGCGTTGCCGTTTTCCCTATCCTCTGCGGCCGCTGGGTGTTTTGGCGGCGGAGCCTAACACCTTAATCCGCCGCCAAGGGGGTTTTGTTCGGGGCCCGCCTGACCATCTGGTGGGCCAATACCCGTCTGCTAATGCTTCAGCGATACCCTGCCCTCCGACACATGGGTACATGAGAAAGTCGTTTCCACCTCGTAAAAAAAATAAAAGAAAAGCTTGAAGATCTCGGTTTATACACATTATTGTGAATAAACCGACTATGCTAACCGCAATTCTATATTTTTGTTTAAAGATACAATTTTCAATGCACAAGTTTAATTTTCGTTTAACCAAATTATGACCATAGATGATATTATTATACTATATTTTTGTATAATTAGAGAATTATGACTACACTTACGCTTGAAAGATATTAACATTTGATCCTTTACGTAATCATTTTAATGACTGAGTGTATCTAATGATAACTGGTACCAATTAGGTAGTTAATATTCTTCATATCGTGATAAGAAAATATTGATTTAACGTTTATAGGCTAGGGTTACAGCTTAAATGGGTTAACTCGAATGTGGTAGTGTTACCCTATTGCAGAAAATTTATTTATTATCATCACACATCAAACCATTATTACAGGAAAATTTAATGCAATAGGTGCGAAATTGATATACCTAAACATGTGTAAATAACTAAACTAAAATATTACAAAAATACTTCACTTCACACAAAACTAAGTACGTGACCTCTGTGAACGTCGTTCAATAGAGATAACTGACTAAGATTTTAAGAACGTCATTTACGTAAAGCAATAAAAGTTGTTTGATGCAACCACACTTCCATCAATTTACAATTTTAAGTGTCTCAATTAACGAATCAAGTGAATTATAATCGTCATTTGTCCAAATTAAGAAACCGCGAGTAGCTCGGGCAAACAAAACCTAAAGAACAAGTAAAATAATCAGACGGCTTTATCTTGTATACTTTCGCATAGTTTAGATTGTTCACATTACCACTAACAAAGACGACAAGAATAGTACGAACCTCAAAAGAGATATCTTTCCAAGTCAATATCGATCCAGCCTATTAATCTATTGTTTCCATTAAAGTATAGAGAACAAAAGTTTGTTCCTCGTGCTGAAATAGAAACAAATTCACAAGTTTTAGATACAATGATGTTCATACATTTACAAAGAATAGTATTATCAAAAATATGTGTATGTCCTTATCTACGTTCTAGCGGTATCCCAGTTGTATCTAAGACTTTTCCCCTTATAGCTTGGGGTCCGCTAACCATAGTCCAACCAGATTTGGCAGAATGTTAGGTTTTCCACGGAGGGACTACCGTCTGACCTTCGCAACCCAAAGGGATAGCTATAACCTCTGGCTAGTCCAGTATCAGCTTTATTCAGAGCTACTGAGTCCTCATAACGACTTTCGAAGATCTTCATGACAACCTAGACTGACAGCTTAAAATGTTCTCTGAGGCACGCGATAAGCGACAATTAACTATTAAATATGCACATAACTTCGAAAACTCTGCCGTGGATTGGAAACCGATACCCTCTACCTGGCAGTCTCTTGGTGTCTTCACTCGGCTATCGCTGTCTCAAAACTATGTATAGGTATATCTTTGTTACTACAGAAAAGTTCTGAAATGTAAATTGGTCTTAAAGCAAGTAGATTTCTGCATGCCAGTATTCTACTTTCTAAAAAGTTAAGACACCAGATATAATAAAAGACTCAACACAAGTCAATCAGACAGTGTCGTTGCGAGTACTCAAATGCACTACATAGTGCATTTATATGCAGTCTGATGAACGTATAAGCTTCGTTATACGAAGCAATGAATTGAAAAATGTTAACATTCATACTTGTTGAAGGAAAAGAATATTATTTGTGTTAGTACTAATAATCATCATGTGTATTAACTATCGTTTGCCCCGTGCCTCGGAGAGAATTTTAATCCGTCGGTCCCGGCTGTCATGAGATCTTTGACAGTCGTTATGGGGGTCAGTACTCTCAAATAAACTGATACTAGTCTAAACCATGGAATATCGCTATCCCTTTGGGTTGCGGAGGTCAGAGGGCAGTCGCTCTGTGGAATAGTTGGTATTCTGGTTACACCAGTAAGCGGACATCGGGTTCCAAGGCGTGTCAGTCTTGGATGCAACCGGGATAACGCTAGGGGGATGATGAGTAATAATCATCAAATAACAGACATATTTTAAATTATCTGGTAACAAAACCATACAGCTTATGCCATGTTGAAAATAATGCCTACATATTTCTGCTTTAGATCGGAATTTTGTTAAAATGTTAACACAACAAGCTTATTTAACTTATATTATTATTTGTTACAATAATATCATAAATTGAAATAACATGAAACATGATATTTCGTAATGTAAGTAAAGTAACGAAGGCTGTTACCAAGACAAAGTAAAATAATATCGCCAAGGGCGATCGAATTTATTTCCTTTAGAAAGGGCATGTCATTGTCTTCGACTAAGAATATTCTAACAGATCTCAATTTTAAAACAGCAAGTAATTAAGATAAAGAGCGTAGTTGTTTTAATGTATACCTATAAATTATTCTTTCCGATCCATACTATTTCTGTCTTAAGGCTGGTTGTTAGAAAACGCTATTGCGATAAGGAGGACCTTAGTACTTTACGTAATTGTATTATTTTTTAATAATTGTGTTGGCCTGATAATAGGGTATCAATATTTCCAAACTATCACGATTTGTACACATACTACACGCTGAAATGCCGAGGCATAAAGTGATATTTGACCTTTATTTTAATAAATTACACGATATAAACTCGTTCAATAACGTATAAATAACATAAGGTAGATATATCCACAGCTGAACAGCTGCACGCTTAATTACTTATAGTATATACTTGCCATTTTGCCATCTTTGTCAGTCATGGAGAGATGGAAAGGTGGTCAAACCAATCAAAACGATATGTTAAATTTATAATTAAACCTGAAAAATAAAACAGCATTGTTAACTAATTATAAAATAAAAGCGAATATGGTCAACGAAACTCAAATTCCTGTTGGATTTATGTGCACCATATTTTCATTGGTTTAATTTTAATAAAATAAAGTTTTTATCTGGTGAAACAAAAAATTACTTTCGGTAAAAATATTTATTTATTTTTTAAATTTAAATGTACCCACGCTTCTTGTATCCTCTTTCCAACAATAAGTAAACGAAATCAGTTGTATACGGAACTTCTTCCATTTCCTCGTCTAAACAACATCAAATATGTAAAATAAAAATCGTCGTGTTCCCATAAATTCTATATTATTCTATAATGATACAATATTCGTAGGAAGGTAAGCTGATTAACATCGCTCCTTACTTCGTATACCGTACCTTTACTACAAAATGTTGTTTGTTAGAGGTTTTTAGAAACCTTCTCATTTGATAGCTGGGCTCTTTAGAAATTAAACCATTATTATAATGTGAAACTAGTTTGTGGAGGTTTGTTTTGTTTACTGTAAATATAAAAATCAATGTTTATCTTCTGTATATATAAAGATTTTGCGACTGACAAACAACAAACGAGCGTAACTACTGGAAGGAAGAAGCTAAAATTAGGCACTTGTTCTTTGGGAAATGTAGAGGAGCACTTCAAGAACAGCATTTTTGGAAATCCGCACTGTAAGGGACTAAAACAGGCTCACGCGGGCGGAGCTGTTGGCGAGGCCTAGTTAGGCACAATTAAACTAGCTGTTGCACTTGTGGAGGAAGAAAGATAAGAGTAGGTACTAACACCCCTCTATGCACAGCCAAACGTGCCTTTTTGGACACGTTGTGGCTATTCACAAACGCCTTCAGAGCTCCATTCACTCTATTACCTGCATTAACTCTTCTTTCAATATCTTCTACATTCTCACCATCTCTTGTAAACAGCGTAGCTAAATATACAAACTCATTCACTTGCTCCACTCGCTGTCCATCGATCATAACATTACAAGCCGTAACGCATTCCTCCTTTTTGAAAAGGAGGCTTTTCAAAAACCATAACTTTCGTTTTACTTACATTCACTTTCATTCCTTTCCTCTCTAACGCACCATGCATGATTGTTACCATCTCCTGCAACTCCTCCGCTAAAGACGCAAGTATAACCTGATCATCAGCATAAAGGAGGCATGTGACAAGTAACTCATTCATCCTTAATCCACAGTCACTATTTTTCAAACCTTGCAAACAACTGTCCATGAAGAGGTTGAACAGCCATGGCGACGCTACACATCCCTGTCTAACACCTCGGCTGTCCCAATTCAAAACACAGTAAGGGACATTTTAGTCGAAATCAAGTTTTTTTTTTTAACAAAGTGCCTTTGTTAAAAGCATGGTGTAAAAATCTCTCAGCTCTTTTAGGAATAGGACGGAATTGTAGGTTATGCGTTTGGGATATTTTGTGCGCTTTGTTTCTTTGTCATGAGATTAGTAAAAAATAAGTGTGGTAGTAGCAACTTATATCTTCAATTTGTACCTTAGCAACTATAGAATCGTAGGCATTATTATTTTATCTATTATCGCTTATATACAATCACCTGTCATGTCTGTCCTATCATCGCATAGCCTTAATTACTAAAACAGGAAATGTACAGTTTCGGCTAGTAGGCTTAAGAAAAGATTTTCTCATTTTCTGTTCTCAAGAAATTAAATAAGAGCTCTTTTTTTTTTTTAAAACCCGCTGGATTTGAAGAGTGTGTAGCGGTAGCTACATACAACTGAGGCCATCTAGCGAGCGATGACGAAATCTCAACAACAACCATACGGCGACATCTATCGGACACGATTCTACGGAAACTAGGTGCTGAATCGCACAAGCAGAGTTCGCACGCCGAGTTGTATATATACAACATCTGAAATACGTCCGTCGGCCACCAAGCACGACCACCCAGCTTTGTTCGAGGCTCCTCCCTCTAGTTGGAGGAACATCACACCTTTCTTCCTTCACATTGGTGACCCCGATGTGATCTGAAGCAGCCCTCACCGGTCAGATCAGCAACAGCAGCTTCGTCGTCATCCTCGCCTCGCCGCACTCCGCACTTCACTCGATGGGAGGTAATCAAGTCGCCGCCAACCAGCATCTTCGGCCAGGGACTAACCATAGGCCATGCAGGCTTGCATGCCAGGTCTTCCCTGCAGCCATTACAGTGTCTAGGCACAGCACACTGCACACGGTTCACCTAAGAAGAGGACATCTCTCACCGGCAATGCAGCAGCCAGCCACTACGCAGCAACCTCGCAGCTTCTCCCCGACTCACCGTAGGACACTCACTGCGCAGCACCTTCGTAACCTCTCCCCGACTCACCGTGGGACCATTGCGAAGCCACTATCCCGACTCACTGGGATAGCTCACCACGCACCGCACTTAGACCCGACTCACCGGGCCTACTAGCGGCACACAGTTCCGACTCACTGGAACTAGCGGCACCTACTCTCCACTGGCACTGGCACGCTCCTCAGAAGCATCGACAGCTGACTCATCACCTTCAAGATCGACCTCCTGTCTTGGGGGGGAGTGATGTAGCGGTAGCTACATACAACTGAGGCCATCTAGCGAGCGACGACGAAATCTCAACAACAACCATACGGCGACATCTATCGGACACGATTCTACGAAAACAAGGTGCTGAATCGCACAAGCAGAGTTGGCACGCCGAGTTGTATAATGTATATATACAACATCTGAAATACGTCCGTCGGCCTGCAGGCCACCAAGCACGACCACCTAGCTTGGTTAGAGGCTCCTCCCTTTAGTTGGAGGAACACCACAACTTTCTTCCTCCACAAGTGCAACAGCTAGTTTAATTGTGCCTAACTAGGCCTCGCCAACAGCTCCTCCCGCGTGAGCCTGTTTTAGTCCCTTACAGTGCGGATTTCCAAAAATGCTGTTCTTGAAGTGCTCCTCTACATTTCCCAAAGAACAAGTGCCTAATTTTAGCTTCTTCCTTCCAGTAGTTACGCTCGTTTGTTGTTTGTCAGTCGCAAAATCTTTATATATACAGAAGATAAACATTGATTTTTATATTTACAGTAAACAAAACAAACCTCCACAAACTAGTTTCACATTATAATAATGGTTTAATTTCTAAAGAGCCCAGCTATCAAATGAGAAGGTTTCTAAAAACCTCTAACAAACAACATTTTGTAGTAAAGGTAAATTGAACGGTATACGAAGTAAGGAGCGATGTTAATCAACTTACCTTCCTACGAATATTGTATCATTATAGAATAATATAGAATTTATGGGAACACGACGATTTTTATTTTACATATTTGATGTTGTTTAGACGAGGAAATGGAAGAAGTTCCGTATACAACTGATTTCGTTTACTTATTGTTGGAAAGAGGATACAAGATACGCCGGCATTTTTTTTAATTTACCTAGCCATTACCTACAATTTTTTTTATTTTACCCGCTTAGGACGATCCCGTGGGAATTTCGGGAAATCCCTTCTTAGTGCTCCCCTACGGTCACCAAGGAACATACATGCCAAATTTCAGCTTCCTGCGCCCAATAGTTTCGGCTGTAGCGTGTCTGTCAATCAGTCAGTAACGCAAGGATTTTATATATTAAGATTTTAATTTAACTTTGCTAAAAGATACTGCGTAGGCTTTTAAGTTTTTACATAAGTCTCGTATATTCAATATTCTAACATATATGACTAATTTTTTTTATAAATGCGCTTTTTATGTAAATAACCGAGGGTTTTGCCCGATCATATATCTATATAATTTCAATACTTCCTTTTGCTTAAAAAGGCCTGGTAAATATCATTGGGAGACCTAGATTAATGCTTCCACTGCTCGAAGCTCACCTAAGCTTACATAGACCAACTGTGTACATAGAGTATCATTACATTACTAACTAAAAACGGATCATGTGCAGGTTTGGTATTACACACTCCGTACTTTAAAAAGGTATACTGATTGCGCTAACACAAGCTTATTCAATATGTTTATTTGATACTAACATTACCTTAATCGATATTTTTTATTTCAGGCTTTCAGAATATTAGTATCTAATATATACTATATTTATGAGAATATTATATATTTATGGTATGTATGTAAGTACGTCTATTAGTTATATATCATTTTATATTTTACATAAATGGATTGTCTTTTTTTTCATTTTAATTTAAAACTGCACCTTTTACATGTTTCTCTACGTGACCCAAAGGTTGACTGGTAGATTATGCCTTAGAAAGTCTTAAGTCCGCCTTTGTTCTATTATGTGCATAAAGTTTTAAAATAAAATAAATAAATATTGAGTTCATTCGCGTAGATTGGCAACAGTGACACCGCAGCTGCAATATCCGCCGTAGTACCTAATTAAAGTGTATATAATTATTTAACACACAATAATTTCTGTGGCTGTTAATCCTGCAAATGTCGCGCAGATTCAATTATAGGTATGTAAACCACTTGGTCAGCCTAAGTTAGTTATTTTGACTGGTACTTTAAGCTACATAGTTGAAGAATATAAAAATTATACACGAGTGAACATTGCTCGAGGTTCTCTTACAGAGAGGTAGTAAGTAGCCAATGTTTACGGATCATTTTTGTAAGTATTTCAGACGTGTATCAATATAAAATGATTACAGAAGGTATTCAAATGGTTGTTTCCCAAGAATTTAAATAAAGGTCTACATTATGATTTGATAGGACCAGGGCAAATGATCTTATTACCTTTGAGTTCAAAATTAATTACGAATCCAAGTAATAAAGAAAGCAAGAAATAATCAGAATATAATAGATGTGTTAGATATCCATTATATTGTAAACATAAACTACACAGAAAGAAAAAAATAGGTACTTACACTTTTATCGTAAACACAATAAGCAGAAATAATCACAAATATCTTTATTCCATAAACCAAAAAAGGAGCTTCAGGGATCGAAAGACCATTATACGGAAAGCAGTCACAGTGCGCCATTCAGTACCAATCACATTAAACAGTTTGTTCAAGTAAACTCCGAGTTCTCTGTAATTTCAGCTAAAAATAAAACTACTATCGTATTCCCATTGGTAAACGAGTAACAAGGTAACTAAGAGATTACCGATGTTTGTGCCTTTGTAACATATCTTCCTCGGGGATAGCTTTGAATTATTAACGTGTACTGTACTTTTGGTAAACGATTAGTAAGTAATTTGGGTGTTAAACGTGTACTTATTACGGTGTGAATATTTTGCACGTGGGAGGAATGTACGAATAGAAAGGAGGTTTGATAATTTTGATAAATGTACCTACTCGTGTTAGATCAAAATATTTTTCTTGCTTTTATGAATAATTCTGTGTATGTTTATTTTTGTTCTTTTGTTA
Organism: Euclidia mi; assembly: GCA_944739405.2. Taxonomy (NCBI): domain Eukaryota; kingdom Metazoa; phylum Arthropoda; class Insecta; order Lepidoptera; family Erebidae; genus Euclidia; species Euclidia mi. The sequence continues at coordinate 97,215,260 of OX123181.2, read as the reverse complement.
TTTTAATGTTGTTTTGGTGAAGGAAAATTTCGTAAGGAATACTGATGAATACCCTATTAGCACATTCCTCCCACGATGTAGGGTATTAACGGTGTGTGATGTGTATTTGTGCGGTGATGGATTTATAATACAAAGTTTTACCATCCGATTTCATTACGTGGGAGTTGTAAGAGAAGTATCTTTGGAAAAAGACAGAAACCGACTTCAAACCCCATAACAAACCTCGGCTAGCGTGGTATAGTAGGCCAAATTAAACTATGGCTTCACAATGCTATTGTAACGCAAATAAAGAGAGGTCTATGTCCAGAAGTGGACTGCTAAAAGGATGTATGATAAAAACGGAGATGTGATGTTATGTCGATAAGGAATTATTTTATATTTTCTTCTAAAAATAACGGATACAAGGAACTGTTAAGGTGCAACTTTTTGTGATACACAAGGTATTATTTCGTTGGAAATTACAGCAATAAATACGACGGACAGGTAGTGGCGCGCACGTCTCGCCATGGGGTTGTGTTTTAAGTGTTAGTGTATAACCATCATTACTGAAATCATCCAATGACCACATCAGATCCAAAGGACAATGGCAGATCTCCATACATCAAAATGTCTGAAATTAAATTGAAGCGCTCAGTAATAAAAAATATATCAAAAAATTCGGCGTAAGTAACAGAGTCTATAAATTATTCTATTTTCACTCGGGAAAGCCGGAAAAAGAAGATATCGGTGTTTAATGTTTAGTTAAGAATGAACAATGTGGGTACGTTTGAATTATCAAAGGCATTATGTCAGATTGACATCTAAACGCAGAACTATTCTGTAGCATCTACCTGTCACAGCCAAAGACAAAAGCAGAGCTGCACATTTTAAATCGATTTTATGTGCAATCGATATAACGTTAAAACGATGCTGTGACGTTTTTATTTGATTTAAAAGTTGTTTTGCTACAAAAGAATTAGCTTATTGATATAATGTTGATTAACAATTAATTAACTGCATTTTAATTATTATATTTTAAAACAAACCAACCCTATAAAGGTCGATCATATCGATTACTTATTTAATAATCGATACGCATCAATGTCAAACGTCTATTCCTGTCACACCATTGTCTATGGCAACAATCAAATAATAAAGTAAGCACCTAGTTCGTAATCAATTGGAATGCTTTTTATCATCATAAAATAATCCGGCTTTATCGAGACAAAGTGCAAATATAAAAAATATTAGAAAAAATAAACAATTTGTTTTGTTCATATGAAGTTTAAGCTCGCCACAACAAACCCAGACCTAATTCTGCCATTGTTCTTTTTAAGTCTGAGAAAACATGTAATATTTGGTTAAGAATGATAGGTACAAGAGGTGTCTATCAGCCCATATGAGAAGTTGTATACTGCGTAGCGTATCTCGACATCGTTTTTTATAGTAATAGTCGGCAAACGAGCAGACGGATCGCCTGATGGTAAGAAATTACCGCTGCCCATGGATATAAGCAACACCACAGGAGTCACAAGTGCTTTGCCGCCCCTTGGGGTTAGGAAAAGGGATAGGATGAGGAGTGGGATGAGGGAGAAGGAATAGGGGATAGGGCCTCCGGCACTCTCAAAAAAAGTTTGGTAAAGTAAAGCAATTTGCGCAGAGGTCACCACTTGGATGGGTGATCGTTTATTATTGCATTTTAAATCACAGAGCCACCACGCTTGGAAAGAATGTAAAGCCGTCGGCCCCAATCCTTGTCTTAAGACAGAAATCGTTGCACTATATCTGAGATTTTCTAACACCCTAAAATAAACATAAAACCTATAAACTTCGACACCAGAGCTGACCAGACAAACGAAATAAAGAAGTTTAAAACCTTCATAAGGTTCAATGATTTAAAATCACGGCTCAGACACCCAATAGCCCAATAATGCTTTCAGCTGGAATGATTCAACAAATTCAATTAAATTTATTTAGCCACAACTATGAAAAGTACTTTCGTAAAAGAAATACGAATGAACATTGGTTTATTCATTCGGATTTTAGGACACAATCAAATTAATAGACAGCCTAAGGTGACAATATTAGAAACACTTTTTGCGAGAGGTGAATCTTATATTGTAATCATCATGATCAAATCATTATCTTAGCCTAGAAACGTCCACTGCACAACGTAGACATGGGCCTAATATAGGCCCCAATGCGCTTATATCACCATACATTTGAGAAAATTTGTACAATAATGGAGTTTAACACTTTCAAGGACAATAATTGCCTATGAGCGTTTTAAAGCTTATATTGTGTCTCGTTTAGTGCCCTTCAAAGTATTAAAGAAGTTACCTCCATAACAGTTTAATAAAAATAGTAATTTTGTTTGTGCAATGTGTCATTACACGATAACATTTAAGCTTTATGACACAGAATGAGTTGGTATATAAAATAACGTTATCACCTTTTTTTATAATCTATCCCACTGCTGGCCACAGGCATCTACTCATTATAAGAATGGATAAGCTATAGTCTACTGTTTAGAGATGCCTTAGGCAGGTAGGAAATTGTTGCAGAGTGCGCAGTAGAAGTTTGTATTACATCCACCTGATTATGGCAAGCACAGAGTATAACATATGTACTGTGATTCACAGCGGTGAAATTAAAACAATTACATGTACAAGTCTATTACCTGGTGATTTTCTCTGACAGCCTGGCGGAAACCTAGATAAAACACGCTCTAATTTTGGCCAAAACAGAGGTGATTATCATTAGTTACCCAGCCGTTCCTCCAAACGATGTTTTCGGGCACGATGCACGTGGACAGATTTACACAACTATACAAATGTTCAATATTGCCCAAATTTCATCAATCGCTCACAACTTTTGTCGGGCAAATCCAATAGCGACAGGTTATTAACCAATTTAATTCAATTCTACAAATCACATACAAGATTCAAAACGTGTTCACAAAAGAGAATTTTCCAGAACAAGCATGATAATGATTTCACAGTTCATAGTGAGACAATATTTCTATTTCAAACATCTACCATAAAGGCCACAAAATCTGTGGATCCTTAGACTATTTCTACAAATATTTTGACCATAGGCTACCACGCTGGTCAAGTACAAATTCGTAGACATCTTATGTTTTTTTTAGGAAATTGCAGAGAAATCTCTAACTTGCAAGTTTCCTCACAAAGTTTTCCTGTACCAAAACAACATTGCAATTTCAAAAAAAGAAAAAATACACATAATTATTCACAAAAGCAAGACAAATATTATGATCTAACGGGAGTATAACAAACCTCCTTAAAAACACAGGTAGAGACCAAAACGATGAATAAATGCATCTGAGCGTCTTACATCCAAGTATTTCAGTTCACCTCGTTAAAGAAAATACAATGTTTTATTTTCAACATTAACGGTAAAATCTTTCCAAGTGTCTTTGTTTTTACTATCACTGAAAACTTCCTACAGGGAGACAGTGCTGCCGCCTTAATTATAATAAAAGTAATTAACACCGAGTCCTATTCGCCTTAATAATATACAGCTGTTTTATAATTTAATTAATTGTATCGTCTGTGAAAAACAACGGAAATAAGGTGTCTTGATTACGTGATTTTTTTAATGATTGTTTTGAAGTAGTATAAATTTTTTGTTGAACTGTTTTAAGACAATGTTTTTTATGAAATCTTTAAGCTGTGGAACATGTAAGTTTGAATTATTATAGATAACTACCATTTCACACTTCTTTGCGTGTGGATAAAAGAACAGTATAATTATTAAAGCACCAAATATGAAAGACTTGATTTTGTATCCCTAATTTCCACCTACAATTTTCTAGAAGTTTTATTTTTCAACAAATAGTAGCCTCAGTCTCGAGGGTCTGATCTTCTTTAAAGCCAAAGTATGATACGCAAGGCAAACAATATCTTTGGGAAGAGACGGTAAACTTGACATCGAATATTATACTAACTACCAACCCGTCTAGCAAGCGTACTGAGGCGATATCTCCTGTTGACTGACAATGCTATTGTAACCCCAATTATCAGTCGGCTTTGACAAGCAGTGTACTGCTAATAGCTGTCCAAGTTTCATTAAAATCATGTGATCTAAAAAGGACTTTTCGCTTGAAATGTTGAATATTTCATAGCTCTTCTAGCTACAGAAAGCTTTGATGTGGTTTTCTTGAAATTCCTGAGCTTCGTTTTAGTTTAAAACGCCTGCACCACACTCTTGCTTCAACGATCTCAGGCTGTTAACATTTACGCAGATATATTTTGTCGATGCTAAGGAAATAGATGGCATGATTAAAAAGTAGTTTATGTGTTAGCTTCACCATCTAGCACTGCCTCAAGTGTATTGCGGGTTTGGTTCCAATACCAAACAGAAGTCTGTGCAATCTATTCTAAGTCATGTGTCTGTCAGTTGCATCTTTATGAAAATTATGATAGAAATTTGAATTGTGAGAGTTCCTTATTTAAAAGAAAGATAATTATAAAACAAGAAAGGACTCACAAAAACCAGCAGGTTTTAGAGAATTGTAAGCTAGTCAATGTTGAGGTGCATCTTACTCAAGTTATTCGTAAAATATTAAAAAGTAATATAATTTTATAGTAATAATAATTTAAAAAGATAATAATTTTGATTGTATTTATTAGAATTCAATTCGATATATCTGACTATATAAATTTGGTTTAACTACCTTTTCATTCATTTCCATGTTCGCTCGCCGTAATGCAGATTGGTTACATTAAAGTAACAAAGTAATTACAGCACCAAGTTAATGAATAAATAAATTAAATTTAAAAGCGCAAACTGCGTTAGCTCCGCAAATGTTTTCTTTACTTTTTCAGTCACTACTGATCGTTTAGTTGGATATTAGCATCATTTATATTTTGCGGATAAAAATATTTCTTATTTTCATTTTCTGGAGTTATGTTTACTTTAGTTCCGCTAGTATTTCATTTTTAAGATGAGTCTAGTTTTATAATGTTGAATTTAGCTTCAGCAGCAGTTAACATATAAGACACCGAGTTTTGATACATGTGAGGTTTCAGTGAAAGTCAAACTGTATAGGTTTTGTGCAACGAATTTAATTAGAAGTAGGTATGCTGTAAACACATTGCAGGCGTAAATACACCAAGCAAATAGTATATTTGCGCAGAGACGGAAAACTCGTAATAAAACCCTGTGCCTACCCGTTTTACCAGCGTGGTATTTTATTTATTTATTTATAGACTCACGCATTTGTCCCCGAAGGGGTAGGCAGAGGTGTAATATTACACCCTCATTTCTCCATGAATTTGTAGGTCCCACGTTATAGGGGGCGAGCCTATTGCCGTTACCGGGCACATCACCAGACGCCATGCTGCTACTGAGAATTCGTAAAAACCCAGTAACACTCAGCAGTCGCATACGCTATCCACTGGACCACGCAGGCGGCGTGGTATAGAAGGCTAAATCCTCCTATTAACTCACAGTGCTGCTGGTTACTGTGATGTTAATTAGGAAAGTCCAGCAGTAGACTGCAAAAGGCCGCAGAATATAGGATAAAATATTGTGGCAGTTAACTCATTAAATTCAAATACACAGAGAACCAAAATGAAATCTCTACCTATTATGGTTCATGAGCTGCAGTGTGTCTGAGTCATAGTGATAATATCCCCTTGGTATATTTTGGGTACAGAATTTTTAAAAGGATCGAATCATAAGAAATATCTAAATCCATTTAGATCAAATGAAAGCAAAGTACATCATAGTCAATGGTTGGTTGCGAAGGAGTTAAAAAAAATAATCACAATAACTATTAAGCCAGAGGTCATGTGCTCCGTTTCCAAACAAGATATTTTTTTATGAGATTAGCACGGTCATTTGTAATTAATCAATTATATGCAAGAGCCTTATAACATTTAAATATGACTATCAGTTTTAAATAACTACTAGATCATGCCCGTTAGTACACATCCAAAACCATTTCTTCCCGATCCCTTGGAAGTTTTGGGAAATCTCTTCTTAGTGCACCTATAACGTCCCTAAGGTTGAAATTAGTCATATATTTACATGCCAAATATCAGCTTTCTTGCGTATGTTGTCTGTCAGTCAGGCAGTAATCATACTATCAATCATCAATCTGTTTACGTTAACACATTGATCATTGATAGTACATGATAATGAAATACCTGATGGTGCCAGCATATTCATTAATACCGAAAAGTATGATCCAAATGTCACGTATAAAATATTAGCATCTGCTTTTTAAATTAGGTCAGCCATAATACGGTACGGTGCTGGTATATGACGGATAGCTCCGGTGAGAATAGTATCATATTAGTCTACACTAAAACAAATTGGACCCCAGGAATAACTAGACTCATTCGTCCTCATACGGAACGTTTTTGCTTGTAGCAGTTTTTGCATAGGTTGGCAACCAGGAAACCACAAAGTAAGACCGTCTCAATAAGTAAATGCAATGAAATAAATATTCTCATACAAATACATTTTTTTGTCCATTGGAAAGTTACATTTAGGATTTTATTTTTTACAGAACGTTATAGACAAATTGTATAGAGTCTTCCGTGACCAAGATTCCTGTAAAGTAGCCGTTCTAGATCATTCGGTTTAAAAATGCAACAAAAATCCGTAAACTGTAGTATAATTGCAACAAAATGATTGAGATGCTTGAGCTATCGAATCATTACTGACTATGATAAACACGAATCAATACTCAAGCGCTCCCTTGATTACGAACCGAACATACTATTGAAAAGAATTAGGGTTGAACTTTTTCGACTAGTCTGTGCTAACCCTTGAGGATTAAGGACATTATTTCAAATAAGAACAATGTCGATAATAGTTTGCTAGTGTAAAATGCTCTCCTTTGCACTACGCTAAATGTGTGACGGCCTTTGTCCGTAAGTGTCTTCCCTCAAGTTAAAAAAAATATCAACCCGCATTATTCACTTCCTTGACAAATAACTCTAAAAGTTGGAAAAACCCGTAGCCATTTATATTTATTCCAACAAGACAGAACTTCCGCAATTAAAGGGCTCGCGTTAATCTCAATTGCTTGGCCAAATGCACATAGTTTATAATGCGTAGTACCGTAAGTGGGTAGTTAATAATAAATTACGTGCCAGTCTCATTTCGGAAAACAAATGTTTCTCTTCGTGATGCGTTCTTAATTCAAACACCGGAATTCGTGTAATGGAATTTCGGATTTGGTGTAATTAAAATAGTGAAAATGGAAAATGCAAATGCGATTTATTTTTTATAACGGACTTGCTCAAACAACCATTTTGCTTTAGTAAAACAAGGAAAGGGAAAAATTTAAATAAATAAATATCATCATCATCGTACTAGTAATGTACCGATTGCATTGCAGATTTTTGTCACGAAATCCGGTTTCCAATCTAGATATCCGTACTTTTTGCACAGAATGACTTCAACGTGACCTCAGCTGTCACGATTGAAACAGTGTCAGCATATTCAAGGAAACTGGCGCCTTCTAACGACTGTCAAAGATCTTAATGGAAGCCGAGAGCGGCGGCGCGACTTGACGTCATCGGCTCTTATATTTTAAATTAACTTTCAGTTCGGACTAATATCTCCAACGCCACTAAACGAAAGGCTTACCAAAACAGAAAATATATTAATATAATCCACAATAGATACATCACAGTATGCCAAAATATTGAAGAAAATCTTATATATAAACGGTTTTCTAGTTATTTCGCAAGTTATTTTGATCCGGATACGTTTTTTATAAACCATCTTTTGGTACCTAGTAATAACAATATTATATCTGTTGATGAGAGGTTTCCAAGCAGTAATACTTTGATGTTATAGTAAGGTAAAAACAAATCTTCATAAAATATTGAATTAAAATAAAATTTTGATAGAGAAACTTCCACAATTTAATTAAAAAGTAGTGGTTAAAACTGAAGATTGTATTGTTGTAATTGTATCGTTTTTAAAGTCAGTACACAAAGCTGAGAACTTGGTGAATTTGATAATAAGAGGTGGGAGGCTTTAATTCCATTCACAAACAATATACATGACATTCTAATAAAACTACACAGGACGAATAAAAGCTCAGCCCAATAGATAGCCCCGCAGAATGTCTCATCTATGGCTGAAAGTGTAAAAAGTGGACTCCATTATTAGATACGGGATGCAACTGGGTATATGTGAGTCGGTTGATCAATAAAAAAATTGCATCTTTATAGCCTTTCACTGGTGTCGCAATAGCTGGCAGAATTGTGAGTAAATAAAAGGATTTCGCCAACTATACTGCCCAGAGCTTGTATAGGGTTTAATGTCGAGTAATCTCTATCCGTCTCTTCCTATTAAATACTTTAATACATACTATTATCTTGACATTTTACAAATACTTTTAGCCAAAAAAAAATATTTTTAACAGAAATATTTGTTTTTATGCGAAAGTTCCTATCACTAGAGGGAATTCCAAGTATTTATTTAAAAACTCTGTAGGTACGCACAGTGACTGTTAGTTGAATTTTTCAAGTTTCTAAATAAAACTGACCGTTCCATTGGAAAAGTGAAGCAACAACTGAAAGGATATTACTGAGTTAATTTGCCGTGACGACTGTAATACTCAAGTTAAGTACTGAAACGGTACCGTCAGCATAATTAGCAGCCATTGAAAATGGCTTTTCTGAATTTGTAATAAGGGTATTCACCTTTGATGTGTTAAGAGCAAAACACGGTGATGTTTTGAAATAATAACTGCCTTTTTGATAGAAAAAGTAAAATGTGTTTAGATTGGAGTAGATTTTTGTCGTCTGTTAAATCTTTGAGTGGTAAAAACATAGCAATATAGAAAACATAGTCGCTGTCGGAGGTTTAAAAGTCATTAGGCGGCTCCACACAGACCGAGCAGCCTCGCGCGGAAAATGCTTCGCGAGGCTGCTCGGTCTGTGTGGACGTGGCTCGGTCGAGGAAAGCGCACGGCAGCCGCGGCCGGCCGCACGCGTGCGCCCGAGCTACCGAATTAGACACGTCCACACAGTTGGACATTTTTTTTTATAGACTCACGTCTGTATCCGCGTAAGGATAGGCAGAGTTGTCATATTATTACATCCACATTTCACCATGAAATGTTTAGGTCCCACGTAATTGGGGACGAGCCTATTGCCGTTAACGGGCACATCAGCAGACTCCGTGCTGCTTCTGAGAATTCGGGAAAACCCAGTAACACTTTTGCCCGACCCGGGAATCGAACCCGGGACCTCCGCTCAGCAGTCGCATATATACGCGCCCTATCCACTGGTCACTGAAGGACGGAGGATACATTCATCATAACATTCTCATCTTTGACGCTATTTATTGTACGAATAATAATCCTTCAGTCTGTACTTCGGTTACAGTATCCTTGCCTACAGACATTCATTTCCTATAATTCATTCTATATTTTTTTCCATGTCTACCTATTCCATCCTTTAGGTATAACAATAATCGACGACCGGTTGGCAAAGCGGGAGTGTAAGCGACTACAACGCCGAAGGTCGTGGGTTCGATTCCCGCTCATGTCAAACATTTGTGTGCATGAACATGAATGTTTGTTTTGGTCTGGGTGATTCTATGTATATATTTACAAAAAAAGTAAGTATAAGTAAATATGTATATTATGGCCCATTATTACCATTGTCTAGTACCCAAAGTAGGTACAGCAATTGGCGTCAGTCAGGCAGCCGGCTAGTAAAAACACATGCCGCAACCCTATTGCAGTATGACCATTTCCTAGTACTATATTTATAAACAAAATTTAAAAATAAGTGAGAGGAGAGACCAACAATCTCACATTGATACGTAGACCGATAGATGGCAAATGTACTATTTCACTCTAATTCACAAGTCGACAATTTGATACATGCGCAATAATACATAATAGATTTTCAACTATATTTTCATGTTCTGAATTCAAACTTTATGACAACTACAATTTTGTTTTTTTCCTACGGTGCCGAGGCTGCCGCGCTCTAGGCCGCGTACACATTTATCTGATGTAATCTGTCGTGACGGCGTCTGTCGTGTCGCGACAGACAATATCCCGGTCTGCGACAGAGAGGGGGGGAGGGTGTGGTTACGGTACAGCGCGAATTAAGAGATTGGACTCAGATAAATTGTAAAAAAAATACTTTATTTAATTATAACTGCTTAACAGTATATTTAAAATATAAAATAGTAATCGCTAATGTTAGATCTACAAAGGTATTTATAATAAATTAATGCTAAGATGACAATAAGATTATCTAGATAATTTGGTGGGGAGAGATGAGCTGACGAAGCTAACATTGTTGGGTTCCGTACAGTTAACTCGCGCGACACAACTCGTCAGACTAATGTGGACGCGCCACTGTCTGTCGTAAAGCGTCAGACGCGCGTATGCAATTGTGCGCAATGGACGACGAACTAATTGACTTCCTTTTTATAATATTATTCTTATACAATACCTATAGATGAGCTAATTGAATACGAAATAATATAATCCTATGTAAATAATTTATGGATATGATTGGATATCTACTTAATCTGAATCGGATGATTCATCAAAAACATTGCGAAAGTGTGAACTCCACGAGAGTCAAGACAGAACTGATTTAAAATTGCGTCAGATCGCGACAGACGGCGACAGATAAATGTGAACGCAGCTTTATTCTATGGCATCGCTCGTTCGGGGACCGTTTCCTCGCGCGGCAAATGCCTCGCGAGGCTGCTCACTCTGTGTGGACCCACCTATTACTATACAGTTACTTTACGTACACAGTCAATGCTAAAACCTTTTCCTAACAAGGTGAGATCTATGCACCCATAGTCTTAGTCCTTAAGACCTACGCTTAAGTCGACCCTTTCCTAAGTACATTTCTTAAGCTCTTAACACGATAATTAGAGTAAACAGCTGGATAATATTTTAAGAAATATGCACTGCGAAGATAAAAAAGCAAGCCAGATATTATTTTCCTTTCGTTTATTATAGGTCTTTGAATGATACAATTTGCTTTTATTACGTGCAACGCAAAGCATATAATTATATTGTAAGCAGTCATAGTTTTGAAAACAGTTACCTGTCTTAAATTTTCGAACAGTTTTAAAATCTATCGTCCTTTACTCTAAGTAATATTTACTTCTCTTGGAAAATGAGTAGCAACAAACAAAACATCAAAAATTGCAAACGCCATTTGGTAAAGATAGGTGCAGGTTTCAAACTAATCATGGGTATTCTATGACAAGTAGTAGTCTAGCAGCTCTGGGTGCACTTTGCTTTCGTCTTTTGAATGCTCGTGTAGTATAATTATTTCTTTAGTAGTCAGTGCAGCTAAAGAGCTACAAGAAAAGCTAGTGACGGAACACATCTCAAAATAAAAAAATATATATTCTCAATAAAACCTTGCTAAAATGTAAAATAATATTCGGCAGCATTTGATTAAGAATCAAAATCTCACTTTACATCGAAGTAACAATGAATTTTCTCTTCAAGGTAATATGCCTCCAGCAACATTTTGCTGACGGTACAAACAACTCAATCCGACACACATCGCGTAATGTCTCATTCGAGTCGGCTCATATTAAACACCACGAAAAATGTTCGTGCTGAATTTAATTAATCAGAACCTTATTGTAGGTGTTCATAATGTTCATAACCGTTACGTCAATGTGTAACCCTCCTGTTAAATTATTGTGTTCCTCGTGTTAACTTGATGAATTGCTTCTTGGAAATTTTAATTTCAGATTTATTTTGTAATTAGAAAAATTCCAGGGTCTTTTTACACCCTGTATATATATATATACAAACATATATATATATATATATATATATATATATATATATATATATATATATATATATATATATATATATATATATATATATATATATATATATATATATATATATATATATATATATATATATATATGTATATATACATGAACTCTTTCATCGTACGGGTTGATATGATTTAATAGCTTTTCGGTTTTAGATTCGATTTCGTAGTAGTATGTTGTAAACAGCGTGACATTTCAACAAGTTCTCATTCTTCGAACTAATTTTGATTAATAGATAAATTGTCAAGCGGCGGTAGCCCAGTGGTGAACGTAACGGACTGCCGAGACGATGGTCTCGGGTTCGATCCCCAGGTACCTCGGGCACACACCTCTGACTTTTCAAAGTTATGTGTGTATTAAAAATGTTAATTATCGCTCGCTTAATAATGTGCCCGGTAGATGGCAATAGGCTCGTCCCCTATTACATTGGGACCGAAACATATCTGGCGAAGTGTGTGTGTGTAATACACCTCTGCCTACCCCTTCGGGGATAAAAGGCGTGAAAATATGTTATGTTATGTTGTCAAGTTTCTATTTCGGTAGAAAAATTGCAACTTGACAATTAGAGCAAGTGTAATAGTGACTTCATTGCTGTGTAGTACCGTTAAAAGGTTATTAAATCGCTTTTACAACAGCGCAGAGTCTGGAAGGTAAAATAAAACCCTTTTCCTTGTGAGCTTCATATTGAAAGCGCTAAATTATTTCAAATTTAATTGGATATAAAGCTCTCTTTTAACCTAGGATCAACATAAATACTAATAAAATATGCGTAGTACCCCGCAAAAGCCGCAAATCTTTTATTTTTATCGAAACAATGCATTCGCTAAGAAGCATTTACGATCAGTAACAATATCAAAAAATATATGAACGCCACTATAAAACACATTTGTTGCTCCCGCGAACGTTATAAGCACTGTATGAACATAATAAATTTGGACGCTAACATTTATAACGCAAATGTAAAATGAAGAATTTGAATCACGCACAACCTCCCAAATTGATTTGATATTCGTCAACAGACACATTTAAATCCTCGGTCACGTAGTGGTTTATTGTAAGCGAAAAGTTACAATGGCCCGGCGCGAATAGTAATCTCTACGGGTACGTTATGTAATTCTTGAAAATTGCCGAAACCGATTCGGCTTGAATGTATATAGTGGCAGAATATGCAGCTATCCTAGGAATATTTTGCGTTTGGTTTAGATAATCTCGTTGTGCTGAATATTTTGTAAAATTGAAACAAAATAATAAAAAAACGAAAAGAGATATTAGGGTATTTATTTGTATCTTCAAATATACAGGTTCATGGTGATTAAGAAAAATAACTACGTCAGCTTTTTGTTGCTGTGTAAACTGCAACGCTGTTATTCTTTTCTAATAAATAACATAACACAGATGAATCACTCTTATTGTTATTCTTAGGAATTTGTTCAGGTGCCTAATCATTTTTCTTTAGTTCTGATTAGTCACGGTTTACAATAACAAAGTCGAAGAAAACTGTGGTATGTTTTCTTTCATGACATTTTTTTAATTCGAATTATATATTATTTTCACTAAACTTCGAAGCCTAAAACTTTGTCTATGTCTCTACCAAGATCTTTTTACAACCAAAAGTATATCTTATATCATATCGCCGCTCTGTAATGTGTGACATGAAAAAAGGACAATAAAAAAACAACGAAACAAAGAAATACACTGTAATATTAGTATAATAGATTTTTCGTTCTTAAGACCCTTCAATAGATTTAATTTATTGAGTTTAACGCCCACAAATCCCAAATGGTCTTTTATCTTACATGTGTGGGGAGAAAATGGATGGTTTATTCTCTTCAGCCTTTAGAAAGAAGATATTGTTTAATTTAATAATAATAATAATAATAATAATATTTTATTGCCAAGTAAATCATTGTAGTACATTACATGTTAAGTAGTTACAGTATCAAGTAGTTTACTTACTGTTTTCCTAGCTAGGCTATGAAATAGCCTGTATTAAGGAAAAACAGCTCCAAACCCGCATTAATACAAAATACATAATATTTAACGACACTAGTTGCAATATAAAAGAAGGTATGTAAACTACAGTTTTAACACTTTTTGTATAACATGCATTATTAAGACAATAGGTGGAGATATTATGCAAAAATTTATAAGTTGGTGTGTGTGAGTGTGTGTGTGTGTGTGTGTGTGTGTGTGTGTGTGTGTGTGTGTGTGTGTGTGTGTGTGTGTGTGTGTGTGTGTGGTGTGTGTGCGCGCGTATGTATGTGAGTGTATGCAACCGTATCCAAAAAGGCAAATAGAAGCTGTATATCAGGACAAAGCGATTAGCATATTTTCTGTCTCATCGTAATTTTTATGCAATAGGTAATTTAGGACGGCCGACTTACAATCATGACTAGGTAAGTTATATATATAAATGTGCCTGTTTATCTGGTTGTAGAGGTAAGGTCCCAGGTAATAGAAAAATCTTTTAATGAAAGAAAAATGCATTCTAGGTATAATACAGATGTTATCCCTGCGACGCTTGGAAGAATGTATGTATGGAGTCTTGCGATGTTGCAACATTACAGTGTGAAAAACGTAAATTTGTCGTACATTTAGAATGTTCCAGTTTCTATATAAATCGTCAGTCGGGTACAACATAGGACGAAACGTGGCTACTTTTAAAACTGCTCTATGAGCAATCTCCAATGATTTGAGAGTTGTTTTATGAGTACCTCCCCAGATAGAAATACAATAAGATATTATAGATTTGCAGAGGGCATAGTAAACACTACGTATGATTGTAATATTAGCGACGTAACGAAGCGATCTAAATATAAATATAAGCTTGCGAACTCTAGACGTCAGTGCTTCAACCTGAGGTTTATAGTTTAGGTATTTGTCTAAAATAACGCCGAGATACCTGATACTGTCAACAGAGCTTATGTGAGGACAATGACAATTTATTACAGAGTCATTCAAGCAACTATGAAATATTAAATCTAATGGGGTATTAGGCAGGGTGGTGGACGAGATAGAGTACGTTAAAAATTTTGTTTTTGCAACGTTCAGAGTTAGAGCATGAGAAGATAACCAATCCGCTACATTGTTTAAGCCGGCTTGGGACGTTTTTTGTAGCTCAGTCCAGGAATCAGAAACAAAGGTAATAGCCGTGTCATCAGCATATGAAGTGATTTTGGAATTAGGGATCTTCAAATTACAAAGGTCATTAATAAAAATTAGGAATAGAGATGGCCCGAGTATACTTCCTTGTGGAACACCAATGGATATAGGAAGCTCATCACTAGTGTAGTTACCTATCTTGACCATCTGTGTACGATCTGTGAGGTAACTTTTGAAGAATGCTAACTGTGGGCCTCTGACACCTATTCTTTCCAGCTTCAAAAGAAGAGTGGAAATGGGAACAGTGTCAAAGGCTTTGGCAAGGTCTAAGAAAATAGTCACCACCTTTTTACTGTCATTTAAATTAGTGACTATGTGTGCTGTCAATTCCTGGACGGCGTCTGAAGTAGACATGTTCTTCCGAAAACCGAATTGGTTGGCAGAGAGGATATTGAATTTGTCTAAGTAGCTAACTAGTCTAGTATTTACAACCCGCTCCAAGATCTTAGATAATCCGGTGAGTACAGCTATTGGACGATAGTTAGTTACTAAAGACCCGTCTCCACCCTTAAAGATGGGATGTATAATGGCCCTTTTCAGTGCTATGGGGAAAACTGATAAATCAATACATTTATTAAATATATGGCTGATAACTGGCGCAATAATATTAGAATACCTTTTTAAAAAAATTGTGGATATTTTATCCCACCCGGTTGCTGCATTTGATCTAAGAGCGTTTATTATATTTACTATCTCACACGGGCTTATTTCTTCAAAAACAAAAGAATTAAAATTTGGAAAAGTAGAGGTATAGTTAGTTACTGGGATATTCGACTTATAAGTAATTTTATCTGCAAGGCTCTTACCAATTTGAACAAAAAAATTATTAACCTTGTTACAAGCGTCGTTGGGTGATTGTGAAAGTGTAAGTAATTGCGAGGAAGACTGTTTTTGATGCTTTGTGTAAGTTATGTTTCTAATTATTTCCCATAAAGCCTTGGAAATTTGTCCTGCGTTTGTGAGTTGTTCAGAGTCATATTTACGTTTGGCTTTCTTTAATATTTTAGTACAAAAATTCCTATATCTTTTGTATGTGATGGAGAGAATCTGATTATTGGCTGAAAGTTTTGTTTGCCTATGCAAAGAGTCTCTATTACGGATACACCTTAAAAGTCCAGGTGTTATCCATGGCTTTATAATTCTCTTTTTGGCTGGCAATTTAGTGGAAGTTGAGTTATTGCTTATTGTTTCTGATATCAAAGTAATTAAAGAATCAATGGCAATGCTAGGGTTATCATAAGATAATAGTAAGCTGAAATCAATTTGTGTAACGGCACTATCTAAGGTCTCGTAATTAATTTTTGTTATAGATTTAGGTGTATTAATTTTATAATTTTTAGTTTTTAAACAAAGCAATGTGGAGCAGTGGTCAGTGATGGTCGTTTCTAATACAAAAGTCATTGCTTGCCTTTTCGTTTTCAAAAAAATGTGATCTAGGCAGTTATTTCCCCGAGTGGGAAAGCTGTGCGCTGGTAAAAACCCGTGAGAAGCCATGCAGTTAAGAAAGTCGAGAGCGCGATGGTCTGATAGATTTTTGATATCGAGATTAATGTCTCCACTTACAATAACTGTTTCAAATGATATTATAGTCGGCAAGATATTATTAAGACTGGAAAGAAATGTCACAATATTATCATTAGATGGCGATCGGTAAATACATAGTATTGCTATGTTTGAATTAAGTTTAACTACAAGCCCAGAGGCCGATTTAAGAAACTCTGGTTCTTCTATTGTAAAGGTTAAATTGGATTTTACATAAACAACAACCCCATCACTTTGATTAATGTGCTTAGATGATTTACAGACAGTGTAATTGTCCAAACTAGGTACCAAAGAATTATTTGAACAGTCTAACCAACACTCCGTGAGTAAAATAAGCTCACAGTCAAAAGATATCTGTGCAAGAAATGATTGTAGACTAAGGAAATTGCAATTTATTGACCGTATGTTTTGTGTGACTATTTTTAAGTGGTCATTAGGGTAATCGATCAATTCATTACATCTGTCAGGTGAGCATAAATATGATTTTGATACAGAGAGGTCGTCTACGTTATGCATAAGACTATTAATATCATCAATCATTTTTATAAGTTTTATGGAAGGGCAAAGATTTATGTTTAAAAAGGAACTGGATGTTAGGGTTTTTTACTCTTAGATTTAATGAGATTAACCTGAGGAATCGCACTCTATTATTTGGTTTGTAACCAAAAAACCAGGGAGGAAACGGTGTTGAATTATTATTTGTTATGAAAAATTTTGAGTCTCTGATATATATGAGAATTATGTGTTTGTGAATAGTGTATGTGTAATGGGTTTGTAGTGTATTTGTTATAGTTATTAATTTGAGCATAATAACGCAAGTTATACAAAATGAGTATATGAAAAACAAAGCGGTAAAACAATCAGTGACAAAATAAGTAGCAAAATTCACAGATCGTATAAAACAAAAAAAGGAAAAAGGCACATAATCAATAAATAGTCATGCTTCTTTATGTGAGAGTAAATTATTTACTTGAGTTTCATTTTTTATTATTATGTAAGGACCGTCATTCTCCTTTTTCAGAAATACCTGGCCATTTGATGTCCAGCAGTGCGCATAGTTATTATCTTTTGCCAAATTTCTAGTCATATAAAATAACTTCCTTGTAAACAATGTAAGCTGTTCGGA
This sequence comes from Euclidia mi, assembly GCA_944739405.2. Lineage (NCBI taxonomy): Eukaryota > Metazoa > Arthropoda > Insecta > Lepidoptera > Erebidae > Euclidia > Euclidia mi. The sequence goes on along the minus strand of OX123181.2, from coordinate 97,197,613 downwards.
AATATAGATAGGAGAATTCATATTGTCAAAACCTATATGACTCGCATTTAATTTATTACTGACATTTTTCTTATTGAAATTTTTGACTGCTGCCAAAAAATCCTTTTTCAGGAGGGTGTTTGTTAGTTCGAAGGTCAAGGATGTAGTCTTGTGTTCATGCTTTGAGGGCTGCCTGGAAACATCACGGATATCAGACATCTTCAATTCGAGTCCGACTATCTTAGATAGATTTAGAACCATTCCGTAAATATGTTTCTTTGTTTCATTTGTCTGTTTTGGAACATTCCTTATTTCAATACAGGTCTTTATAAGACTACGATCAAAAGACTCTATCCGATCCTCTAAAACTGACAATTTTGATGTTATTACACTTCGTTCCTTTTCTAGGCTTGTAATCTTAGATTCCAATGACGAAAGTTGATCAGACATGAAAGACATCGATTTTTCAATGACTATGTTTGTACTTTCTATTTTACTGAATTGGTTCTTAATCTCACAAAAAAGGTTCTCCAGCTTATCCAGTCGATAGTTCTGAGCAGATATCAGATCTCCAATAAAGCTTTTTAATTCGCTCGTAATTTCGTTCTTCAAGTTCATGTATTCCTTTGGTAGATTGGTTTCACCCAATTTACATCGACGCTTTGGACGCTGAGTATTGCTCGAAGCCTGAGCATCTGGAGTCAAGGCTTCTTGTACACGTAATTTGTGTGGATCTGATTCTGAGCCTGACTTGCCACTGGTTTTCGGTGGTGTTTTGAACATTTTGCATGAGCACTTATATGGTTTTATTTTTACACTTTTGCAAATTCTATATTATTATTATATTATTGCTTATTTTGAATGCACTGAGATTCAATTAAATATTATTTACACACAATAATACCGATAAATGTTATTTATTTTTCGGAGCGGTTTTTTACGTTGGCACTGACAGATGACATATCCAAATAATTAACTTTAGCGTGGGAATAAAAAGAATACCTCTTATTTAAGTAAGAGATACTAGATTTAATGTTCTAACGATAATGCTGGGATTAATTACTTTGCTCTATTGTTGCCCTTTGCGACTGTTAAATGTCAAATATTCGTACAACGCAGTCGCAAATAATTGTATATTAATAGATTTCACCAGTGGCTCTGCACACGGTAGTTGGTTCATCATCACCCTAGCGTTATCCCGGTTGCATCCAAGACTTACACACCTAGGAGCCCGAAGTCTGCTTACTAGTCTAAACAGATATGGCGCAATATTAACTTTTCCACAGAGCGAATGCCGTCTGACCTCAGCAAGCCAAATAGATAGTGATATCCCATCGCTTAGGCCAGTATAAGTTTGTTTGTCGCTAATGACCCCTCATGATCTTCATGAGACCGGGACCGACGTTTCAACTTGCTCGCCGAGGCACGGGGCTTGTGATAATTAACAATTAAATACATAAATAACTTTGAAAAGTCAGTGATGCGCGCCGTGGTTTCGGACCCGATACCCCCTGCATGGCAGTCTCTTGGTATCTCCTCTAAGCTATCGCCTAGAAGAAGTAATGATAAACATATGAGATGAATAGCGAATTAAGAATGACTTTCCTTGCATATGTAGGTAACTATAACAAAAGCTAACCCGTCATTATATTCTACGCCGCGTAACGAACATAGTACATACAAGCATTATCTTAGAGAGTTAGAATAAAATAAAACTGTAAAACTAAAATTAACGGCAATATAATGTATTTATAACAAAACACGTTAATAATGTCTAATCTCACACTCCTTCAAAACTGATTAAACTTACTATGTAGCTATATATTCTTCCTACTTATTAATTCGATATACACGTAGGTACATCTTATTTTAACTAGAAGAAGGCATATACAATTTTGTCGTTCTCTTTTTCATGTCTAATCTAAGTGACAGTCTACAAAATATATGCTCTCACATTTTACCTCCTCAGGAGTGAAATGTCTCGAAATCTTTTCTATCTGACATTTACTTAAAACAAGGATGAAGTGCCAAAGTTTGCAGTTAGCCACCAACCCAGTGGTTGAGGCCCTACATTGAGTAATCAATCAACAAGAAATTATAAATTAATACACACACAATATTAATTACCTAACTAAATTAATTTTGGTACAAGGGGCAGCGATAGCCTGTTGGGGAGACCAACAAATCGAATGAGCAATTTTCTATCACTAGACTGACTTTTCGAATTTTTGCGTATTTAATATAAAGTTAGTAAATTTTACTATAGGGTGAAAACACTTTGAACAAGCCTGCTTCCTGGTAGTCATTATATTTTTGGAAGACATTAAGTAGTCTACCAATCCGCAGTCGGCTAAAGTGCTAAACTTACGTTACAGTGAGAAGAAACCCGTGCTCAACAGTCCCTAAATTTATAAGTGGGGTTTATTATCTATTATTTGCTAAATTGCCCAAGCTTACATTAAAATCCTACAGTATTTAACTTAACTCAATAGGTTATCCTTACAACAAATCCGATTTAATCCGTATAGTTACAAGGGACGTCATTTGACACTCTAAATAACACTCCTTTTATCTTACCATAAACAAAGCGTAAAACCTTTTAATGAAACGTAAATATTATCTAATAAAGTACACCGCCATTTTCGCGGCCACCTAACATATCTTTATGGGTCCATATAATATTTAATATGTATATATATCATATATCTTTTAATACAAAATAAAACATCCTTCTAAGTGAAGGTGTATTTCTAAAAAAAATTAGTAAACAAGTAGTGTGGTACCTATACATTATATCACTAGTAATATTTTTAAAGAAAATAAATTAATGTTAGGTACTATTCACTACACGATCCTTGATCTGTACAAGTCCGTCGATAAATCCTTTCAAGTATACACGGTTACACGGCGACGGCTTCAAATAGAAAACACATGCCCGTGAGTCGAGAGCTGAAATTCGAGAGCCGAGATTCGCGAACCGAGTTACAAACCATACTTTGTTCGTTGCCTTATCGGCAGCCATATATAAATCCGACGGTCGAGTATGCGGATAAATATTTTAAAACTATAACTGCCTTTTGAACCAGAAACTTATAGGTAGTCACATGTCAAAAGAGTACCTACGAGATTATCTACATATTTTAAATAAAATCTGCCTCCGTGGTCCAGTGGATAGCGTATGCGACTGCTGAGCGGAGGTCCCAGGTTCGATTTCCGGGTCGAGCAAAAGTGTTACTGGGTTTTACCGAATTCTCAGTAGCAGCACGAATTCTGGTGTTGTGCCCGGTAACGACAATAGGCTCGTCCCCTATTATGTGGGACTTTAAAAAGTCATGGCGAGATGTAGGTGTAATATTACACCTCTGCTACCCCTTCGGGCATACAGGCGTGAGTCTATAAAAAATAATAAAATAAAATATTCAAGTTTATATGCTAGGCTATACAAACGACTAATATACTGCTATACCGATTATCTGAAGTACAGCCCTAGGCAACCAGGCCACGTCGCATACCAATGACTTTTCGATGTTGTAAATAATAATTGTTAATTATCACTTGCTAAAGTTAATTTAGTGTATACCTGAGTGTTACCCATAAAGTTATCGAAAGATATGTCTCTCGCACTTGACCAGCGAGGTGGACTATGGCCTAACCCTTGACATTATTATTCTTATAATAGAGCTTAAACATAAGGTGTTACCCTGTATAGTCTACTATTCGACTAAATTCCATAAGAAAGCGCAACACTATTCACTCGTTAATTTTATACGTTTGTAAGAGACTTTCTATATTAAATGCAGATATAATTAGGAACATTAGGGTCAACAATGAAACAAGAGAGTAAGTTTATTTGGTCTCAGCATACCTGCGTCGTGATAATTATATTTCGTTAATGTTAAAAGGGAGGGATGGGTTTGTGGTTAATAGTATGTGACGCCTCGTGTTTTACGCAGTGATGGTTTTAATTTTAGTATAATTTTGTTATTTTGTTTTTTTGGTAGTCTCACGCCTTTTTCCCCGAAAGGGTAGGCAGAGGTATAATATTACATCCACATTTTGCCATGAATTTTTGGTCCCACCTAATAGGGGGCGAGCCTATTGCCGTTAACGGGTACATCACCAGACTCCGTGCTGCTACTGAGATTTCAGAAATACCCAGTATCACTTTTGCACGATCGATCGGCAGTCGCATGTGCTAACCACTGGACCACGGAGGAGTGTTATTTTGTATGTAAACACGTAATAGAGCCTTGCTGATTTCAGCATGAATGGGGGGCCGGTGGTTCCAAGAAGACATAATAATAATAATAATCATCATCATCATGGTTATTGCATCAAAGAAATTTACAATAATGAACCTTAACAAAAAATTACAGATAGTACAATAAAGTAGAAGTACTTAGTACTTACTCTTATCTACATGAATATTCTTAGTAACGCGTGTTTAGGAGGCTCCAATGACTTTTGTTTATTTTTTTAATTTGAACAGCTTTTGATATAAAAGCAGCCTAATAAATTAGCTTCGGTATAAATGTCAAAAACATGAAAATGCAAAACCTACACAAAGATTATTAATTGGACAGATATCAAACTATAAAATAATTTAGGTAGGTATAATTGTCCATAAATAAAACAATATTTGTCAATAATTTGATGTTGTGAATTTAACAAGCAATGGTAATTAACTAGAGATGAATTTTATTAATAAAACGGTGAAATAGTGGTTTAATTAGACGCTAAGAATTTTACCCGTGTCTGGGTAAACAGAATAAAAGATCGTGTTTGTCACACAAAGATTTGTCCAGGGCAAAAATCGAATCCACGATCTCCAACTTAGAAATGAGGATTATTTACAAACCACTAGACAATCGGTCCAGTCATTTCAAAACGTCTAGAGATTATTTGTAGATATTTAATAACAGTATATTATTATACCCAGTTGCGAGAAATAAATGCATGATGAATCTACAAAAGGTGACGGAGTTGTAATTCGTTAGATATAGTTTTTAGCTCATTACATTTTGTGCTGAACAATGTATTTACCGTGTTAGGTTGATGGATAGATATATCATATCTAGTTTGAAGTCTAGTGGAGATACCGACCGCCATGAAGATTGTACCGGATTGAGACCCACGGCGGGTACCACTGAGTATTCAGATGATGAAAAATCTTGGTTGATAACGATGGGATGATAATGACGATCATATTTTTTAAGACGGTACACATATCTCTCATGTTCGACTATTGTCATGTAATGCTCTATTTTTGGTGAGTGATTTAATTAACATTATTATAAATCGATTTTAAACTTTCGCGATTTGTATACATCATACAAAATAAATTAGCGGATCTTAATCACGTACAACTAACTTATTTAAGGTATAAATACCTATTTGGTTCCGACGTTTCGCTCGTCTTGCACCGAGCGTGGTCGCGGAGAGACTGATTAGAGCTCAGCGCCGTCTTGTGGAAGTGCGGGTTTCGGCACCTACCCTCACTTGGTCTTTATTTAAGTTCGCAATGTCGGTACTCCGACACACTACACTAATGACGTCTACACACTGTTGAGATTTATCACTGCGGCGGTGTCTACACTTGCTGATGACTGGATTCCAAGTAGCCGATAATCTATATCCATCCTCCCGGTTGAAATTGTTATGTTTCTTGATTTCTACCGCTTCACGTACTATCCTGGAGTAATAGTGACGATCGGTGGATAAGACTTGTGGTTGATGCAGTTCTATCCAGTGGTTTGGTCCAGGCTCCAACAAATGCTCAGCTATCGCCGACTTATTAATCTGTCGGTTTTTGACAGCTGTGATATGTTCCTTTACTCTTTCAGCGATTGTACGCTTAGTCTGCCCGATATATGAACTACCACAGCTGCAATCGACTTTGTAGACGCCAGGTGTTTGGAGAGGAATGACATCCTTTGGGGTACGCAGATTGTGTGCAATCTTAGGGAGCGGACTGTATACAGTCTTGATGGAGTATTTCTTGAGTTCTGTTCCAACCTTGTCCGTCACTCCCTTTAGATATGGCATGTATGCCGGCACTCTGCTTACTTCAGGTCTAGGATCTTTCCTCTTCAGACGGAGTATCTTCTTCTTGTATCCATTGCGCCTCAGTACCTCCCGAACATGTGACAGCTCACTATTTAACTGTTCAGGGTCACACTGGTCATACGCTCTGTTCACTAGCGAGGACACAACGGAATCCAAATGCCGCGGATGGTGGTGCGAGTTCGCGTTAAGATACCTGTCGGTGTGTGTCGGTTTCCTATATACAGTGTGTCCAAGGGTACCATTATCTCTCACTGTCACTTTAACGTCAAGGAAGGGTAACGATCCGTCTACCTCCATTTCGTATGTGAATCCGATATTTGGATGTATGGAGTTCAATTTGTCTGCGAATTGTTCCACGTCTTGCTGGTTCCCCTTCATGATGCAGAAGATATCGTCGACATACCTCTTCCACAGCTTCACATTTGATGCCTGCATGTCTATGGATTCTTCGAAGTGCTCCATCCAGATGTTGGCCATTACTGGTGCGATAGGGCTAGAGTAAAGGAACATATCACAGCTGTAAAAAACCGACAGATTAATAAGTCGGCGATAGCTGAGCATTTGTTGGAGTCTGGATCAAACCACTGGATAGAACTGCATCAACCACAAGTCTTATCCACCGATCGTCACTATTACTCCAGGATAGTACGTGAAGCGGTAGAAATCAAGAAACATAACAATTTCAACCGGGAGGATGGATATAGATTATCGGCTACTTGGAATCCAGTCATCAGCAAGTGTAGACACCGCCGCAGTGATAAATCTCAACAGTGTGTAGACGTCATTAGTGTAGTGTGTTGGAGTACCGACATTGCGAACTTAAATAAAGACCAAGTGAGGGTAGGTGCCGAAACCCGCACTTCCACAAGACGGCGCTGAGCTCTCATCAGTCTCTCCGCGACCACGCTCGGTGCAAGACGAGCGAAACGTCGGAACCAAATAGGTATTTATACCTTAAATAAGTTAGTTGTACGCGATTAAGACCCGTTAATTTATTTTGTATGAACATTATTATTGTAGCGAAAGCCTTGTGGAGAGACCGACATACTGCTATGCAAATAGTTTCGGGTTCGAATCCACGGCGTGCACCAATGACTTTTCGATTTTCAGTGCGTATTAAATTGTTAATTATCGTTTGCTAAACGATGAAGGCAAGCTTCGTGTGGAAACCTGCACGTCTGTCATTGGGCGCTTCTTACACTACAGGCCATAACATATTCCCTATTTCACCTATTCAACCAAAATTGTAGTAACAATAACTCTGCTAAAATTCAACTGGAAACAATATTGTAAGTTAAATTCTATCAATATTTCGAAACACGTTTATTGTTTTATGTAGGGCGGAACGCTACGTATCCAAATTATAGAACAAACTTTATTTGTTCGAGGCAAAGTTGAAAATTTATTCAGTAGGGGACAATAGATCACCCTTAGCCGAACAGGGGAATTAATTATTTTGTAGAGATTTTCCTCTCTACAAAATATATTTAGGGATGACCGATTCTTAAATTATTGTAGGAGATTCAATTATTGTAATAGTGTAATGAGTTTATAATTTCATATTGGATATTATAACTTTAATCTTTAATTACTAAATATTGATTCAGTTTGTCTTCTCGCATGATGTTAGTGTCACTAGTGAAAATCTCATATTATATAGAAAGCAAAAATGCTCGGGGCTAAAACATCAAATCAAGCCATTTAATTTCTTACTAGTACATAATTATAATCATTGCCGTCACTTAAACTGATGAATCGAAATGTCGACATACACACACTTTTGACTGACCTGTTGATCGAGTAATTAATGAATCCACTGCTTGTTAAGAGGTTTTGATTCCTACGAGCACAAATCTTTGTGATGAGGACGATGGTCTGGTAACGGCCCGGTCACGGCCTACAGTAGCGGGCGGCAGCGGCGAGCGTTTTCGATATACATGGCGCGTTTACTGTGACACGGCCCGCGGCTGCCTCAGAGTAAACGCGCCATGTACATCGCCCCTGCCGCGCCGGTCGCCGCTTAGACCGATCTCGTGACCAGGCCGTAAGTCCGGCTGTATGTCATCTGTAACATGCATCAATTTCAAACATGCCTGATTTTCTTGCGTTACTGACTGACTGTCAGACAAGGCACAGTTGAAACTATTGGGCGCATGAAGCTGAAATTGTGTTCAGTGGGAGCGTAGAGGTGCACTAAGAAGGGATTTCTCGAAATAACCACGGAATTAGGAGAAGACGTTAAACTAAAAAAAAATTTCGGGCGTAGCAGCAGTCTTGTAGCGCCTACTATTATAAGTATGTTTATTGGCTATCGGGCATGGTATAATATAGAGTCTGCTTCGTTTGGGATCAAGTGGCCAAGTGTAGATTGCCCGAGGATATTATCCATGATATATGTCATAAAAGTTAACACAGAATAATTAATTACCTACTGCTGCTGCAACTGCGGAAACCCTCCAACGGCGCAAAGACAGTAATTTAGTAAGTAATTACGTGTTTGAGCCGTTTGGGGTGGAAAGTTGGAAACGCTAGGCTCATGGGGTCCGAACGCTCGTTCTCTATTCCGGGAAATTTCTAAACGGTTAAAAGACGTCTCACGTGACCAGACTGGTTTATTCTTTGCTCAAATAATCAGCATTACCATCTAGCGTGGCAATGCTGCTAGCCTTCTGGGCATGTTACCCGATGACATTGATGCGGAGGCATTTCACGACGCCTAAATCTTGTAAATATTTTCACTTTTTAGATTTGTTAAAACAGATCTAAAAACTGTGTTTTTTGTATTAGATTAGGTTAGATTAGATTAAGCTTCAGTTATAAAATTATGTTTTGCTAATGTTCCAAATTAAATTGAATAAGGAGTATGTAATTACCTACTTTATTTTTTTAAATAAAGAGTTTATCGAACATCTAAAGTCAAATTTATCGAAGTAGCAATAAAAACCATCCAATATCCATACTAACAGGCAATTAAGAACAATCGAAACATTCAAACAATTACGTACATTTTGCTGATAATTACAAATAGTTGCCTAAACGTTACCGAGATCAAAGGCTTAACGAGCTTACAGAGGTTTACAAAGGTATCGATATATTCCGAAAACTAATAAAACACAACGATTAATTACTGAAGGAATTGTATAATCCGATTCATTAATCAATTAATTCATAAAACACTTGAAATCAGATAAATTGTGGTAATAAATTGATAGTACAGTGGAGAATAAAATATTTGTTGTGTTTCATCGCCAACGGAAGAAAGCTTGTTGCAACGGATAAGAGCAGTCATCGTGAACGATGGTCCAATTTAGAAGTATTTACGGCTTTGTGTTATTTTTTGTTTGTATATTCCCTCTTTTTAACACGCTTGTTAATTTGTTACAATATTGTGTTATTTTTATACGCGTGTTGTTATTATTGATGGGTGTTGGTAAATATGAGACTATTATTGTTAAAATAATTTATTGATTGTGCACTTATACAAAATGGTGTTACACGGAATTGTAACAGAGAGCAGAGAGACCTTAAGTCATAGACAATTTGATCATGAGCATTGCCACAGATTATACAAATAATATTACTAAGAATACACAGACTTATTATCGATATATTTATGGGAGGCTCGCAATTTATTACATTATTATTATTATTTATTTTTAAGTTTCTTTCAAGTATTTTAAAATTCTTTTAACAGCATTCCAATGAGAATTGTTATAAGAATGTAAAAAACGACTTACTTGACTAACTGCAAACATTATGTCTGGTCGACTTACAATTGCTGCATGGATAAGTGATCCCACTGCCTCTCTGTATGGCACACAGTTTGGTTTGTCCACTGACTCATCTGCCTTTATAAGTGTCACATGTGGGTCAGCTGGAACACTATTAAAATTAGCATTATTCATACTGAATTTGTTTAATAACTGCTCTATATACTTTGTTTGATGTATATATATATATATAGTTCTCAGATCTCTCTATTTGCATTCCAACATAATTAGAAATAGGATATATCTTTAAATCAAAATGCTTCTGAAGGTCATTAACTACTTCAAGTAAAACAGTCTTTTCTTTACACATGAGGAGTCCATCATCGACATACAGACACAGATAACATTTAATATTTCTGATCTGCCCAACATAAACACATTGATCTGCTTGGCATCTTACAAAATTGAATTTATTAAGAATAGAACTGAATTTTGTATTCCAGCATCTAGGGGCTTGTTTTAATCCATATAGAGATTTATGCAATTTACATACCAAATTTGGCTTGCAGTCCAGTCCCTCTGGTAGCTTCATAAGTATATTTTCTTTCAATTCACCATAAAGAAAAGCTGTGGTTACATCAAACTGCATAATTTCTAACTTGTGTTGTGCTGCAAGAGATAGTAATAATCTAATTGAGTCATACCTGACTGTTGGGGCAAAAGTTTCATCATAATCAATTCCTTCTTTTTGAGAATATCCCTTTGCACATAGTCTTGACTTATAGCGAATACCTGTTGGTTCTTCTTTGACACGAAATACCCATATGCATCCAACCAATTTTGCATCGTGTGGTTTTTCTATTAAACTCCAGGTTCTATTACGATGATGAGATTCTAATTCCTTTGCTATTGACATTTTCCAATTTTCAGAATCATCAGATGATATTGCTTCATTATAGTTCTGCGGAACTGAAATTGTGTCTACATTACAGCATAGGTAACTGTTTTCATGTTCATCCTTTTTGTTTGATAACTGTTTCTTATTTCTAGGTCGAAGGTTTATATTACAGACAGATGGTGAGCTTACTGTCACATTTGGACTATAATCACTGTCATTAGGGTCAGTGTAGTATTCAGCACTTTCAGCAACAGAGTTTATGGATTCTGACTCAGTAGTAGAGCTCTCGGATGAGTGATTTTCATTAGATTCAGATGGTGAATCACACATTGACTCTGTCAGATCCACCGGAACAAAGTTTCTTTTGACAGTTGATTCTAAAAAGACAGCATCTCTACTCTTTATAACAGACCGAGACGGAGGAATCACAAATCTGTACCCCTTGGAGTTTTCACAATATCCAATAAATTTTGCTTTTTGTGCTTTAGGATCCCATTTCCTTCGCTTTTCCTTTGGAAGATGTATCATTGCATCACACCCAAAAACTTTTAAGTTACTTACATTAGGTTTCCTTCCAGACCATAATTCCTCTGGACTTTTGTAATTTAGTGACCGAGTCGGACTTCTGTTGATGAGATAGGCTGCAGTGTGTATGGCTTCTGCCCAGTACATCTTGGAAAGGTTGGCGTTAATTAGTAAGCACTTTGCTTTCTCCACCAGAGTTCTATTCATACGCTCTGCCACACCATTTTGTTCAGGTGTATATGGTGTTGTTGTTTGGTGAGTAATTCCAGCACTTTTCAGATACTCACTGAACTGTGTGTTGACATTCTCAAGACCGTTGTCAGAGCGCAGACATTTTATATTACATTCTAACTGATTTTCAGCTTGATTTTTAAATTCTTGAAATTTTTCTAAAGCTTCGGATTTCTTTTGAAGGAAATAAACAAATACTTTCTTGGAGTAGTCATCAATCAATGTCATGAAGTATTTAGCACCTCCCATTGACATTGTTTCCATTGGTCCACAGATGTCAGAGTGTACTAGCTCGAGAAGCTTTGTAGTTTTTGATTCACTACATTTTAGAGGCAAACGTGTTTGTTTTCCTTCCAAACATGTTAAGCAAATTGGCTTACCTGCTTTCTTGGATAGTTGTACACCTTCTGTGTTCTCTACCATTTTCTCCAAATCTTGAAAATTGAGATGGCCCATACGTTGGTGCCACAGAAAAATATCCTGGTTATCAACATCAGATATGTATGCTTGGTGATCATATATGTTTAATCTGTACATATTGTTGATTAAGCTGGCTGTACCAACTACTTCATTGTACTTGTTCAGAATTACACAGCCCTTACTATTGAACTTTACCTGGCCACCGTTTTTAATGACTTGGCTGACAGACAGGAGATTGGTTGCTAAGTCGGGCACATATAGAACATTCTTAAGTAAGATCCTCTTACACTGATCTTTATCATTATACACCTTCAGACTCAACTGACCGGAACATTTCACTGGTAAACATTTGTTATTTGCTACTTTAATTGAGTTGATGATCGCTAATGTTTCATTTTCTAATATATTGTGCTTGGTCATATGCATGGAAGCGCCGGAGTCTACATACAAGGCATCACCGTTGCTCTCTGAAGCTATGAATGCAGCAGCATAGCTTGAGCTTTCCTGTTCTTTTGGTTTATACTTTTTCTTCGGAGTCTTGCACTGAGCACTCACATGACCGTGTTTGTTACAGCTATAACAGCGAGGCCCCTTGTTCAGCTGTTTCTTATAGTTTTTATTTTTGTAATTTACTGTAAAGGCTGATGTGTCACTGTCATTCAGTTTGACATCTTGTAGTATTTTGGCTTTAACGGAGTCAGCACTAATTTTCATACCAGAACTTTCTATAGCGATTATCATGGGCTTGTATCTATCAGGTAGACCGGAGAGCAGCAATGTCCCGAGCCACTCGTCATCTACTTTAAATCCGATATTACGCAACTTATGAGCCGTGGTCATTATTTTGCTCACATACTCTTCTACATTTTGACATCCCACTAAATTTGTAGTACATAAATCACGGAGTAAACCCACTCGGCGTGTCAGACCAGAATCATCAAAGGCGTTGGCAAAGTTCTGCCATACTTCTCTGGCTGTTTTGGCTTCTTGTATGTGTACGTAACTTACAGAATCCACCATCAAAATAATTTTCGATTTCGCTTTGAGATCGCGTTTGATATCTGTCGCAGAGTCACTCGTTTCAATACAGTCCCATAATTCTTCGTGCTCAAGGTATGTTCTCACAGCAAATCTCCACGTCGAATAGTTTTCTCGACCGGTGAGCTTTTCTATGAGTGCCAATTGATTTCCAGAATTCATTTTCAACACAATTTTGAACAATGACTTGCAATGACCGCGTGTCGTATAGGTTATGAAAAAATCTGATCATTAAACTTTTGAAGTTTTCTTTGGTATTTTTATTCGTAACCTAGACTGCTGGGCCCATAACCTGATGGGTGTTGGTAAATATGAGACTATTATGGTTAAAATAATTTATTGATTGTGCACTTATACAAAATGGTGTTACACGGAATTGTAGCAGAGAGCAGAGAGACCTTAAGTCATAGACAATTTGATCATGAGCATTGCCACAGATTATACAAATAATATTACTAAGAATACACAGACTTATTATCGATATATTTATGGGAGGCTCGCAATTTATTACATTATTATTATATTGTAACAATTATTAAATATTTATCTTCTATTTAATACTCTTTCCACATTCACAAATAAAAATCTTGGTGTTTCCAGATGACGATGATAAGATTAATTAATACAAATTTTGAGTTTCACCAAATGGATACACGTGTATCCAGTCTCTACATCACCCTTTGAACATTATATATAATCAGTTTTGATACGTTAAAAATACTTTTGTTATTCACATTATGCCAGTGATTATGGAAAACGGCTAGTAATTTTATTTTCGTATCAGCTTTGAACAATATTTAGACAGAAGACAAGCTCAAAATAATTCCGGATCGTCAAAATATAGCTAAAATTTTACGATACTTAACCTTGTATAACATTATTTCAAACATTTATAATCCAAGTTAAAATTTAAATTTCTTAGGTCCCCTTTGAAAGCGGGGTAATCTAGACAGTCTTAACGTGACAGTTCTACTCAAGTATATTACTTGAAATTTATACACCGAGCCTTAGTGTATCTACCACGAAAACTGACAGGAACATCAGTGTAACGGAACCTAGAGATTTTCCAGCAGTATTTAAAGTAATTGGACCACCACCATCTCGTATTAAATTAATGGTACCTGTCAGAATTCGTTGAAAACGCTCCTCGAGATATACAAAGGCACGGCAGAGAAGGCCATCACTCTCGGAGTAACAATAGGCCAATAAAATGTACAAGAACGAAGGAAAGTGTAGTCAGCAAATGTGCGATGTTTGATAACTGTTTTGATGTATACGGCTCTGGATGAGATTCTTTTTGTTGGAGCAAAATGCTTATTTATTTTGTGAAGCGTAAAAGGGAATGGAATTAATCAGATGTTGGATTATTAGCCTTTTGTGAACTATGACCACGAATAAAACGAAGAAAATAAAATTTTATTCTTTGTAAACATCTCTCTCATCTTTCACGGGCTTGGTTTATCTTCCCTTGAATACAGTCAACTTCTGACTGCTTAAATGGTGTTTATTGTAGCCTCACTAGAATCTATGTGCAGGCTTGTATGTGTTTAATTCCCGTAATGGGCAAATAATTATTTATTATTAGTGCTTTAAAGTGTTTCTTCATCCATTTTCTAAATATTTTAAAACACTCTCTTCATACTTGCTTTTTATTTGGAAAACTTGGACCTCCAAGAGGTACCTCTAAAGGATGAAAGGAGACTGTAATTCCAATAAACCTTCATATTTTTTATTTAAAACTAATGATGGCCCCTTTTCTGACACCGTTGCAAAAATAGAAATTCCTTCGTAAATTAAACGGTGTCTTGTTTAACATACATCCACTGTCATTCCTAATTTTCCATTGTTCGTGTTAGCTATTAATATGTAAATATATATGTAGGACCTTCCCCCAAGTATGGCTCTCCATATTCCATTACTACTTTGCCAGGAGTCGAGCATTCCTCTAATCAAAACAGCCATCCGCAGGGAGTTCTCTTTCTTATACGTGAGTTAAAAACTTGAAGGTAAACTCCGAAAAATTACTTCAAGTAGTACTTTAATCTTAGTAACTGCATGATTTTAATTAGGAAGTGTTGGGAGATGGATTATTTTATGCTTCATATATTTCACAAAGATATGGTTATTTGTCGCCGGAAATATTTTCTCAGAACATTCAAACATACGGCTTTATACTAGAAACCGAGATCTGACTCTCGACTAAAATAGTCTCCAGGTGAACTATTTTAGTTTAATGTAGTACTTACGGTTGTACTAACTACTTGCACTTTTGCTAATTATTGTAGTTATTTTATAACGTACGGTCGCGGTCTAAAAATGTTTACCACTTTTCAAATTACATTCTTTGTCACGCTGGGTTCAGCAAGGTCTAAAATGCTATATCTGAGTACTTATTACTTTTCAATCATTGGTAAGGCATCGATTCAAACAAAAAGAGTATGAATATTTTTAGGCCGATGAAATAATTTGACATAATGACAGAATTGCATTTATGCTGTGGCTGCTGAAGGAGGCTATAGGGTAGGGGTGTGCAAGATTGCGCAGTGTATAAGATTGCGCAGAGCGATTATTCAATCAGGAAGCAGTTGTTGGCGGCCATCTTCAGTTGACAGCATCCTACCGACATTCTAACTGTACCGGCACAAAAATTTACGTTTTTAATACAATTTCCTTAAATTTATTTGAAAATAACTAAATTTGATACCAGTCTTACATAATTTAGGTCTTTTATAAACGTGGTTGTAGTAAATATAAACCAGGTAAGCTGTTCTTATCTGTTTATTTCTATCAAATTACTCTCGAAGTGTGTTTCGCCTGAGCCAGTACGACATTCAAGTCAATAGATGGCACTTGTGGTATTTTAAAGATGTTTATTACTTATTGTGCAAGAATGCGCATAGCTATCGTGTCCAAGACTGCGCGCGAATTCTTGTACACTGAATCATATTTTATTTGGAATTCGTTTTTCATTAGCTATATGTAAGCTGTTAAGCTTATTAATAGCTAAAAAGAAAAGTGTAAAGCCTTTACCTAAAAAGAATAAGACTGTTAAGCCAAAGAAGCCAGCCAATGCACCCAAGAAAAAAATATGGTCATGTCCAGGTTGCTCAGAAGTGTACATTGAGCCAATTACCGAAGACTGGATTGAGTGTATTTGTTGCAAAGAATGGTGGCACGACAAATGCACAGCATACGTGGGTCGCGGGAACTTCCAATGTGATGTTTGTGAGTAGGTAATGCGCATTGACCAATATGCGCAAACTTGCACACCGGGGCCGCGCACTCTTGTCCGCATACTTTGTGCAAGAGTGCGCATTTAGGACGCAGCAATTTTTTGAAATATTTCCTAAAATGTTACCTTTATATTTTTTATAATATTTTTTCTTAATAGGCAGATAACTTAAATAAACGAATAAAGACTGAAGTTGATTCTAAACTGCTGCGTATTTTTTGTAGAAATCATAGTAGCTAAAGTGCGCAGTCCTGCACACCCCTACCCTATTCGTTATTAAAACTTTTATTAACAAAAAATATGTGTTGAATTTATTTTTGATTATTTCTGCCTATTTTTTTCGCACGATTCGCCTGGTTAAGGGCACGCACTATCTAAACAAAAGCTCACTTATGTGATCAGCATGCGCTTTAACGTGACTAGCATACCATCCACTATCATTATAGCTCACAGTTTGACCGCGCCCTGATTTTCACTAGACGAATTATTGATGATTTGAGGGCATTGACTTCCCACTAATGACTGCCATAGATCATCACAGCCGGGACTGCTTAACGTGCTTTCTGATGCACGGGGTTGAAACACCGCCAACTTTGGGCTAATTATTAAGAATTTCTTGACAGAAATCTTAATATATAAAATCCTTGCGTTACTGACTGACTGACAGACACGCTACAGCCAAAACTATTGGACGCAGGAAGCTGAAATTTGGCATGTATGTTCCTAGGGGACCGTAGGGGTGCACTAAGAAGGGATTTCCCGAAATTCCCACGGGATCGGCCAAAACGGGTAAATTAAAAAAAAATGCAGGCGTAGCTGCTGGCGTCCTCTAGTTCCTAATAAATTGTCGCTATGAAATTCTTAACAGAAAACCTTAGCAACATTTTCCGAGCCTGACCCGCGAAATGAACCCGAGACCTCATGATCAGCTGTCGTATGCACTACCGCTAGACCAACGAGGCAGTCTTACGCTAGACGATATAAATAATATTGTATTTTTTCAAAAAGGTTTTATATTCAGGATGTCGTATTTTCGCCATCCCTTTCATTATAATCTGTCAATGTAAAAGTCATTTGATAAACTTATTCATTACAAATACCAAAATCGTAAATAGCAAGTTTAAAATAACATTATTTGAAGACTACAAATATTTTAGTTTTATTGTAAATATCACGCTTGTAATAAAATGAACGTATATTATAAATGTGGAATAATAAATCGTTATTGACACCAGTTGCTACGCAACGCATAGTACCATAGAGCATAGATATTTATTTATAGAGATGTTTTTCTTATTAGCGCTTTTAAGACAAACTTTCTACGACCCAAATTGCCGCTTGGCGGCGTAACAGTCACGTGAGTGTCAGTGCAACAGCTGTCTATTTCTTACGCCAAAGCAATACAAGACAGATGGCGAACGACGCTAGCGCCGCCAACGGCGCCAACTACGAACTACACTAATGACCACCGTCAATACGCCAACTTTAATCGGCATATGACATCCTTAAGAAATAAGCTTCTTTAATGTAAATCATCTGTATTCATTGCTAGTACAGAGAGTATGGACGTTTAGACCTAGTACAATATCGTCGTCATTGTGTCATTGATGTGTTCATGCAATTATAAGCCTTAAGGCGGTAAACACTTTCAGACCGCGACTGTACATACATACCTACATAGACTCACGCCTGTCTCCTGGAGGGGTAGGCAAAGACTACGGAACGCCATTTGCAACGATCCTGACATATCTCTAGCTTCACTCAGTCCCATCAGATTCCTCATACTTACATGCTCTTCTGTTCAAGGTACTTCTAACATGTTCTGTTTTTAGGATGTCTCCGATCTGGTCAGTGAACGTCCGCCTAGATCTTCTCCTTCGTCCTGTCTCATTCACACGAGTCTTATATATCTGCTTGGTCAGTCTTTCGTCATCCATCCTCTCCACGTGCCGAAATCACCTTAGCATACTTTTCTCGACACTTGTCACTACATCTTCTTTTACCTCACAGGGGACTCTCTTATCACACAATACTTTACTCTGTCAGTCAAAGACACACCACACATACTTCTCAGTGCTCTCATTCGTACAGCATTTATTCTACTTTCATGACTTTTCTGCCATACCCAACTTTCACTACCATACATAAGTGTAGGTACTAACAGTACTAACACCTCTCCATGCACCGCCAAAGGTGCCCCTTTCGACCCGTTTTGGCTGTTGATAACAGCATTAACTCTTCTTTCAATATCTTCTATATTCTTTTCATCTCTTGTAAACAGCGTCCTTAAATATACAAACTCATTCACTTGCTACACTCGTTGTCCATCGATCATACAAGCTGTAACGCATTCCTCCTTTTCAAAAATTACGTAATTTTCCATTAAACATCGTTGTGGCTTACACAGTGTTTATAACATTGTAGTAAATGTTTATTTTATAGTAATATTTTTAAGATATTATTATTATTTAAGACAGTTACGAAACCGCATGGAAAACAGGCATCTTCTAAAATGTATATTTCTCAATCAGTTATTCATATTTTATATTTTAAAATTCTCTCTGCCAGTACACCGATCAAAAATCCAGCGCCACATATCATAACACGCGCACATAAAAACAACACATGAATCTCGTACAAAAATTTATGATCGTATTATCGCATCAAATGTACCGAACTCATCGTTCCGTAGAAAATGAGTAATTTCATCGCTTTTACAATCCTTCGTCATATCCTTTTCAAGTGTCATTTGACAGCCACCATTAATTCCTCCCCCCCTCTTCCCCTTTCCCCCTCTTTCCATCACGTTGCTGCATCATATGATAAAGTGAGCTCGAATAAAGCGCTCTTGAATGTGTGCGCCGTCGTAATGAAGACGGTTTTAGTCAGGCTAAAATGTTTTTCAGTCGCAAAATTTGATGAAACTTGTTGAGCCTTTGGTTTTGGTTAATTAACTTTATTGTAAGAGGAAATAAGATAATGCATTTTCATAAAATTTATATCAATTTCATAAATGTGAAGTAGCTCCATATGCCTGTTACGTTATAACGTTGAAAAAGAAAATTGGTGGTTTGCAATCTAGGACCCAACAGTTAATGTTGCATAATATAATTATACAATTAGCACCACTTCATGGGCCGACAAATAAATCAAGATTTTGGTATCAGTAATTTATAACATTGATTGTTTTTTATTTGGACTAAGCCAAATTTTCAATTAACTTCAATATATGCTATTCATTGCCATGTTGCTAGTTAAAAAAGAAATAAATCAACGAGGAAACTTCTCCATTCAAAATATTAAAACAATATTTTATTCCAATAAGTATATCGTAACTTTGTCCAACTTAAGAAAAAAAACTGAAAACATATAGTTTCAATTTTGTATTTGCCATTGGAGTAGACTCTTCCAAAATCATGTAGTTTATATTCCTCTATATATTATATGAAAGGCATTGAAAGGCAGCGATAGATAGAGATTACGATAGGACTGCTACGCGGAGGGTCTCGGGTTCGAATCCACAGCCCGCACTAATAACTTTTCGGAGTTAAGTGCGTATTAAATTGTTAATTATCAATTGCTAAACGGTGAAGGAAAACATCGTGAGGAAACCTGCATGTCTGAGAGTTCTCCATAATGTTCTCGAAAGACATGGGAAGTCTGCTAACCCGCACATGGCCAGCGTGGTGGACTATGGCCTTACCCTTCTCATAGTGAGACGAGGCCCGCGCCCAGCAGTGGTACAATATAAAGGGCTGAGGGCTGATGATGATTACATGAAAACATAGACATATGTTTAAAAAAATGTTCTAATGTGAAAATTAGTTTCTAGACTTTATTCAATTAAACTAAATATAAAAGCCAGACACAAAGACTGTATATAAAATAATTAACAAAAATAAAACCTCCGTCGCTCAAAAAACTGTTTAACAAAATTACATTAATTAAAGAAAGATTAATTGTAACTTAAATTGTTATTCGTAACAGATAATGGCTCCCACTCAGGCGAAATTAATTTGAAGTATCCATTAATTTTGGTACAAAGTAACAATTTCACCCGAAAATTTGTGACTTGACCTTGTTATATCAATTTTGGTAAATAAAAGGGACAGGGTTATTAATTTGATAACCTTATTGAAAGCAAATAAATAGTGGTGTAGGGATTTATGGGCACCCATTTCCCGGAGAATCCTTTGACGGGATTATATGACCCTCGCTTTTTATACAATGCGTAATTAAAATGGCTTCGTATTAAGTCAAATTATTTTTGTTCATCATCGAGTTATAAATAAATCAAAGTTTAAAGGCAAATACTAACAATAAAGAGAACATCGAATACAACTTGAAAAGTGGTTTTGATTCACTTTGGATTTTTTTTACAGTGATATAAAAATCTACTGCTCTAAGTTATTGACAAAAGACATTGATATGTATCTATGTAGGTACAAATCAATGTCTTTTGAAATAACTTAGTATCTTTCTACCATGATAGTCAAGTCAAGTCAAATTGCTGATTTGCAGCAACTGATTCTGTTCAGTACTACATAAGTATGTGTGTGATAAGAGAGTGTTGTGGGGTAAAAGAAGATGTAGTGACAAGCATCGAGAAAGGTATGCTAAGATGGTTTGGGCACGTGGAGAGGATGGATGACGAAAGACTGACCAAGCAGATATATAAGGCAAGTGTGGAAGGGACAGGACGAAGGGGAAGACCTAGGCGGACGTTCTCTGATCAGATTGGAGACATCCTAAAAACAGGACAGGTGAGAAGTACCCTGAACAGAAGAGCATGCATGAGGAATCTGATGGAAGTGAATGAAGCAAGAGAGATATGTCTGGATCGTTGCAAATGGCGTTCCGTAGTCTCTGCCTACCCCTCCGGGAAACAGGCGTGAGTCTATGTATGTATGTATGTACTACATAAGCTTTATCGTCAATCTTATGTGTATATAACGTTATTGCGTTACTGACTGACTGACAGACAACGCACAGCCAAAACTGTTGGGCACAAGAAGCTGAAATTTGGCAGGTGTATTCCGGGATCTTTACGGTCCCCCGTAGGGGTGCACTAAAAAGGGAATTCCCGAAATTCTAAGCATCGGACAGTAAGGGATAAATTAAAATAAAATGTGCGGGCGTAGCAGCGGGCATCCTCTAGTGTAAACTTAAACAGAAATTGTAATATTGAAATTAAACTACAGTTTACGGATTTTATCGCGTTATATTGGTTTCACTTGTTATTACATTTAAATCGAATGATCTAAAAACTACATTTTTATTACTAGCCAACGTTCCGAATTCTTTACAGGATTCATGTTCTCGGCAGACTGAGGTGA
This sequence comes from Euclidia mi, assembly GCA_944739405.2. NCBI lineage: Eukaryota > Metazoa > Arthropoda > Insecta > Lepidoptera > Erebidae > Euclidia > Euclidia mi. The sequence goes on along the minus strand of OX123181.2, from coordinate 97,176,178 downwards.
TATTTGTCTTTGTCTTGAATTTAAAAGTTATCTCAAATTACCCGAACATTTTTCAACTATTGGTGTTACTATTTATTTATTTATTTATTTGGGATAAAAAATAACAGTACAATAAATATTAACATGATTTACAATTAACTATTCACAATGTACTGATTATACTGCCAATAACATTATCCACTTATTATCCACTTATTACACTTAAATAAAGTACTTAAATATGAAGTTTTTTAAATACGTATTACTGTTCTACAAAATGTTAATAATCCTATTTAAACAAATACTTTGAAGGACCACATCAACCTGTTCTCAAGAAACGACAAAATAATAATATCAAGCCAAAATGTAGCCTAAAAAGTAGTTTCGGTTTTAAAGTTCTCGTAGGCTATTAAAATTAATGTTTCTAGATCAAAATATAAATGATACATCTGGAATAATCTATATTTGCAAAAGTTGCAAAAAAAACGAAGAGATTTGTTTTTTTTTAATATTTTAATCCATTCGCTTTCCGGCCGACGTGAGACACACCAGAAAATCAATCGTTATGAGTCATAAATGGCAGACAAGCAAACAGGACAGTGAAAATGTTACGCAAAATATATGTTTCATAAAACAGCACAATTTACAACAATTGATGATCCAGCATTAATCTATATAACAATTTTTACTGCATGGGAAAAGCACAACAATTATCTGTACACGTATTTGCTGAAACACTTTTCCAGTCAAACAATCGCAACAATGATTGACTTCTATTGAAAATTCAAGCATGAACCGCAAACCTATACCGACTAGTACCGACATTGAATAGACCAAAATTAAAGCACTTTCAATTCAAATAATTACTCTTGCACAAGACACAAAACGTGTGTCAATAGAAATAAAATACACACATGAACTCACATACACAAAAACTCAGACACACACTCTTAATAACAAAGTAGATGGTACATTAGAAATGAATGCTGTATTTGGTAATGAAAGCGTCATGCATTACGAAGCAAACATTATAACAGATAATGATGTTATACCAGGATTAATTTCTAACTAACACAAAGGGAGCCCTATTGGTTCAGATTATTATATGTTTGCTTCAGCTTGTAATCTTTTCCTCGGTTCGTGTAATTGTGGTTTATTCATTTATGGGATTGTTTGGGGTGGGTAACTAGTTTTTGTGCGGATTTGTACAATTCTGTGCAGCTTAGAGTAAAGGAATATTTTGTATTTAATATATAAGGATTTTTTTAATCATACAAAACATGTGATAATGTTTTTGAATTATTAATATTGAGATCAAAATCTAATTTCTTGTCTTATTTTCTTTTCTTTTTATTTAGTTGTAGGTGTTTAGTTGTAGTGGTTTTATACGTATAATTTTAATGAATAAGTTAGTGTAAATGTTTGAGGCAGCGATAGCCGAGTGGATATACCAAAAGACTGCTATGCAGAGCGTATCGGGTTCGAATCCACGGTGCTCACAACTGACTTTTCGAAGTTAAGTGCGTATTAAATTGTTAATTATCGCTTGCCCCGTGCCTCGAAGAGCATGTCATGAAGATCTTTGATAATCGTTAAGGAGGAGTCAGTTCTCTCAAATAAATTGATACTAGTCTAAACCACGGCGATTAGACGAAAGTCACTCTGTAGAAAAGCTGATATTCTGTCAAATCTGGTTAGACTAGTAAGAGGACCCCGGGCTTCAAGGCGAGAAGGCTTGGATGCAACTGGGATAACGCTAGGACGATGATGATGAAGTTAGTGTTAATAAGTACAAAGTTAATACCCCATCAACGTCTTGTAAAATGGGCAATATTATCTCAATGAATTTTGGCATCGATATACTTTTGATATCAGACACAACCCTTTTGTTTACCGGTACCTTTGTTTGCACTGTAATTGCCGGTTTGATAACAAAATTTTATTAATAATGGAAAGGTTTCGGCTATGGCAACACATGTTCAAAATAAATTATCCTAAGATTTGAGCCAGTTAAAAATGTTTCACATTTCAAATATTTAGCCGTTCAAATACTTTTACATTATTCAAACTAGGTAATCTAGGCGATGTGTTTTCATTGAATGAGATTATTTCACTTTTATCAATTATATCAACAATACTCTACTAATACTTAAAATTATATACCTCATTATGATTATTTATCATAATTGACCCATCAAGGTATAAATCTTCAGAAGTAAATAACTGCGGGGATAGTAACACATGTGTGACACAGCTTTCACTATTCTCATTTCGGCAATCACATCTGCAGTACAGGGCACGTATGCTGTATGTATTTCCCCATCAAATCTCCAGGGGGTGGCACTGCACTGGTGCACTATCGTCTGACTTTACCCAACAAACATACGAATGAACACAACAGACATAACTTCGCGCCTTTATCCCCGAAGGTGCAGGCAGAGGAGTATTACACAACCACATTTCGCCAGTTATTATTTGGTCCCGATGTAATAGGGGGCGAGCCTATTGCCATTTACCGGGCACATTGTTAAGCGAGCGATAATTATCATTGTGAATACACACATAACTTCGAAAATTCAGAGGTGTGTAACCGGGGTAGCTGGGTATCGAAGCCGAGACCATCGTCTCGGCAGTCTGTTACGTACACCACTGTGCTATTGCCGCCTGTATCTGTATATGAACAAAATAGTCATGAAAAAACGATTGCTGCACAAATACTTCAAAAAGTTCGCTCTGTGTAAGTTGATGTTAATCCCTGTTTAAAATTTAAAGAGCTTGCGGCCAACTGCAGTCTTGAGTAAACTAAATTAAACAGAAGACCCTGTGACTTGCCGGGATGAGATGTAAATTTTGTACTGTTGTTACTATCGTGAAAGAGCAAAACCTATTTTGCGCATTTTAAAATGCCGGGTACAGCTTGAATTATTGGATAGACCATAAATGGAGTAGATTATTTATCATAATGCAATTTGTGTTTACAGCTCAACTTTTGTCAACTTTTTGTCGTTATATCAGAAGCATTTCATTTATGAATAGCAACATTATGACAATCGTTTTTTTAAGATTTTTTCTTTTACTCAGGTTGGGTGGCTTCGAGCAGAAGACCAAACAGTTTTGTCTCTCAACGAACGAGTGGTGCTAAGTCCCCGATACTCAGTAAATTTAGATACTCCCAGCACTTGGCAGTTGAGGATCAGACCTCTACAGGCCGAAGACAGAGGCTGCTACATGTGCCAGATCAACACGCAGCCGAGTATGAAGTGGCAGATTGGATGCATCGATGTATATGGTTAGTATTAGTGGACATTATATTACGTTTACCTTAATGTACTCTCTTGCAAAAAATGTGTTAAAACTATCCAATACATTTATAGCAGTCGCAATGATACTAAAATTACACAGTGAAATACAAATATCACAATCTAAAGGCAACAGCTAACCTCAAACATTCTAGAAATTTGCAATATAAATAATTATTATTGTGTTAAGTTATCGCCAACAAACCAAACATTTTTAATTAAAATCGTTTTGATATTTGTTATGGGTAAAAGCGTAAATTAAAAGAGAGAATTGTGTCCCACTGTAGAAGCAATATTGAAAAGGTGTAGCCGTAAAGAACTTAAGTAAATTACACGGCAGCAAACAGAATCGGAAACTTTACAAACAAGAATTCGAGCGAGAGTATATTTTTTAATAAAACTTCGAAACGAACGATCCCTCTAAACGTGTAATCGGTAAAATAAAAAAGACAGGAAGTCTTAAGCTTATTAAGAATAGGGGACAGATCTGAAGCTTCAAAACATTTCAAAGTACTTACGTGGAACTTAGAACAAAACTCAATATCAATGAAACGTCTCGAATGAACGTCGGGAAAAGTATTTTCTTCAGAAAAATAAATCACTTTAAGAGAAGTTAAAGTTATTTCTGCGCGCTATTGAAGGTGGGCGCCAAGTTTTATCGCTCGCAGCTCAAATTAGTTCCCCAGAACTAATTTTTTTCAGTTCATTCATTTTTTTTCAGTTCTCAAGTTTTGAAGTATGGATTTCAATATTGAATTTTTACTATGTCTCTGAGGTACCCAAGGCGTAACTTTTTAGATTTCTTCTTTCATTATTTGAAAAGCGCTATTTATTTTTCTACTAAAATTTCCTTTGTAGGTACTTCGGTTGCGTATACTATTTGTTTAGGACGTCCCCACACATAAAAATCTAGGGGTATCAGGTCTGGTGACGGTGCAGGCCAAGGAGTTGGGCCAGATCTACAGATCCAAGCATTTGGAAAACAATTGTCCAAATGCTTGGATCGGTAGAGGTAGCAGGAAGTTAGTTCTAACAAAATTTGTAACCATATTCAATAAAAATATTTTGAAACCTAAACTGTTATTTAATTATCCTGACACTGGCTATTTAGTCTTTTTTGTTTTGTGATTACATATTGAAAGATTTTAAGGCCATGTCATACATCGTTGGAAAAGGTGTTAAGTACAGATTGTTTTTAAAGTAATCGAAGATCAGAAGAGCTTTCAGTTTTTTTTTTTTAATAATTTAGAATTTAATATTTTGCACTCATTACTTCATTTTTAAGAGTTTTGAAGCTCGACAATTACTTTTTTTGCATTTATTCCCAACTATTTATGTCTTTTTTTTTAAGAATAATAATACATTAGGGCATCCAATAAAAGTTATCTAGTGCAAATATGACTACAAACTAAAAAGTTATATAGTTTTAAATGTGATAATTCAGAAAAAAGTGAAAAAATTTTAAAAAATCGTATCTCGAGTACAGGTACACTTAGGACCTGGGTTTCTTGGGGTGAAAACTAGGATATGCCGTCCCCTAACCCTCAAAAAATTGTATCGGTCCAATCGCCAAACATCCTGTATAATATCACGGCTATAGACTGACGAGATTTTTTCTAAAATGTAAAAAGGTCAAATTGAAATATTAGGAAGCAGGTTTTATTAAAATTGGGTGAAACTTAGCTGTCAAGAATTATAACTAATGAATTATGGTTATATTTCAAATTTGATTTCTTCACGGAGGAGGTTTTGATGACTTGATATATTGTAAAAATGTATTTTCCATTTATTTTCGTGTTGCACCGTCTCAGAGGGTACAAAATCTGCTGAGAGGAAAAGCATGTCTTGTTCAGCCAAGCGGAACTGTTAAGTGTCTTGATTCAATTCATTAAGAAGCCTAAAACAACTTTTGGCGAGACGCCTCAAGTTTCATCGTTTGAATGATCAATAAACTCGACGACTATCTTAACTTACTTTTGTAATTAAATTAAATAAACAAATCTGTTGGTAAAATAATCTGCGTCAAGATTGATATAAAAAGTTATGTTCAAAGGTTTATGAAATATAATTTATTGGTTTCTGTAGATGGTACTCATATATACAGCAATGACGGAAAGGTTGCACATAAGAAACTGCTAAAATAACAAATTCCGTAAATTTTAGGGATCTCTGAATGTGTAAGTTGTAGTAGGTCAAAAGGTGGTTACAATATATAAAATAAAATTGCCAAGTTCATTCACAAATACTATAGATGAAATGTAAAACTTAAACATAATGAAAAATAACACTATCACAAGGAAATACACAGTCTGACTTGGTGGCTGAACCAACTGAGCAAGCAAAAACATTCTAGAGCCTATGTTTTAAATGTAGTGATTATAAATGCAAACAAAATCTTTAAAATCTCTTAGTATTAATTAATTTTCAACGTGTCACCCTTCTTTATAAAATACAAATGACATATTATATACATACTACCTTCACTTAATTTTAACGATTTATGTACTGCCAACACAAAGAAATCCATTTCAAATCCCATTTTCAAACATCCACCTTCTCCATAAAGCGAGCATCATTCGAAGAGTGATTTAAATGTCAACAAAAAACAGTCGCTACCTCTTAGCTCCCACTACGTACAGTTATGTAAATATGCAAGTGATTCCCGCAAACGACTAAAGCGATACACTAGAGGACTCATAAAAATACGTTCCTGTCCTGACTCAAGCAAATCTCTAGATGCGAAAAATCATCATCAGAAAACAGAGCAATTATTTCCCCGCAGTTGTGTTTGAACTAATTTAATTTTAGATAGGCTTTAATTATTTGACCTCTTACATATTTAATTTATCTAGCTGGTAAATTGTGCTAAAACATACATATTTGGTATTATTATAAGCTCCATACAAAATATGTCGCATACAAATCTTTAGATAGATCAAATATTGGGAACTGCCGTAAGGGCCCAGTCACGGCCTACAGCGGCGGGCGGCAGCGGCGAGCGTTTTCGATGTACATGGCGCGTGTACTGTGACGCGGCGCGCGGCCGCCTCAGAATAAACGCGCCATGTACATCGCCTTTTAATCGTTTTTGGTGCTGATTTTTGGCGTATCTTACACACTTTTTATGTATGAGTTATGGCATCTTGCTAAAGGCCATAATAGGTAGTCAATCTTAGTTATTAAGAATTAACAATAAGTAGGCAATAATAACCCATTATTTGTCTTTTGTATAATTTATTTTATGAATGTCATGCTACTGGTCCCTCGGGCCTCTTTTTACTATAAGAAAATTATGACACATTCTTTATTATTACGTTTACAATTACTGGTAATTTTAATTTATTTAGGTAGCATTTCAGTCATTTTGTCACTTACGATTTAATTATATTCTTTTGCAATTTATTAGTGGTTTTTGTAAATCTTCTGAAATTCATAACAAATACGCACATCATCGAAATACGTAAACGAAACTTGTCTCAGTAATTCTCAAAGCAAAAGCTTTCCTAATCAATTTCTCCAGTAATAATTACTTCAAGCAAACTCTTGTATTAAGATTTGAATCATAAGCGTTGGTACATATCCGGTCTATATATTTTGTTTGACCCCGTTTTGCATAGGAATAGCTGCTAATACGCTGTTGACACGACGTAACGTTTCCTGCGAATTGCTGTTTTCATGACTATCGTACGGAGGTACTACTACAACAGCTTATTTTAAAGTCAATGGCCGTGTTTAAGTTTTATAGATATTATTGCAGTGAAGTGAGTTTTGGACTAACTGTATTTGTAGAATTATATTGAAGTAAAGTTGGATAACTTTTGAATTACCTTTGAATACACTAAGGCCACATTGTTTTTCAGTCTGAGAAATTCTATTCATTCCTGAACCAAAAAATCAGAAATAATTGAACCTATCATTTCAAATTCAAATTCAAATTCAAATGTTTTATTGCTCTCCATATGTATCACAAGTTGTACAAAGATAAGGTATAGACCAAATATGGACCCTGTCGGGCACGGCAAAATAGATAGAAGAGGAGAAAGGAGGAAGCCACTGTTATTATTAAAATATTGAAAAGATATTGAACATAATTATTTTTAGTTAATTAATTTTGCTTAAATAATAATAATTAATAATAGTTAAATGGTAATGCTTGTATAAATAAATAAATTATGGAAATTTGAATTTTATTAGTCACTGTATTAATTAAATAATGTTAGTTTAGATTATAGTTTGTCATTTAGGTACTCATTTAAGTTATAATAGCTTTTCTTGAGCAGAAATTGTCTTAATTTAGTAATAAATCTGTTGTATTTATTTTCGTCTCTTATAATAGCTGGTAGTTTATTGTAGATTTTTATACACATCACAAATGTACTGGTTGAGTGCATGTTTAGTCTCGAGATGGGTAAGTTTAGTCAGCTTCCGTGTCTTAATGTAATTTTCTTTTGTATATCTTCTCTCTTGGTAAACAAATTTGGTAAACAAACATACAAAATATGTCGCATACAAATCTTTAGATAGATCAAATATTGGGAACTGCCGTAAGGGCCCAGTCACGGCCTACAGCGGCGGGCGGCAGCGGCGAGCGTTTTCGATGTACATGGCGCGTGTACTGTGACGCGGCGCGCGGCCGCCTCAGAATAAACGCGCCATGTACATCGCCCTTGACCGATCTCGATACCAGGCCGTAAGTCTATGAAGATTTCAAGTATGACGTACCTTTCATAAGTTAAGCATTTAATATAATAAAATTATATTTCCGTTTGTCCACGATTTTTTAGGAGACTGAAAGTCACATTCCATTTTATTCCATAATCTGTTGTCTATTACCTTTTGTTTTATCACCTTGTCTCTCACCCAGTCCCTCCTGATATCGTCAACGAAGAGACATCAGCAGACGTATCAGCCCTAGAGCTGGACAACGTGACGCTAATATGCAGAGCCTCAGGACATCCTCCACCGAAAATAACATGGAGACGAGAAGACCACGATCCCATGCTGCTAAAAAAAGGAGAGAGATTTCTACAAAGGTATGTTAAAGATCAAGTCAATCAATCAAAGAAAAATAAAACAGCCCAGATCGCTTTGTGGTTGCCTAAAGCCAAAAAAACTTAAAAGCCAGGATTGAATTATAAATACCGAGTAAAGTAAAAAACTAACAGAAAATATAAAGACTACAATTCCAATCCAAGCTTACAAAACTCTTTCAGATTAAAGTAGTGTGCATTAAGTAGAATTTTTTTGTTAAAAGGCAAGTACATGTACTTACTTTTAATGCAAAAATTCTTTGGAAATCTCACATCGTGCCCAATGTATTGAAATTCAATGTACTTATAAAAGGCTATTTAGTAAAAATTCGTCGTATGAATCTTAAGAGGCAAATCTCGAAAGCCAATGGTCCAGAACATTTCATACTTGAGGCCTTCAAGTAACCAGAAATAGAAAACAAAAGGAATCATTTGTCACAATACTATTGGGTAACTTTTTGGACCGTGGATGGCTTTGATCACGAGGACGTTTTCATTCCGAAGTTATTTTTGTCTCACACTGATATTGATAAATGTTAGGGATGTTTACATTGAATATCTTCCAGGTGTCATCATGTGATCTCAGCAAAGAAACACCAGTCACAATTTTAGCTATGACAATGTTCCTGGATTTTCTTATAAAGTCTATCTATTAGTTTAACTAAATACTCTCAAAGTTTCCTAGTCTCGCTATCATTTTTGTCGAACGACTTTTTAGGAATGCTTGCTTCAAGACGTCTCGACCTTAAGCCATACCCTCTGATCATATACACCGCTATTTTTTAATTAGTACAAAAAATTTAACAGGGCACTAAGTATCTTTAACTGATCATAATTATGTAGTTGAAAAATAAAAACACTAAGTCCCAAAACTGTCTCAAAACTGTCCACAAAAATACGTGATAATTGGTAAATGCAATACTAATACTATGACCGACCCGTGTACTATCATACCATTGATAAATTACCCCCCCCCCCACGCCCCTCTGCGCCTGCGCCACGCCCCGACGATGCGAAAAACAGTACTAAATTACTAGCGAAAGTCAGCGTATCTAATTTCGTTGCAAAACTTAATTGTTTGTCTACGTTTGCCCGACGCGATGGCCTATCATATCAGTTCATATCACGGAAGTATGTAGCTATGCTTCGTGCGTACTTTTTGAGTGGAAAAATCGCGAGTGCAGCTGTGTACCCATGGACATCGTATTGTGAGTGTACAAAAGTGACCGGGTCAGTGTCAAACAATTAAAACAGTGCATATTGGATGCTTTTGACATCGGTGGTGGACATTTCGAAGGTCAATGGAAATACTTGTAAGTTTAGTAAATAATACGTACTTAAGTAAATAATAATTTGATGCAGGCGCCTCAAAATCGGTCTGTGTTCTCCACACACCTTGAGGAAGGCCTATGTCCAACAGTGGACGTCTCTAGGCTGACATGATGACGATAAAATAATTTGTAAATAGCAGATGATTCTAACTTCATAAATACGCCAAAATTACTCTTTTCTTTTAGTCCAGAACACCATCTTTTATTTTGATATTTGTTTGCTTTCTAATTACATACCTCCGTATTTAATAACTTGTTAAACGATAAATTTTACCGGTCCTACGCCCGAATGAAGTATGAAGGAGAGGGTAGAACTAACAAAATTACAAAATAACTACCTACATTTATTATTTTTCTTAATTTTATTTTCTATTGCTACCTACATCATAAGTGCGACAGAGAGAATGCGAATGAGCAGGATGGAATATTATCAATGAATTAGTGAATGGATTGTAAAATATGACTATGATTTAAGTGAGATTTTCTACAATAAACAAATGATAATAACTTTGATCTTTATTGATATTATGAAATTCTTACGTCACATATATGATAATAATATCTTCGCTAATCTGTCCTTAAAGTTTTTGTACTAATTAAAAAATAGCGGTGTATATTAAGGTACTGGATATGACATAAATGTAAAATTCCCATCTAATATAGACGAACAAAAATACTATTTCTTGAGCACATTCAAGTTACTTACATCATCAGGACTGGGTTTGAATTTCCCACAAGCGACTCTCTAATAAAATAAACGCGTTGAGAACATTTCTAATAGACTGTCCTATCAATATAGAGGAAACTATTTTCAGACTTCGGCAAGGAAACTAACAGTTGAGTAAATTGAAGTTTCATCTGTGTTCGAACATAGTACATAAGTGTTGATTGAACCAAAGCAACGGAACTGTTTAGAGTATGTTTAATTGAGTCGTAACCGACACAGGGATTAGCCGGTGTTCTGGTGAAACAACCACATTCTGGTTTTTGTCTGGTAAGTCTTACTTAGTATAAGGAACATCCCTTAATCATATGTTAAATTATTGGTATCATCTGCTTAGATGAGATTACTTGGTTGGAAAGTATTAATTATTCGTATTTGAGGAATCTCATGGCTTCGCCTTTATGAAAAGATTTTGAAATTTTCCGTTCGTGATTGATATAATTTCATTGGTAATAAGAAGTATTGTTATAATTATGAGGTGAAATTATTGGGATTTGCGTGAGACAGCAAACAAAATATGTAATACCAAACGATTTATTGTATCGTTAATCGTTTCTATGCTTATTTTAAAAACGTATTAACTTGAAGGCGATTTTTTTTGCGAAAATTATAAAGATAGGTTTTATTTTACGATATGCACATAAATGCAAGTAGTAGTATTGCCTTGTGCGCCAAATACTGAGAAAATTCGCGCCACTCAACGGTTGGGAAACACTTGGATTCTTAGCTTGCCTTACCAATGATGTTATTTTGTATCTTTGGGGTAAATATGATGTTTTAGGTTAGATTCTGATTTGCATTGAGAAGGTTGTTAATCGTTTTTGGTGCTGATTTTTGGCGTATCTTACACACTTTTTATGTATGAGTTATGGCATCTTGCTAAAGGCCATAATAGGTAGTCAATCTTAGTTATTAAGAATTAACAATAAGTAGGCAATAATAACCCATTATTTGTCTTTTGTATAATTTATTTTATGAATGTCATGCTACTGGTCCCTCGGGCCTCTTTTTACTATAAGAAAATTATGACACATTCTTTATTATTACGTTTACAATTACTGGTAATTTTAATTTATTTAGGTAGCATTTCAGTCATTTTGTCACTTACGATTTAATTATATTCTTTTGCAATTTATTAGTGGTTTTTGTAAATCTTCTGAAATTCATAACAAATACGCACATCATCGAAATACGTAAACGAAACTTGTCTCAGTAATTCTCAAAGCAAAAGCTTTCCTAATCAATTTCTCCAGTAATAATTACTTCAAGCAAACTCTTGTATTAAGATTTGAATCATAAGCGTTGGTACATATCCGGTCTATATATTTTGTTTGACCCCGTTTTGCATAGGAATAGCTGCTAATACGCTGTTGACACGACGTAACGTTTCCTGCGAATTGCTGTTTTCATGACTATCGTACGGAGGTACTACTACAACAGCTTATTTTAAAGTCAATGGCCGTGTTTAAGTTTTATAGATATTATTGCAGTGAAGTGAGTTTTGGACTAACTGTATTTGTAGAATTATATTGAAGTAAAGTTGGATAACTTTTGAATTACCTTTGAATACACTAAGGCCACATTGTTTTTCAGTCTGAGAAATTCTATTCATTCCTGAACCAAAAAATCAGAAATAATTGAACCTATCATTTCAAATTCAAATTCAAATGTTTTATTGCTCTCCATATGTATCACAAGTTGTACAAAGATAAGGTATAGACCAAATATGGACCCTGTCGGGCACGGCAAAATAGATAGAAGAGGAGAAAGGAGGAAGCCACTGTTATTATTAAAATATTGAAAAGATATTGAACATAATTATTTTTAGTTAATTAATTTTGCTTAAATAATAATAATTAATAATAGTTAAATGGTAATGCTTGTATAAATAAATAAATTATGGAAATTTGAATTTTATTAGTCACTGTATTAATTAAATAATGTTAGTTTAGATTATAGTTTGTCATTTAGGTACTCATTTAAGTTATAATAGCTTTTCTTGAGCAGAAATTGTCTTAATTTAGTAATAAATCTGTTGTATTTATTTTCGTCTCTTATAATAGCTGGTAGTTTATTGTAGATTTTTATACACATCACAAATGTACTGGTTGAGTGCATGTTTAGTCTCGAGATGGGTAAGTTTAGTCGGCTTCCGTGTCTTGATGTAATTTTCTTTTGTATATCTTCTCTCTTGGTAAACAAATTTGGATATTTGCGAACAAATTTACATATTTCAAAAATATATAGGCTGGGTAAAGTAAAGGTTTTTAATTCTTGAAAGTGAGGCTTGCAGCTATTTATTTCATCTATGTTAACTATTATTCTAATAAGCTTTTTCTGGAGTGTAAATAAGGTGGGTGCGTCTGTACTATTCCCCCATAATATGACCCCGTACTTTAACCAAGCGTAGACATATGCATAATATGTTGCCAAGGCAGTTTTGACATCTGTTGTTTTTTTTATCTCACGGAGTGCATATGAAAATTTTGACAGCTTTGCTCCTATCCTTTTAATATGCGACTTCCAGTTGATGTGTGAGTCTACGTTTAGGCCTAATAGAGTAAAGTTATTAACTACATCCAAGTGATGTCCTTTGTATGTGAAGTCTACGTTAAGCGGTATTTTTTGGCGGGGGTAGAATGTTATTATTTTAGTTTTTTGAAAATTAATTTCGAGATTATTTGCTGTCATCCAAGTTGATGTGGAGTTAAGTATGGTGTTTAATTTATCATTTAGGTTAATATTATTGTTACAGGAGGTAAGTATGGAGATATCATCGGCGAATAATACACATGATTCGTCTATATTGTTTGGGAGATCGTTAATGTATATTATAAATAAGAGACATCCTATGACGCTTCCTTGCGGGATAGAGGCATTTATTGCCTTGGTGTCTGATCGTATGATTTCAATATTTTTTGTAACATTGTTGTAGTATTCTATTTCCACTAATTGTTCTCTGTTTTGTAAATAAGATACAAACCAGTCATGACATTTCCCTCGAATTCCTATGTTGTAAAGTTTATCTAATAATATGTTGAACTGTACTTTATCGTAGGCTTTGGTCATATCTAGTAGCAAACCAACTGCATACTTTTTTGAGTCGATGATAGTTAAGGCTTCCTGAATGTATTTGTAAACTGCCAACATAGTTGAACGGTTTTGGTGAAATCCATTTTGACAGTCATTGAATGTATTGTACTTTTCACAAAATTCGTACACACGGTTGCACATAGCTTTCTCAAATATTTTTGAAGCAGTAGGTAATAATGCGATGGGGCGATAATTATTAGGGTCGGTTTTTGCATGTTTTTTATGAATCGGTTTTATAAGGGATTTTTTTAACAAATCTGGAAAGATACCATCTTCAAACGATTGGTTTAGTAAAAGGTAGAATGGTAGGGTTAATTCATCAGCACATTTACGCAGTAAGATGGGTGGGAGTTCGTCGATACCGTGGCTCTTTTTGTTTTTTAAGTTTTTTATAATTATATTTACTTCGTACGGCTCTACCGGACTAAGAAAAATCGACTTTTCTGTTTTGGAAAATATGGAAGTTGGCTTGTTACCTGATGGGTTCGTACAAGTCTGGCCTATTGAGGTAAAAAAGTTGTTAAAGATATTTGCAACTGTTTTGGGCTCTGTGGCTAGTCTGTCGTCCATTTGTAGGGTTAAGTTTCTCGTTTCATGTTTTAATTTTTTATTAGTTTTTTCGTTGATAATTCTCCACATTGTTTTCGGTTTGTTACTTGAATTTGCTATTAAGTTTTTATAATGAATTCTTTTTGCTGTTAATATTGTTCTCTTTAATATTTTTTCATAGTTTTTATAGTACTTTGATAAAATCGGATTTTAGTTTTAGTTGTTAGTATTTTTAATAGCCGCTTATTTTTACAAGAGTTTTTTATGCCTACTGTTAGCCAGCATTTTTTTAGGTCAGGTTTCAATTTGATTTTTTTTAGAGGTATGTGTTGGTTTAAGATATTTATAAGAGTGTCATTAAACGCTTAATAATTTGAGTTAATGTTTTGTGCCGGTATTATGATATCGTTCCAGTTAATTTGTTGTAATTTTGATTTGAATTTTAATATGTTTGCATTATTGTAAAGTCTTTTATTAGTATACCATATCGTGTGGTTTGATTGTTGTCCCAGGCTTAAATGTAGAATAGTGCTACTATGGTCTGAAAATCCTAGTTCTTCTACGGTCGCGTGCATATCTTTATTTTCGAAATTTGTAAAAATAAGGTCCAAGCATGTTGCGCTAGATGGGGTAATACGTGTAGCAGTTTTAATATGTTGCGACAGTTTGTATTCTAGCATTAGGTTTAGAAACTCACTTGTTTTTAGACTATCAGATAAAATATTTATATTGAAATCTCCTCCGATAATTATGTTCAATTTTGAATATTTATTATTTACATACGTTAGAATTTGCTTAAGTTGTCTATAAAATACTTCTTCCTCTCTTCTATTCCAATAAATAATGATTAATAAAATATTTTCGTTCGGTAATTCAGTCGCACATAGCTCAACAACATATTCTATGGACATTTCAGTTATGTCGTTTCTCGGTATACAGTGTAAGTGTTCTTGAAGTAGTATACAGACTCCGCCACCGGGTCGAGTGGTGCGGCAGTACGATGATGCACATATATATCCACTAAGTTTGAATTGCTCTAGTTTGTCCTGGGAGAGCCAGGTCTCCGAGATACCTATTGCGCTAAATTCTACGTTTTGAGAAACGAATGCTTCGACTATATCTTTCTTGTTGTTTAGGCTTTGAATGTTCTGGAACAGTATTTTAAATGGTCGTTCTTTAATATTTGCGAAATGTATTATCAATTGTATCTCTTATGTTTGTGTTTTGTGATTGTTGTGTGTTCGTGTAGAGAGTTTCTGTTGGTATAGAGTAATCTCTCCGTGAATCTGTGACATGTTCCTGTTGATTTCTAGTAAGTTGTTGCGTGCGGTCATTGTCGTTTACTCTAATATATTTTCCGTTTATATAAAGTTTGTTATTTCTTATAACAGCATGATGTCCATTTTTTCTCATTTTATAGGATAGCTTGTCATTTTCTATTCTCTTCATCAGCAGTCTATTGAGGCAGAGTTTAATTTGGCAATTTATCATCCTTGCTTAAAAAAAGCAAACATTTCATTCCTAATTTGGCCTTATTTCCGTTATTTGCGCAGGTTAACATCTAAAGAGGTTCAATCTGATACGTTTTATATTATTTTGCCGAACTTTCGTTCTTTCCTTTACCTGAATAAGACCTTGACCAGTCTAGAATTGTTAATGGGTCTCAAGGGATTCTTCCGAGTATTAGCTCTACGTGAGCTCAACTCAAACATTTCGTTCAGCGAACATAAGTACGATATCTTTAATATTGCGATCTATTTCTCCATAATCATCATAAAGGTAATGTTTTATACGAATCAATTATGAGAATTTTCTGGATATAAGTTTGGCGATGTGTATTTTGTTCTACTGTTAAATATTACATATTTTTATCAATGATTGGTATTACGTACGCTCTAAGGTATCATTTAACATTCTTTTTTTAATGCTATATTATTATCTTTTACAATCATAAGTTTAGAAAAATAAAAAAATAGACGGCCACGTAACGTAGTGGAAGCATAACTAACTGTTACACCGAAAGTCGCGGGTTCTATGCCCGCTCAAGTCAAACATGTGTGTCAAAGATAAGTAGGAAATAAAAGATTTTTTTAATTCATACTCTACATTCATTTTTTTATTCCAACATATGACTCACCTTATATATGAGCTCATACAAATACAATACAATGCTTAGAAAGTGTTACGATTGAAACAACTTCAGTACATTTTCGTCTAATCTACCACTAACAGAACGTTTGCAAACTAAGCCTGCTACGGATAATCAGATTAGAGGAGCACCGATTAAACAGGTGCCGAGAAACCAATACTCGATATGCCATGAGACGGCGTGTTGTTTTTGCATTATATCCGAATATGCAGTAACTGATGGAGAATAAATATACTTATGAATAAAGCTATTTCAATACTATAAGCGTTTTTAGAAATAAATTGGAAACTGAAATAAGCGAGAAGAAAATTTATTACTGTATTTAAAAATCACAAATATAATAATATGTTCGTTTGTTAAAAATACGGAAATACGCGCTCTAGCAATTAATGTAAGCTAATGGAGATACCAACACATTGCCATGCAAAAATTGTGTTAAGACCTAAGGCGCTGACGTGTGTCTTTTCAAATTTATGCGCGTATTGAATTGTTAATAATCGTTTGCCCAATGCCTTGGAGAACATGTTAACTCGTCGAGCCTGGCTGTCATGAAGATCTTTGACAGTCGTTAAGCGAAGATGTAACTTCTTATCACGATCTGTACTGGCACTGATCTAAGGCATAGAATATAGCTATGCTTTTAGACTGCGTAACTCAAATGGTTGCCCTGTGGAAAAGCAAATATTCTGAGAATTTTGTTCCGTCAGCGAGCTTCAAGGCGAATATTCTTTGATGTAACCGGGTATAACGCTAGAATAATCATGATGAAAATTGTCCGATACTACTACTACTATAGGTACTTGAATAATTCACCTGCATTCAACTGCCCGTGTCGAAAATTCACCTTTAAAAATCAGAAATACAAATTAACATACATGGCACTTTTAATGTGGAAGTTCAATAAAAATAACAGTATTTTAGTCCGCAACTTTGAACTATAAGTCTGTTCAAGATACGAAAAAATAGGTTCTTTTTAGGTTCTTTATCATGTGAAATAGTTTATTAGCATACTAATACATTTAAAAAAATATTCGTCATAATAATAATGAACAATACAGGAAAATTAATAAATATGCTGTACCATTTATGAATTGAAGGGACAGGCGTATTTTTTAAAAAGTAACTGAATTTTTCGCTTGGAGTATTTAACTTAAATCTACTTTTGTTGCGAAGGCGACATTAAAAGAACCATTTTATGCTATGTTTACTTTTTATTTTTTCGTATCTTGAACAGACTATAGATATGCAAGTGTGTGACCTAGTGGGTGTGTCGAATACGAATGTAATTAAGCCTAGGTCGCTAAACTTTGTGTTATTTTGTTTACTCCGCTCTGGATATTAAAAAATATATTTTATTACGTCATAGTTTCATGCTACATTATCATACAGATTTTCACAGTTCACTGCTGGACATAGGCCTCTCTTCTATTATGAGTCAATAGGAGAATTTCTCCATAATGTTCTCGAAAGACATGTGAAGTCTGCCAACCCGCATTTGGCCAGCGTGGTGGACTATGGCCATACCATTGTCATAGTGAGAAGAGGCCCGTGCCCAGCAGTGGGACAGTATAAGGGGCTGATGATGACGATTTTGAGGAGGATTTGACCCACTATAGCAGATGGGATCGTATAGGGTTTGATGTCCAATTTACTCTTTGCAGATACTGTGTATTTGCTATACATATTGTGTATTTTCTTTGTGTATTTTCCTTAATCCCTTCTTACCAACTAACTTACCAACAACTTACATCCACGGTAAGAAGTAGAGTTGTGAATCTTTGTATTTTTATATCATATATTATATTTATATCACACTGAGAATGTCGCCGGTGCATATCAACAAAAATAGCCATGTAGATATTTAGTTACGCAATTTGATATAGTTAACTTTTAATCAGCAGTGAGCAAATAAAGCAAAATCTGTTTATCACTCCATCGCTATGGCAAAAAACCACATGATGAAGGTGAATTATTTATTGGTAGAAATATTAATTGGTTTTGGTATTTATTTATATTAAGCACATCAACAGCATAATTACATTATTTCTTATGAATAAAATGAGTATTTATAATATATAACACTAACCAGCTCAAATTATGAACATAAGCCATAGTGAGATGAAGTCAAACATAACATAAATAAATACATGATAATTGATAGAACCGTGTGGTTGACCGCATAGAATACAAGTGTCACCACCCCCTATCTTCCCGTGGGTGTCGTAAGAGGCGACTAAGGGATAACACGATGCAAATACCATTTTTGCGTAGAGACGGAAAACTCGACATCAAACCCTATACGACTGCCTCATTGGTCTCGCGGCATAAATGTGCGCGTGGAATCGGGAGGTCCCGGGTTCGATTCCTGGGTCGGGCAGTGTTATTGGGTTTTTCTGTCACGAAATTCTCAGTAGCAGCACGGAGTCTTGAAATGTGCCCGGTACGGCAATAGGCTCGCCCCTTATTACGTGGGACTAAAGTATATCTGGCGAAAAGTGGGTGTAGAAATACACCTCTGCCTACCCCTTCGGGGATAAAAGGCGTGACGATATGTATGTATTATAGAACCGTTTAAAAGAAATTCAAAATTAATTTAAATGAATGGGTGGATCATTCTAGCAATTTTATATTTTTTCCAACACTTTAAATAAGTCAGACGTCTGGTACCTTTTAAATAAAATAAGGTGACACTATGGGGTAAAAGTTAATTTATGTTGTAACCAGCGTGGCTGCCTTTTGTACAACAATAATTTAACCAATTTCTTTCTTCCCACAGTTCCACCTACAGTAATAGTGCCAAACCAACTGCTTGGAGCGCCACTTGGTACCGACGTGGTACTCGAGTGTACCGTGGAGGCGTACCCCAACACCATCAACTACTGGCTCAAGAATAGAGGAGAAATGCTCTTAGATGGGTAAGCATTCAACATCATCATTATACATAGAATCCCGCTTATTCCTGAAGAAGTAGACATAAGTTTGGCGATGTGTATTTTGTTCTACTGTTAAATATTACATATTTGTATCAATGATTGGTATTACGTACGCTCTAAGATATCATTTAACATTCTTTTTTTAATGCTATATTATTATCTTTTACAATCATAAGTTTAGAAAAATAAAAAAATAGACGGCCACGTAACGTAGTGGGAGCATAACTAACTGTTACACCGAAAGTCGCGGGTTCTATGCCCGCTCAAGTCAAACATGTGTGTCAAAGATAAGTAGGAAATAAAATAATTTTTTAATTCATACTCTACATTAATTTTTTTATTCCAACGTATGACTCACCTTATATATGAGCTCATACAAATACAATACAATGCTTAGAAAGTGTTACGATTGAAACAACTTCAGTACATCTTCGTCTTAAAAATATTTTAAACTGAAGACGTTTGCAAGGAGCATTAAAGTAAATTTTTGTGATTGGGCAACAGTAGGTATATACAAAAGTAGAGCTAGGTTGTATGATCTATATGGTATGAAGAAATACAATTTTAATCCTGAATTTATTCAATATGTAAGAAATTATTCAAAGGTTTTTAAGAGGACATGTGCTTTAGCCAAATCCTTATATTTAAGCAATAAAATCAAAGAATCCAAGAATAAAATTAAAACTACTTGGAGCATTATTAACAATGAGACTGGTCGAGCTAAATCGGTAGATAACAATTATGAATTAAAATTTAATGGTGAAATTATTACTAGGAAAACTGATGTTGCTCAGACATTTAACAATTTCTTCATAAACATACCAGTGAACACAACCAGCTATCTAGATTCATGTCCAAACAAAGCAGAAATGTTGGTTAGGGGCAATGTGAATGAGTGTGATGTGCTTTTTAATTTTAAATATATTGACACCAATGACATACTGAAGGTATTCAAGACGCTCAATAATAAAAATCTGTTGACTTATGGGGCATTTCTGTTAAACTTGTGCGACAAATTATTTCTAGCTTAGCTCCATATTTAGCTGCAATATTCAACAGATGCATAGATACAGGAGTATTTCCTGATCTAATGAAACACAGTAAAGTAATACCATTATTCAAAAAGGGATCAAAGAGCGACCCTAGTAATTTTCGGCCAATTTCTATCTTGCCTGCTATTAGTAAAATGTTTGAAAAGATTATTTTGCATCAACTAGAAAGCCACTTTCACACAAATAATTTATTTCACAGTGAACAGTATGGCTTTACTAAGGGTCGCTCCACCGTTGATGCCGGTGTAACTTTGTTAAAGCATATTTTCAATGCTTGGGAAAACTCGAAGGTGCCATTGGTGTTTTTTGTGACCTATCAAAGGCCTTTGACTGTGTGGAACATAATACGCTTTTACTTAAATTGAAACTTTATGGTATTAGAGATACCGCACTCAATCTTGTTGCCAGCTACCTTAGTGATAGAATTCAGTATGTAGATGTTAATGGGAGTAGGTCTCTAGGTTTGCCAGTAGGAATGGGCGTTCCACAGGGCTCTATTCTCGGTCCATTTCTTTTTTTAATATATATTAATGATTTGCCGTTCTTTGTACAAAATTTATGTGATATTGTTTTGTTTGCCGACGATACGTCACTAATTTTTAAAGTTGATCGTAATTTAAGTATCTTTGATACCGTCAATAACACTCTTGCACAGGTATTAGATTGGTTTTCGACAAATAATTTGGTACTCAACTCAAGCAAAACCAAATGTGTTAAATTCTCTTTGCCTAATGTCAAAAGTGTTCCTACTAATATAATTTTAAATAAGGACACAATTGAACTAGTCGAATCAACCGTATTCTTAGGTGTAACTTTAGATTGTAAGCTTCAGTGGGGCGCCCAAATATCCTGTCTCGCAGTAAAACTTAGTTCTGCAGCGTTTGCAGTTAGAAAAGTTTGGGAATTCACAGATATATATACTGCTAGACTAGTTTACTTTAGTTATTTTCACAGCGTAATGTCTTACGGAATAATGTTATGGGGTACAGCTGCTGATATACAGACTATTTTTGTCATTCAAAAAAGGGCCATACGTGCAATTTATAAGTTAGGTGCTAGAGATTCTTTACGTGATAAATTTAAAGAAGTAGACATATTGACAGTTGCATCGCAATATATATATATATATATATATATATGCTAACTTAATGTGCATTAAGAAAAACTTAATTCTATACCGCAAAAATAGTGATTTGCACAACGTGAACACAAGGAATAAGCATAAACTGGTGGGAAATAACTACCGTCTACATAAAGTTCAGAACTCATTTGCGGGGAATGGTATACGATTTTTCAACACATTGCCTCTTGAAATAATGATTTTCCCATGCACAAATACAAACGGACAATTAGGAACTTTCTTTTACAAAGGGGTTATTACACTATTAAGGAATTTTTAAATGATAAGACACCGTGGGGATAGGCTTAGGCTTTTTAACTCACGATTATTTTATTTACATGTTAAGTGGAGGTGTCTCGTGAACACATGATTTTTGCAAGATTTGGATATTTTTATGATTTGTTGAATGTAGTTTAACATTATTTATCTCTGATCATATCATTGTTCACTTGTCACCTTCACAAAATTCTTTCTACATTTGCATTCCTTCACGCGTTCCACTAACTTATGTTAATAATACCGATCTGGAAAATGGAGGTAATTGGCGGTCATGGTCAGTATACCAATAGATTGTTTCTTACTACTGGTTCCTATACCGTTGTCGTCATGCTCACTTCTTCTTCTTCATCGTGTCATTGGTTCAGATTTTCTGTTCCCAAAATTTGGCTACGGTAACGGCATTGTCTGAGGCCACTTTGAGATCCTGTTTACTGCTGGTAGATGGGCAAAGAGGGCATGAGAGCAAATGCTCCATGGATTGTGATGGAGCTCCGCAGTCGCACTGGATCTGTGAGTGTTCTATGAATCCCCATCTTGCCATGTTTTCCCTACAGCGCCCGACCTGAGTTCGCAAACGGTTAAGTGATCTCCAGGTCGACCACTGCAAGTTATGACCAGGGGGCAGGCTTTCTTTTGCTTCAGGGAAGTTTGGAGGGGCCGGGTATTTAGAGGCCCACAGTTGCTCTCTCGCCAACTTTGGGGAGTTTTTTGTGGCAGAAGTCGTTCTTAGGAAGCTTTTTCGGCTTTTAAGGCGGGCGCGAGGCATCTTGTAATCATGCAGTGAGTGGAGCACATCTGTTTCCTGCCTATGTTTCTCCACTGCACAGGCTATTTCCCGCCGCACATTTGGTGGAGCGATCCCTGCTAGAGGGTATAGCATTTTGAGCGGAGTGGGTTTCAAACAGCCCGTTATTATTCGGCATGTCTCATTCAGGGCTACATCCTCATGCTCACTAAAATGTCATTTCTTGTGGTGGCGTCGTGTGTCGGGTCATCCCTGTCCCTCTAATATGGCGAGAGGGATGATGATGAGGGCTGGCACATGCGTCATACTCGTGAACGGGTGCTACTTGCGATGACTGGTCGATGACGGTCTTGCGGGCTGGTATTAGATTTTAATATTTAACTGCATCATTTCCATCATGGTTCTGATCACTTTCGCGGATTGCCTGCATTATTAGGTATATATAATGTAAGTGGATGGTCCTGTTTCACCATGTCTATTCTGAGGAGGCTAACCAAAAGTATTATGCTTGAGTATTATGATGTACAGTAAATATATACAAGTGATATAGAAGGTGTAACAGTTGCAGCACCTTACAAAATGAAAATTGTGTATTATGCAAAACCTGGCGATGAAAAAGAGTGACCGTGAGTTTTATTGCCCGTTCTTTCTCATGGTTCTACCTATTGCTTTGCGAACGTGGCAGTAAATGTAAATGTAGAAGCATACAGTAATAATGTTTTAAATTTGAGTATAAGTAATTATTTTATAAATTTATTATTTTGACGTTCATAAGCGTCACATTGTGACCCAAATGAATAAAGGATTTTGAATTTGAATTTGAATTTGTCTAATCTACCACTAACAGAACGTTTGCAAACTAAGCCTGCTACGGATAATCAGATTAGAGGAGCACCGAATAAACAGGTGCCGAGAAACCAATACTCGATATGCCATGAGACGGCGTGTTGTTTTTGCATTATATCCGAATATGCAGTAACTGATGGAGAATAAATATACTTATGAATAAAGCTATTTCAATACTATAAGCGTTTTTAGAAATAAATGGGAAACTGAAATAAGCGAGAAGAAAATTCATTACTGTATTTGAAAATCACAAATATAAGAATATGTTCGTTTGTTAAAAATACGGAAATACGCGCTCTAGCAATCAATGTAAGCTAATGGAGATACCAACACATTGCCATGCAAAAATTGTGTTAAGACCTAAGGCGCTGACGTGTGTCTTTTCAAACTTATGCGCGTATTGAATTGTTAATAATCGTTTGCCCAATGCCTTGGAGAACATGTTAACTCATCGAGCCTGGCTGTCATGAAGATCTTTGACAGTCGTTAAGCGAAGATGTAAATTCTTATCACGATCTGTACTGGCACTGATCTAAGGCATAGAATATAGCTATGCTTTTAGACTGCGTAACTCAAACGGTTGCCCTGTGAAAAAGCAAATATTCTGAGAATTTTGTTCCGTCAGCGAGCTTCAGGGCGAAAATTCTTTGATGTAACCGGGTATAACGCTAGGATAATCATGATGAAAATTGTCCGATACTACTACTACTATAGGTACTTGAATAATTCACCTGCGTTAATAAAACAAATTGGTCATTCAACTGCCCGTGTCGAAAATTCGCCTATATAATTCGGAAATAAAAATAAACACACACTTACATGGCACTTTTCATGTGGAAGTTCAATAAAAATAGCAGTATTTTAGTCTGCAACTTTGAACTAGATACGCAAGTGTGTGACCTAGTGGGTGTGTCGAATACGAATGTAATTAAGCCTAGGTAGCTAAACTTTGTTTTATTTTGTTTACTCCGCTCTGGATATTATAAAAAATATTTTAGTACGTCATAGTTTCTAGCTACATTATCATTCAGATTTTTGCTGTTCACTGATAGACATAGGCCTCTCCTCATTTGCTTCTTCTTCTTCCTCAGCCTTTAACAGTCCACTGCTGGAGTAGGCCTCTCCTTTGAAAGGAGGAATTGGCCTACTATACCACGCTGGCCAAACGGGTTTGTATAGGGTTTGTATCAAGTTTTCCTTCTCTTGCAGTGTTGTTCTGAGCATAATATGCTCCCTCTGTCGGCCCTTACGACACCCATGGGATGATATGGGGTGGTGACATTTCGTATTCTTAATGTGTCACCACACGCTCATCAGGAGAATTTGACCCACTATACCAGCTGGGTTCGTATAGGTTTTGATGTTTAATTTACTCTCTCTTTGCAGAGGTAGATACTACATATTATGTATTTGCTTTGTGTATTTGCCTTAATCGCTTCCTACCTAGCTACTAACTTACCAACAACTTACATCCACGAAATGAAGTAGAGGGGTGAAACTTTGTATTCTTAATTTGTCGCCACACGGATAATGTAGCTAGTACATATCAACAAAAATAGCCATGTAGATATTTTGTTACGCAATGTTATATAGTTAACGTTTAATCAGTAGTGATCGAATAAAGCAAAATCTGTTTATCCTCCAACGCTATGGCAAAAAGCCGCATGATGTAGGTAAATTATTGGTAGACATATTAATTGGTTTTGGTATTCATTTATTTATATTAAGCACATCAACAGCATAATTACATTATTTTTTATGAATAAAATGAGTATTTATAATATATAACACTTACCAGCTCCAATTATGAACATAAGCCATAGTGAGATGAAGTCAAACATAACATAAATAAATACATGATAATTGATAGAACCGTTCAAAAGAAATTCAAAATTAATTTAAATGAATGGGTGGATCATTCTAGCAATTTTATATTTTTTCCAACACTTTAAATGAGTCAGACGTCTGGTTCCTTTTAAATAAAATAAGGTGACACTATGGAGTAAAAGTTAATTTATGTTGTAACCAGCGTGGCTGCCCTTTCTACAACAATAATTTAACCAATTTCTTTCTTCCCACAGTTCCACCTACAGTAATAGTGCCAAACCAACTGCTTGGAGCGCCACTTGGTACCGACGTGGTACTCGAGTATACCGTGGAGGCGTACCCCAACACCATCAAATCAACTACTGGCTCAAGAATAGAGGAGAAATGTTCTTAGATGGATAAGCATTCATCATCATCATCATACATAGACTCTCGCCTAATTCCTGACGAAGTAGATAGAGACAGGCCGCCATTTGCAAAGATCCTGACATAATTTTCTCTCTTGATCCATCCACTCTTTTGAAATTTTTCATGCATACTTTTTTTGTTTATGGTACTTCTAACCAGTCCGTTTTTAGGTTGCCTATAATCTGATCAGAGAACTTCCGACTAGGTCTTTTCCTTCGTCCTATCCCATCACCATTCATATTTGCCATCACCATAGAGCCTTTCGTAATCCACTGTTGTACAAAGATCTCTTCGAATTTGAGTCTTAATAACATTGTCAAACAACGAAAAGTATAAGCCTACAATACCACGCTGACCAAAGAGGGTTGATAAGAAGTTTGATATCGAGGTTTCCGTCTCTTCGCAAAGATACTATTTGCAACTTTGAACTCCGAAAAGTCATTGGTGAGTCGGCACGCACCAATGACTTTTTGGAGTAAAATGCGTATTTAATTGTCAATTATCGCTTGCTAAACGGTTAAGGAAAACATCGTGAAGTAACCTGCATGTCTGAGAGTTTTCCATAATGTTCTCGAAAGGCATGTGAAGTCTGCCAACCCGCACTTGGCCAGCGTGGTGGACTATGGCCTTACCCTTCTCATAGTGAGAGGAGGCCCGTGCCCAGCAGTGGGACAGTATAAAGGGCTGATGATGATGATGATGATTTGACGATTCCTTTAGCGATAATACAAATAATAGAATAAATCTTTTATTTATGTTATAAGCTAAGAAGTTGTTGGTATGTTACAAGATAAAACACTCTGATACACAATAATAAAGATTTACTACATTTACTTGAGCATAGCTATTGGAAATTACTCACAAACCGCTAGGGATTGTCCAGACCGTATGTCTTCGATGTTTCGCGTCCACGATTTCAGACCTCATTTTAATCTTTTGTTGCTAACTAATGAAGTGAATAAGGTAATCCCTAAGGATTTTTTATTGGCGTGGCCTTTGATTTATCGATTTCTGACACTAGTATCCTTCTACTACAATAAATACGAATCTTTGTGAGAATATATGGCAGTTTGTTGTTTTTTCCCACATAACTGCTCAACGAATATTAATTGAACTTGCAGTAATTTATATGACAACAGAATACCAAGTCCATGACCGGCAGTGGGACAATTTATTGACAGAGCTAATATTATATTCAGAATTTCTAATAACTTACCACGTATCGACTGCCTCGTTGGTCTCGCGGCATAAATGTGCGCGTGGGATTGTGAGGTCTCGGGTTCGATTCCCGGGTCGGGCAAAGTGTTATTGGGTTTTTCCGTTAGGAAATTCTCGTGCCCGGTACGGCAATAGGCACGCCCCCTATTACGTGGGACCTAAAAATTCATGACAAATGTGGGTGTAATATTACACCTCTGCCTACCCCTTCGGGGATACAGGCGTGAGTCTATAAAAAAAATACCACGTATCGTTATCCCATATAGGTTCATTCTAGTCTCAGTATATCCAAATTTTACAGAATATTAGCTTTGCAACAGAGCAACTTCCATCGGACCTCCGCAGCTAGTGTAAATGTTAGTGTATTCAGGGGGTACTAACTTTTCATAACGACTGTCAAAGATCTTCATGGCGGCCGAGACCTACTTCTTAACTTGCTCTCCGAGGCACGGGACAAGTTAGGCTGTAACTAACAATTTAATACGCGCTTAACTTGCGTTGCATGGCAGTCTGTTGATGAGCTGAGTCAGTCAAAAGCGTCAGACGATATCCTGCATTGTACTTGCATACTAAACCCTTTTTGTCTGGACTTTAAAAGATCAAGAAAAGATGAAAGAAACTGAAGTGACAGAAAACAAGCAATGACTCTGAGGTTGTTTCGGCCTTTCTTCTCAGGAAGTCATGTAGCTAGGAAAAGCCGGCATCATCTTCATAGAATAGGGTTTTGACTTGTATACATAAGTGTTGTAAACAACCAAAATGCAGAAATAAATATGTCTTTATGTCTTTATCTCTACCAGGCTATCGTTCACTAATATTATTATTTTGCTGGTAATTATAGATATTTAATAATAGCCTACTCTGTATAAAAAGTCGATAGAAAACTAAACAAGAATAGTTTCTATACTTATTGGCTTTTGAAAGCACTACTTCGTATAACCCTTTATTTGTCCTATCGTCTATCAAAAGCCCATATTCACTGTCGTGGTCTATACATACGTATGCTAACGAGGAGCCCCACTTAACTGTATAACGCGAAGTTTAAGTACCAATAACTGCCATGGTTGGGCCATAAAAACAGCGTGTGAAAGTTATAATATTGTTGGGGACATAACCTGTCATTATATGTAAAGCCGTCCGTGTGGTGACGGATTAAGAATACGGAATGTCACCACCCCATATCATCCCATGGGTGTCGTAAGAGCCGACAGAGGGAGCATATTATGCAGAGAACAGCACTGTAAGAGAAGGAAAACTTGATACAAACCCTATACCAACCCGTTTGGCCAGCGTGGTATAGTAGGCCAATTCCTCCTTTCAAAGGAGAGGCCTAGTCCAGCAGTGGACTGTTAAGGGCTGATGATGATGCTGATATGTAAAGTTTTGCTATATCAATATTTAATTATACTGGAAGATGGTGACAGTTTAATGTTTTTGGTCCTTATCAGATTGTTTAGGTAGAAGTGTGTTGTAGATATTCTTGTATTTGAAGTTTGATGAAATAAATTATAGGTATTTTTTTCTAAAAACTTTATTTCTTTGAAAAATGCAGACTACTACTAGTGCTCGATAAACTTTCTCTGAACCTTTTTTCCCGCCGTATCTTGAAAGGACCTGAAGCATGGATTTTAAGACCAATGTTATCGTACAGTTCACGAGTAATGTATCTGTAACCGTAGTAGCTTACCATATAAAATATCGATACTTACCAGAAAGAGTATGTTGTATAGGCTTCTGATCCAGCGTCGACATGAAAAATGAATCAACTTGTTAGTATATTTTTTATTCAATTCATAATATGAATGGTAGTGGATATGATTTACATTTACTCATTTATTTCAAAGTATTTTTTAACTTCATGTAAGTATGAAGGATTAAAAGTAAATATGAATAATTAGTAATCTTTTAATTGCATGAAAAATACTAATCGCTCTAAATATTTTTCATGCATATTTTAATTAGTAACAGCATCAGTTTTTAGGGCCCCAATTCTAGGGTTAGATTTCCATGTGTATTGTATTGAACAGCCAGTAATAAAGATGTTCATAGGGAATGATTGATATGCCCCTTACCATTGTGATCAATATGAATGTCGATCCATTGTTGAACAAAATGACTTGTGTTGTACCGGTCAAGTATAAAGAATTGATGGTATTTTCTGCAGCGTTTCTTTTATTCGACTTTAATTTGAAAAAATGTATGCGGATGTGTCGTGGGTTCAATGACCGGGGTGATCGATTTTATTAGCTGTCTACATACAAAGTATGTAGTTAGCATTCGCAAGTTATTTCAGTTACACATATAGTGCATAAACCCTCGCCTTACATTGTTACTTGTTGCTTGCTCAGAGCATATTAGTAAGTTGTTGGTAAAGAGTCTAGTCAAGTTTGAAACCGATTACTTTAGCCTAACAGTAACGTATTACATGTAATAACTTTACGTTGCGGTTAGATTAGATGGCAGATGCTCTATGACAACATTTATTTACTACCAATTCTTGTTGGATATTAAGGATGCTACTGCAGTCACCTGTATCTTAATTCATTTTTATGTCATGAATTGCTTGACAGATATGAATAAAGTTTCACAGCCCTATTTCATTCCATGGGTGTCATAAGGAAAGAGCGACTAAGCAAAATACACAAAACAAATCTTTGTAAAGCGGTGGAAAAATCGATATTAATTTCAGTACCTAACTGGACAGCGCGGTAAAGTAGACCAAAACACAAAAACATATAATATAAGTCAATAGAATTGTTGGCATACGGCCAACAGTTGATTGCGAAAGGCTGATGATGATGATGGACGTTGTAACTAAAACGAGAGTTTACATTTTTATTATAGCGTCATGCCAATATCTCCGAAGAGATAGGCATTGGTGTAATATTACAACCACATTTCCCTTTACGAGTTTTTAGCATATTGCCGTTACTGGGCACATTGCCATATTCCGTACTGCTAATGAAATTCTGAAAAACTCAGTAACACCTTTTGCCTGACAAAGGAATCAAACCCAGGACAGATCAGCAGACGCAAACGCTACCTATCTACTAGACCACGGAGGCTGTCTGAATTTACATGTTTTATTATTAAAATATCAGCTGTGTCATACAAAGTTGAACTTTGACCCCGACAAAATGTATGGAACAGCTGATATTTTTTTCGCGATTTCGCAAAAGTTCCAGAACAAAAGTTGTTCATAGTGATGAATATAACCACTCCCTAAGAGGCTAATGGTGTTTTACATATAAACCTGTATATAAAAGTGAATATTTTGTTGGCAGGCCAAAATACACAATAAGTGAAAAACGTTCGTCGTACAGAGTTATGATGAAGCTGGTCATACGGTACTTCGCCAGAAGCGACATTGGCACATACAACTGTGTTAGTACCAACTCGCTCGGCAAAAGTGAGGGTACCCTTAGACTTTATGGTGAGTTTTACCAGCTTAATATTTAAATAAAATGTCTTCAATAGCGTGGCTTTGAATTGCCATTTATCTATAAAAGATCGGTCAAGTTAAACAACATTAAAATTTACTGATATCACTAAGTGGATGGGTGACCGCCTGTAATGGCATTTACATCAGTGCGCTATCGTTTTTGAGAGGTCTGAGGAACTCCATTTCC
Organism: Euclidia mi; assembly: GCA_944739405.2. Taxonomy (NCBI): domain Eukaryota; kingdom Metazoa; phylum Arthropoda; class Insecta; order Lepidoptera; family Erebidae; genus Euclidia; species Euclidia mi. The sequence goes on along the minus strand of OX123181.2, from coordinate 97,145,967 downwards.
TGGTCCCACAATCTTAATCCGACAAACCTAGACTGAAAAACATCAAACGAATCTCGTATATTTAGATCCCTGAAGAGCTTACATGATGTATTTTTATACAGAAATAAAACTATATCCCAGTTCTCAGCCGGCCGAAGTTAACATAGGCGGTAAGTAAAATAAAATATGATTTTACTCCTTTGGGTGTCCAGCAATATGAATAAATAGTGAATATAAGTAATATGTAAGAGAGAAATTGAAACACGTATATTGAAAGGATCCTGTCTAGGGATTTGTTTAGGGCCGGATAATGTTTCTGATTTTTATTTTGTGGGTCATGGATACAAGTTTTAGTATGCGTGCGTGTTATTTTTGGGTTTTTCTATTTTGTTTATAAACTGGTCGAATATTTTTGCTGTTAGTAATTTGATTGGTCAATATATTCAGCTAATACGAGCAAGATACGAGGCAATCATGCAATGTATTTTGTGCCATGCTCGATATACAGTCAACCCTTAGACCAAAGGCGCTTGAATCAAATAGCGTCGTATGTTTCGCAAATTAATAACTGCTATTTAAATAGCAGTAGGTATTAATACCTACTATACATAATTATATTTTTTGCTTTTAGCTATGTAGTAGGTCAATTACATTAACCATATACGTATTAATAGGTATTTCATAATGCTTCGCTATACAAAATTACTATTAATAGAAAATTAATTGACGAGTTGGAGCGATGCCGTAACGGTGCCTTTATAATGTGTCATGACCTTTAGAGAGATTGGTAGCAATCCGTCAATCACACTGGTCCTGACTTGATCAGAACGGATACTACATATAGTGTCTCATCAAACATATTTTGTTCTCAATAAGCCTGTACATCTAACAAAGTACAGGACAATATAATTTTCCCTCTTATTTATACAGAACACACCATTATTATACTATAAATTAATTGTTTTCCAAAGGGTATCTTCATTAGTCGTGTTTCTAATGAACTTTTATTTACAGGTCTTACCGAAGGAGCGGTAAAACAAAAACCTCCCTACAACAGTTCCAGCTGTTCTTTGAAATGTGCAATTAATTTACTTTTGTTATTAAAATTATATGTTGTAATGTACTAAATGTCAATTTTTTGTGTAGGTTCATTGTAAATATGTACATATAAGAAACTAACTTCGACTGTTTTACATGAGTATTATTTTACACGGTGGTGACAGAAATGTGTATGCGAATACGAACATTATAATTATATCAATTTGTTGGACGGTATTGTCACATATTTATTTTATTTAAACTTCATAACGAGGTCTACTTCGTGCAATTGCAAGTATTTGATGTCTACTCGTAGCTTGGATATAAGGATTTTTTGTCGTTTGGCACCATGAGCAATTGAGATACCGCGGACCGAATCACCAAGCACTATTTCTGAATATTGGACTTGATATTGGATCGGACCCCTGTAGTGCGAAGAGTACCCATTCAGAAAAAACTTTTGGGGAAACCACATAGTGGCAATAAGTGTCACACAGACTTAACGGCAACTTTTTATTGCTCAAGCATACTGATTTATAAGAAACATTTTAGATGCAGTTTTCTAGGTATAGGAGGCAAACGAACAGGTGGATACGCCTGATGGTTAGCGATTACCGCCGCCCATGGACGGCGGTAATCACTTACCGGAAGAGTCGCAAGTGCGTTGCCGGTCTTTTAAAAAGGACTACGTTCTTAACTTAAAACTTTGTCGGTCGCATCGGTCAGGCAATACCGCATGTGACAGCTCATTCCATATTGATTTGGGCTTGTTGATATAACTATTTTAACTCATTCAATGTACTGTTTATATGATCATATAGTACACATGTCTATCACCGCCTTCAAAAAGAACAAAACATTTTTGTTGCCACTGTACCTACCTTCTAAAATATATCTCAATACATATTAGACAGAAGTCATGTAGATATATTGTATCCATACTAATAACATTATTACCCTGATTATTCTGAACAGAACTCCCAATAAACATGTTAGAAGAATTTGGATTTTTATTTCTTTGACCTTTGAAGCGGAGGAACGAAAAAATATATTGTGACGTATGTCCGCTACCCACCGCCTGCGTCACAGTACCGTCCATACGCTCGGCCAATCAGAGAAGGCTATCGTCCGCGCTCGCGAAGCCTGACCAAATATGGTCATGTAACGGACTCCAACCCTGATGGAGGGCCCGGTATATAAAGGGGCCGACAGAGAGGCCGGCACCGCTACTCTAACGTCGCTTCTACTACATATCTACGCGTACCTACTGACCCTACGTCTTACGTGTATCCTGATCCCAGCAGCTGGGTGAGTTACTAAATTTACTGCACTAGCGTACTGCCCATCTCTCTACCTGCTATCTGAGGCCGGCTGACGCCGCCTGCCTGACTCTATTGGTTGTGGCTCTCCTAATGCTGCTTTCCTTCAGGTTCCAGGTCTACCTTAAAGCTCCGGGCTACGCTACTAGACCGCTACACTTTCCTGCATCGCCATCGGCGTCACCTCTGCTGAAGAGTCTGGCCTGCCCTGCTCATCATAATCTAACCGCCGACGCCTGCCAGCTGAGCCAACGTCAGCGAGGACCTGCACCGCTACGCGCATCCTTCGAGCAGCCTGCCTACACCCTACCGGAGGGAACAGCGTGGGAGACTGCAGCCCTTACTGTTCAGACCAGTGTCGTGTTGTTGGTCGGTCATACTCGTGCAAGGGAAGTGAGACAATACTCGGCAATAAACGCATCTAGAACCTCTACTGCGTTTCTATCCTAGAACCCGTTACAATATACAACAACATAACAGAAGATGATCCTACAACGAGTTGGCCTACTAGCGTCAGCGCACACCAAGAGCAGAGCAGAGCAGAGCATTTTGTGAAATCATCGAAAAATTAATCTTTTGACCATTCCATTCATTCCAAAAATTTAATACACGTCCAATCTTGATGCTCGAGCTTGCAAGTAAATGTTTGAGAATGCGTTCTACATGCGCGAGTGTGCTCGAGCCGCCGCCGGCGCCGCGTGTCGCCCGCGCTCAGTATGCCACAGCGAGAAGACTGTGTGGACGTGTGCTTACTGCTTATGGCGCGGCCAGCGTCAGTTGGAAATCATGGACGAAGAAAAGTTGATCATACACTCCCGCCTAGCAACCCAGAGCATTTTCAACGGAGCTTGCTCTCGGAAGGGCGAGCATGCCGCCTATTTATTACTTACAAACTAGCAAAACCGTCGTACACGTCACGTTAACTTGCTGTGAAATGTTGATGTTTACAAAAATGCTTATATGATATATTTATTAATATTGTGTAAAATGGGTCCATATTGGCTCACCTAAAGTTGTTTACCCGAAATTGTTCTTCCTATGTAACGATTTGTAATCCGAATGATCACTCTTCCTAAAATTTTTTATCCCAAAGTTTTCATTCATACTATTTGTAGTGCAACCGGTGATGTTCATAACACTCATGTTTCCGAAAATTGTAATTAATAATATCATTAATCTAAATATATTTAAACTCCTACTGTTTTTTATCATAACGCTTTTATCCCTAAACATATTTATCATAATATTTTCACTCACTCCGTGGTCCAGTAGATAGCGTATGCGACTGCTGATCGGAGGTCCCGGGTTCGATTCCCGGGTCGGGCAAAAGTTTTACTGGGTTTTTCCGAATACTCAGTAGCAACCCGGAGTCTGGTGATGTGCCCGGTAACGGCAATAGGCTCGCCCCCTATTACGTGGGACCTAAAAATTCATGGCGAAATGTGGGTGTAATATTAACGCCTCTGCCTACCCCTTCAGGGATACAGGCGTGAGACTATAAAAATCTTAATATATAAAATCCTTGCGTTACTGACTGACTGACAGACACGCTACAGCCGAAACTATTGGGCGCAGAAAGCTGAAATTTGGCATGTATGTTCCTTGGGGACCGTAGCGGTGCACTTAGAAGGGATTTGCCGAAATTCCCACGGAATCGGCCAAAATGGGTAAATTAAAAAAAATGCAGGCGTAGCTGCTGGCGTCCTCTAGTTAATATATAAATTTTCACTCATACTCAGAAAGAAACATTTACCAAGTGGGTTAGACTGTCGTCTTGGGGGCACTATGAAAAAAAAGCTAGCAAACTTTCGCGACCAATTTCGAGGTAGCGCTCGCCGGCCGCTGCCGCGGCACCGCTCGCTTCGCTCGCTCGGCTCGCGCGTAGTTTTAACCTAACCTAAACCAATAATTATGAATAGGACCGATTTGTTTCCAGAAAGCAAAATACACCAATAAAAGTGATTATTTGAAAGCTGTAGCCGCTAATATTAAACAAATTTAATTGAAATGTGTACCTATATATAAACATGTATTTAACTGCTTGTACCTACCATGGCACCATAATATTCTTATACATACGAGTATGTTATATATGTAATGGGAAAATAAAGTTGTGCAAATTAATGTATATAATTATGAATAAAAATAAATCTAAACAAATAAGATATGACTTTGAATAATAGTGTAAAAGATGGTTATATTGAAAAAATATAGGAACACAAATAAAAGTTTAATAGATGTTTATTGCTACTGACGTTATGAAGTTGAATGCTTCGGAATTATGAACATTAGAGACAGAGTAGTTAGGAATTGTGATTGTTAGGAAGAAAAAATGTAGGAAGAACATTTTCGGATTTTCAATTATTGGAGTTGAAAATTTAGGTGAACTTTGGCGCACCGGTGTAAAATAAATGCTTTAGCAAGCTAGACAAAAGGCCTATTATAGACTGAGCACATACTTTTCGGGTAACACCAACTTGAAATACACGATGCATCGTAACATAGTTCATTAGATAGGCGAGATATTCAAAGTGGCGAAGAACCATTGGTGGCATAAGATCAGTCATTGTGGACATTTATGGTAGGAGGTCTACTGCCGACTGCAGTAGGTATTTAGAAGTTGTTGTAGTCCTTTATTTATAGGTGTTAATATGCACCCACTATTGTACACCTTCTAAAACCTTTATCTTGTGATGTTACAGTACGTTGTAATAAAAAAACACGAATAAATAACTAGACTCGTCGCAGAATGGTTTAAATTTACTTCCAGACAAGCCAACAAGTTGAAGAACGACTATATTAGTATGACAAAATACGTGTAAACCAGAGGTCCAACTTGATAGGAGCTAAGATCTACCTTAACCGACGACACCGTGTGGGATCTACCAATTCCATACTTCCTAAACTTTAAAATATCTTCTCTGTCTATCTTTTCTGTCTTGCCGCACACTCTACTTACAGCCGCGATCGACCTGTCGATCAAGATCGACCAGTTGATTACACCTGGTATAAACTACCCAGCACGGTAAGTTATAACGTGAGTTGGCTGCTTTGTTCTTACATTAAATCATATAAATACTACACATAATACCTTTTTTCATTTTTTACATACATTCAAATTACAAAACAACAGTAGAATTAAACAAGAAAATCGTAATAACATCATCAAGCAAATTGCAGTATTTCCTCTGTTAGACATCTCTCACAGCTAATGAAACAGCTAAAGCTCGGAATTTTTCAACTCTGTTTAACTCTCATGGCTTAAGGTGTTATAAAATACGGCTACAGTGAACAGATGGCGTTCCTACACTGCCCATAACACTGAGATGAGTAATTCGCTAAGAAATGGCCTTCTGCAGATTTAGAACAATGAAATTATATTTCTAAACTGGACTGCTTGGAGACATTTACTTTTTAACGATAATAAATGATTAAAACATAGAGGTAAAAATGGAAAGAATTTGTTTTTATGTTTTGGCTGTGGAGTGAGTACAGATATAATATTATTATTTTAATTCCGTATAGCAAATGGGCCATCTGATAGTAAGTGATAAACTAAAAACAATCGTCATCGTCCTAGTGTTATCCCAGATGCATCCAAACCTTCAGTCTTGGATTGGTTCCTGGTTCTGCTGTGTGGTCTTTCCAACAATATTCTCAAACTACAATTGCGTTTAAGCGGCCGCCTCACCGTTTGACGTTGCGCCGAGTGTTGTGGGTTCGATCCCTACACGATACTACACTTTGTGTGATAAATAAATTGTTGTCTCGAGTCTGAGTGTCATCGTGTCCGTTATGGATTAGGAGGATTTACTGCGGAAGTTACGTAAAAAATATATTGAATGATTAAGTACCATTTCTCAGCAAAAAAACCGCTGTTGTTTGAAGTTCGGGTATCGTTTAGGCGGTCCGAATGTGGGTATTACACGAAAAAGGTAATCAAAATTTGGCTGAAAAGCTGGTTGTCTTTTGAATCTATCTCATGGTTGAATGGATGAAAACGGGACGTTTTTGGAGGACTAATGAAAGGAGTAATTTTCTTCTACTGAGATTAACTGAGTTCCTTCCAGGAATCTGGTCAGCCAATAGATAATTAAAATATAAATAAAGTAAGGTTTACACGATGAAGTTATATATTGTTCACAAGATTTTATCCGCAGCTTCAGGCGCGTGGGATGCTATTATGATGCTAAGCTATATTTTTGAAAAGATTAATCAAAATCCATAAGGTCAGTTTTGTGTGAAAGAGTATTGAATTGAATACATGTGGTGTCAACCCATTTATGCTTTAACCAGCATATCTCTCAGAATAAAAATATTAGAAATAAATGATAAAACGTTTTTAAATAAGAAAAAACAACCATTAATTTATCCTGCTCGAAACATTGCGTGATTCGTGTGGTACCGATTTTCTATTCTTTTAGCCTGCTATCTCACTTTGAAGACCTTTAAGAGTAATAAATTATCAAGTGCACATTTATAGCTGATCATATTAAAAACAAAATGTCCCAATTAGCGGCAATAGGCTCGCCACCTATTAGGTGGGATCAAAACACTGGCGAAAAGTGGGCGTTCAATATGCCTCTGCCGTGAATTCGGGGAAACAGGCGTGAGTCTATGTATATATGTATGTATGTATGTATATTAAAAACAGCTTCCGTAACCTATTCACCAATATCAAATAAACACTAGTTCAATTTTTTTCTTATTCCGCAAGAAAAGCGCTCCCAATTTCCTTAAAACGTTGTTTGACACAAGTAACAATAATTTAAATTAAAACATTCCCATCACTGCACTACTACTGTCCAATATATTTTTCTGTCGAGATCAATATTGACTTCGTACCCAATAAACTGTTTGAGTTACCGCCACGGCCCATCTGTAAATTGTTAGTGTGTAATGAAATCCAATAAGGGAGCTTTAACTTACTAAACGTACTACAAATCTTATAACGGAAATGAATTCCTTTGCGGATGTTAAATTGTAAGGTATTTCGGGATGTGGATAACGCGGGTAAAACGTTACTGAATTATTAATTTAATTTTTCGCAGAACTAATGAATTGATATTGTTTAAAACAAGATAAAAATATCTGATTTTTACGTAAAAGTAAAGCTAATATTATGTCAAATATAATTATACTAATAATTGATTTTAAACTTTCGCGATTTGTTTACATCTTACTACTTCATTAAAACGGGTCTTATTCGTGATATTTAATTATTTTAAGGTGTAAATACCTCTGTTTTACCGACGTTTCGGCCGTCTTACAACAGCCATGGTCGCGGCAGGACAGTTATACTAGAAAGCGAACGTTGGGCTCGGGTGAAAGTCTTAAATGCAAGCCGAATAATACTAATATATCGAGAAATCGATGAGTGCTGGGGTTTTGGTTTGATGTAAGATAGTGGCAGTAAGCGAGTAAGTGGTCAACTTAATCGTAAGTAATAATTCAATAATAGCGATGGACGACAAAATCTAGCCTTCTGTTAATCATGAATTCAGCACTGACAAGGCTCATAGGTCTTTGCGCTCAACAATACTATGTACAAAAATATCTATAACACTGATCGAATACTTGTCATCGTTGTAAACCAACAAAAATGAGAAAATCATGAATTGTAACTTCCTCCTTAATAGTACAGCTTTTGAATTGGGATTATTATTCCGATGAAAATCATCCATGAGAATATCTTTAACGATATTGTGGTTTTAACGCTATGCCTGTGCATATACATATTAAAGGCTAGATATAACGGTTACTGGGCTATTTCAGGCATGCACAACGTTGCAATGAACGGATTTCCTTAACTCAATAATACTGGGATAGCTATTATGTAGATCGAAAGTGAAGTTTTGAAAGGACAATCTGCATGAAATCAACTGTGGCATGTGAGACTGCCTAATGTTGGGGAATCGGGCAACTTCAGAAATTTCCAGCTTACTGCGGGAACGCGGGTATATATTTCAGTAACTTTGAACTTGCTAAATTTAAAATCGTTTGGTACATCTTTGTCGCGTCTTTACATCTCTTTGCATCTTCTTAGTTTTTTTATGCACGCGGTCGGCGAAGTCTTATATATAATTCCTCCGTTAAATACTGACTCACAGACAACGCACAGCCAAAACTACTGGGTGAAGAAGCTGTAATTTGGCATGTATGGTCTTTGGGGAGTACGGCGGAGAACTAAGAGAGGATTTTTTGAAATTCACATTAAACATGGGCGGAGTCGTCTAGTTTATGCCTAATCATTATTTATTGTCACCACAACATTTGCCATGAGGTGTGTCAATCGACGTATCAATGACGTACCTGCTATATAATTCAAAATACCAAAGTATACTTCTACTTCTTAAAATAACTTAAACAATATTTTTTTAGTGTCTACCTATAACATTACATTATGGTTATCCATCCTACATTTGACCACTACCTACAGCCTTGTTAATTTTTACTGCTCGATTATTGTAAATCATGACACCAATTAGCACTACAACATTAAGACAAATGTTATTGCCTACTTAAATTGATGTATGTGATACGTGAACGGTACTAATACACAGGAAACAATAATTTATTGAAACAAGGGTAAATTTGGGGTGGCCATCGTAAAAATAATGGTTTAGGGGAAGAACCGTCGTCCCAACGATTACCAAATCAAACAAGTCAATTTGGAGTCGCCTTGGTTCCGCACTTGATCTCCAACGGTTATTTGGGGAGAATATAAATTTGGTAGAACGTCTGAATTTGTAAGGTAACAAAATGTAGGCATGATCATATTTTCCTACTTTTATAGAATTTTGGGAAAGTTTTTTCCCACTTTTATTTATCCTTAGAAGATCAAGACTTCAGGTATTTATTCCAGTTGTACTGAAAAGTTCTAATGAATAAATACATAAAAACTATAAATATCGTTTTGTGCGATTCTGTACTTGGAATGTTGACAAGAATGTTTTCTATTGTCTGTTTTAGGCAAACTTTATAGCATAAGGTAAACTTTAGCTTATAAATATGAATTATTGTAATATCTTAGATTTTATACGAACGTGTGCAATAGCTATAAAATACGTAAACTAAATTAGTGCCTATATATCACTGTCTAGTTGGAGCGTTTCCAGATCACTATCAGTATTGCTGCGTAATATAGCTATGCTAATCACTCGTGCCAGATATAGGTAAGTCCTCTGATCACGCGAGGCAAGGTCTCTAAAAATATGTATTGCACTTTGACCTCCAAGGGGTGCCAATGTCGATGGCATAGAAACAGTTCTATGTCAAAATATTTTATAATGTGAATACCTACTGAAGAGTAATGGGCAAGGTATAAGAAAAGCCACCAAGTTTTCCTTGGAAATAAATTGTAACTTATCTATAACACCTACTAAGATGCCGCAGTCCATAAAACAAAGATCAGACGTCAGCAATTACACAGATTTCTCTTTGTACCGTAATCACTGTTCTTCGTTTCAACGTGATTTATCCACCTATTGTTAAAATCTACTTAGAACCCAAATTGCTAACTTAGGAATTATTACCAGAAGCATAATAAAGTGACTACTAAAGCTAAGGAATTTGGAGGAATCTCCTATAATTTTTGGACTAGGGAAATTTAAGGCTGTGCATGCACATCCGAAAACAAAAACAGTTCTTCATATCACCATCATCAATAAAGTTCAAAGCCACTGCATGCCTTCTATCGAAAACTTGCCTGATGCCTAATTCTTTTTTAGTTATTTGCTGAAATGGATGGTGGTCTGGATATTTCTTTCAATAACTTATTTGTCTTAAAAATATTGACATGAATGACGGTTATCGACACAGATAAAAATATAATCAGACTACGTTTAAACCGTAATTGGATCCGCGTACTGACAACTAATATATACAGTTACATTCATTATTATCTCAATTTGAATTATCACAACGTTCGTGATGAATATTCGGCAGTGCATCCTCCGCTTAAGAATGGCAGTAAAGTGGACACAATGCCACTAAGTTCTTTATCTGTCGAGATAATTCTTAAGTGCCCATCCAGATATTTTACGCCCTTGTAAAACCTAACCCGTTTTGGTTGTAAAAAATTTAATAACAAAATAGGATATGACTCTCTCAAACGAGACGATCATCTAGAGTTTGCAATTTACCTCCTCAAGAGAACTTTGGAATTAATTAGCAAAAATATATTTGACTCTAATGTGATACAGATATTAGTGCCAAAAAGTTGTTTGAAAGTAGTAGTCCCATTTAATATAAAATATTTCAAGGTATAACTAATGCTAGAAAGCTTAACGCGTACTTACGGCGTTATTATACGTTATTATACGGACATATTATATTATGATTCAATAATAAAAACAAAATAGTAGTTATAATGCAAAATACCTTGAAGCGATGAAAAGTACCAATGTAAATATATTTGTATATCGTAATTTGTTTGGCCTGAAAGATGTCTCGAAAATTATTCAGAAGTGAAAAAAAAATAATAACATGTAATAACTGTACTGTTTATGATGTATATGATAATTAGGCAACACTAGCGAAAAGCTGTCATTTCGCTACGTGTATAATAATTTAATTGATAAAAATAGTTTTATTTTGTTTTCATAATTAATTATATGTCTAAAGTAAAGTGTATACCCATAAACCTTAGCAATAATTGTTTGAGTAACATAATATCAAAGGACTAGTGACTAAACCTCACTGGAAAACTTGTGGCGGGCCAACTGTCAAAGTAACGGACAACTGATACAATATAAAAAAGATTCAAAATCAACTGGAAACCCGGGGAGTATTGTTTTCATAATTATTTACTTATCCCTGTATCGTTTTATTCATATAATACTAACTAATATACACTATACATTTCATAAACACTGCTCACTGCACGTGAGCGACGTCATTTACAATACACAGCGGCTCCGTTTATGTCTCCTTTTGCTTGACAATTTGTGAAAGCAAAATCGATGACGAAAAACATTTGCCTCAGACACCATAATTATACTACATGACACACTATACACAAAATATAATTATTTATTATAAAATAAGTATATTAATTTAAGGAGTACAATAGTGGGTACACAGGTCAATTTATAGAAGTACCTACATTCCAATTTTATTGTTTTTTAAATATAATATCAAACATATAATTTTTTTGTACCTATTCATTACTTTCATATTCCCCAATAGTTAGATTTAAAATAAGCTGTTCCCAAATTTATTTAATTTACTTTTCTGTTATTTTTTTATAATCTACCTACATTATTTTCTTCTCAACTTTCTATCCACCCATTTCTTAGTTTCTCTCTGCTGACTTACTCACTCTTCCTTATATTTCAGGTGCTTACGGGGTAGGTCTGTTCAAATGATGACCCGCAGAATGGCAGTTCTGGAGGACAAATTACAGTCCACACTCAAGGAATTGGAATCCTCTAAAAGCCTGTGTAACCAGCTGCTACAAGAAAGAGAGGACAGCGAAGAAGAAGTAAAGAAAATAGTAGACAAGAACACTGAACTCAAGGCACAGCTGGCTGAAATGCACACACACCATCTTGAAATACTTGAGCAACATGAACAACTTCGACTGACGGTGTCCAACTTCCAACAGTGCATGGACACTCATGAAGAAGCTCTGAGACGTGTTGCTGAACTGGAACGTGAATTGAGTGAAGCTCATAAAACCATCTCCATCATAGAAATAAATAAACACAGTCAACAGATTGCGAATACCTGTAGCCTATATCATGAGTTGGTTAGTAGTGAGCCTGATCATGTGTGCATTAGGGAACCAGTTGTAACTATAGACCTGACCAGGGAGGATACCATTATTATGAGACCCAGCTTTTCTAGTCATAATAAACTTAAACGTTACATTAAAATTACTAAATTAATAAAAAAATGTCATAAATCTATAAGGAAATATAATAATACACTTAATAAAATAATCGCGCATAAACTTAGTTAATCAACTTTCTGAGTACTCTAGAAATTTGGAACATAGCGTATGATATAGAGATATATATTAGTGTATGATATGGACACTCATCGCTTAAGGGAAGAGATATTACTTAGGGAAAGAACCTTAAATGAGATCTTCAACAAATACCAAGCTTCTGAACAAGAACTGAGCAAGCGTATAGTGGAGGCAGGTGAGCTCGTAGACTTGGTGAGGTGTAATGAAGAAATGTATGAGTCTCTGACCAATAAGCTCTCGTGTTCTTGTACTCATACTCTTATACCAGCAGAGCCATTGAGTACCGTACTACCTGAGAATTTTTTAACAATCCACAAAACTCACACTCATTACAATCAAATTTAAATAAATCTAGGCTTCCAACATCTATTAATAAAACTTTTATTTTTTCTGATAGGCTAGGTCACAATTTTGGTAGTCTTCTCAGTGAATATACAAATCAGTGTGTTATAAATTATTGTAGGCCAGGGAATAGTTACTGTAGTTTAGTTAATCAGATTAAATTATACCCCTTAGATGAGAGTAGTACTGCAATATTATTGTTTGGTAACAGTTTAACTGTAAAGAGACAGGATATCATAGAATGTGTTGAATTGTTGATAGAACTTAATTCTAAATTTAGTTGTAAATTTATTTTAGGTGCTTTACCTTACTCAACCAACTTAACACACACACACAAAATATGCACATACACTCATTAAACATGTTATTGTATAACATAACTTGTTGTCATAGTGACGCAATATTGTTTTTTGACGCTGATAAATTTATTAGTAAATTTATTTTAATGTATCTGCCATTTTATATTAAGCGACAAATTGCTAAGTTATTAGCATACAATTTACAGCAAGGCAGTGAGCCTTGTGTTGACAATTTATTTGATAGTGTTAGTACATGTACTAACAACGTTTTTATTGACACATCTTGTGATTTAAACTCCAAGATAGGACAACAGTTAGGCTGCAGTATTTGAATATAGTACATCAAAATATGCAGGGCCAATCTGGCAAAGAGTTTAGTTTATTTCTAGAAAAATTTGACGTTAAGGTTTTGTGCTTAACTGAATATTGGTTAAGCACCCATGAGGTTATTGTTATAAATGAATATTACACAGTGTAGAGTTTGTATATAAGAAAGCAGGCTTATGAGAGAACCGCCTCTAATCGGTTCTCTCATAATGACTTCAAATTTATTAAAATGCAAAGAACGTAAGGATATTGTAAATTTATCTATTGAGCACACTATTGAGTTGTCCTGTGTGGAACTAGACTTATATATTATAATTTGTGTATATTGACCCCCTTCTGGTGATTATAATCTATTTGAGGCTGTTATGGAAGTTGCTCTTAATAAAATTATAGGTAGTCATAAGAATATTATAGTATGTGGTGATTTTAATATTAATATTTTAGAGAATTCTTCACAGTGTACTAGATTTCTGAATCTTTTTAAGTCATTTAATTTAAGTAATTAATTGTGTGAACCTACTAGAGTCTCTAAAACATCTTCTACTAGTTTGGATAACATATTTAGTTCTTGTGTTGCTAAAAACCCAGTAGTTATTAGTTCTCTTCCTTCTGATCACCGTGGACAGATAGCTAGTTTTTCATGTTCAACATATGATAAATCACATACAGTAGAATTTAGGCCTCAAACTACTAATCGTCTTAAACGTTTTAAAAACAATATTATCGCTAAACTCAATCCCTCAATATTGAACTCAGAAAACCCAAATACAATTTATAATTCATTTTTTGGAATAGTAAATAATAAGTTTCAAGATACTTTCAAGAGTAAAACTGTCACATTAAAGGTTACTACCGGATCTTTTAACCAGTGGGCCACTATAGGTATATACAGAAGTAGAGCCAAATTGTTTGAATTATATGGTGTGAACCAACATAGATTTGACACACCTTTTCTAGATTATGTAAAAAACTACTCAAAAATTTTTAAACAAGTTTGTGTTATGGCAAAATCAAAATTTATTAGTAGCAAAATTAAGCATTCAACAAATGTAACTAAAGAAACTTGGAGAATTATAAATAATGAAACAGGAAGATCACGACCACGGGAAAACCAATTTGAATTAAAAGAAAACAATTTATTAGTCACCAATCAAACTCAAGTATGTATATATGTTCAATCACAGAACAGTTAAGAGAGGTTAGAACGGCCTTGTGGGCGTGGCAGGCTCGCCGTTCTTGTGAGCAAACGCTCATATGCCGAAAAATTTGATTGACGCTGTCAACAATCGTGCTCATATTGCGACAGCGTACGAAGCTCCGCGAAAATAAAAGAATTATGCCGTCTTGCGCTATAATAACGTGTCGAAAAAGAAGCCAGTTATGTACTGTGGCTCGAGAAGGGATTTCTTTTCACCGGTAAGTCCAAAAACCTTAAAATAAAAATGATATTTGTAATTATTACAATAGTATTCTGTAATTTGTAGACAAAAACGATACTATCGCAAGCAAATGCAAAAAATATACATTGCTGGCAATACGTGGGTACCATCTAGTACTACGAAGGCGATTGCGCAATATATTTCGTTCACTGCGAATGTCAAAGCTTGAATTCTGCTAAATCTATGGTGGTCCGATAGTGTTGTACCTACCAAGTTGTGAACAATGTCGATTGTGAGTTCCTTCGTGTGAATGTATTCAAATGATTGTTATCAGTAACATTAAGATTGACATAACTTTGTTTATTACTACCGATTAATGTTTATTGTGGGTTATCAACTTAGTATCGCGGGTTACATATCACATATTTTAATTAAGAAAATTGATTGTGACATATGCGTTGGAGCACTGCTGTCAAATGAAATAAATTTGGACCATAAATTTATCGTAGCAAAAGATAAAGGGGGTATCCTGTTTCATTATATAAAAATTTACACCGACAATCTTTGGCAAATTAATGAACATAATATAATTATGTTGACAACAAAGATCTTGCGCACCTTTGTCGGAACTGAATTATTTAGCAACATTAGTTATCACCAGATTGGATTATATCCTAGTGCGAGCCATGTTACAGACCTATCTAAAGCTATCATAGAAAAATATATCAATGTAAGATTGCATTTTATTTTGAATAATCGAATTTAAAAGATAGCAAGCGTATGCTTCTTAATAAATACGTCTTATTTCAGGGACAATAATAGAATCTGGATTGAAATTTAATTTAAATTATTGTTCAACATTAAAATATTATTGTAATACTTGTGTCATTAATATCTTTACAAACTTTAGCTTATGTGGTTGTACACATGAATAGTTTATCACTGACACTGACACCTAGGTGGACATGATTTTTAACTCTTGGTATTCGGATATGATAAAGGCCATATTGTATCTTCCCCTTTAATTTTATATTATTATTTATATATATTAAGAAAGGCCACACTATTTGTACCCTATCCCACCATCCCGAAATAAAAACAAACAATGGCAAAACTTAAAGTAACAAAACAACAGTATTTTATCGATATAAATAATCGACCTTTTGGACACCGTAACATTAATGAGATTGTGTGAGTGATCGTCAAGCGCGATAGCTCCATGTCAAGCGAAGTGTTTGCGCTAGTATGATTACCAATGGCAAACTTGCGATCTAAGTAAATGCAGTTGATTTGTGTGCGTAATGCGCGTACGTATTAGTGTATTGCTTGTAGTGGAGATAGAGAGTGGGAGACAATCGGCGACACGCGTTCTAACACAAATCAGTAACTATTTCCGTTCTAACCCCCTTTAATTGTTCTGTGTGTTCAATAGTTTCTTTGCGAGCATACCTTTAACAACTACTAGCTCTTTACAATCATCATCTTTAGACGCTGGAATTTTTTTGCTTAGCAGTGTACCTGAATGCAAGAGCATGTTTAGATTCGAGCACGTTACCCCGCGAGATATATTGATCGCATATAATTCAATTAATATTAAAAATACCGGCGACTTTTGGGGCATTTTAATTAAAATTTTAGGTACTATAGTTGAGACTGTTGCGCCTTACCTCTCTATAATTTTTAACCAATGTTTTGACTTTGGCGTATTTCCGGATTTGATGAAATTAAGTAAAATCATACCTTTATTCAAAACTGGCAGTAAAAATGACGTAAAGAACTTCAGGCCCATCTCTATCTTGCCGGCATTTAGTAAAATATTTGAAAAGATTTTATTAAAGCAGCTACTAAGACACTTTAATTTAAATAGTCTGCTTCATAAAGATCAATACGGATTTATTAAAGGTAGATCCACTACTGATGCGGGTGTTGCTCTCATAAAACACGTTTATAATGTTTGGAAGTCATCTAAAAATGCTATTGGAGTATTCTGTGATCTCTCGAAAGCATTTGATTGCGTTCATCACGACACACTAATGCGTAAGCTCCGCCACTACGGCGTAGAGGAAACCGCACTTTGTGTTGTCGAGTCATACCTGCGGCAAAGATTTCAGTGCGTTGATGTAAATGGGACTACATCCTCTAAATTACCTATACAGTTAGGCGTTCCACAAGGCTCTATTTTAGGTCCTTTTCTATTCCTTGTATATATTAATGACTTACCTTTTTATTTAAAAAACATCCGTGATGTCGTACTTTTTGCAGATGATACGTCACTTATTTTTAAAGAAGATAGGAATAGGAATCAATTTGATAATGTAAATAATGCACTTATACAGGTTACACAATGATTTACAGCAAACAACCTAGTGCTTAATTCTAAAAAGACTAAAAGCGTTAAATTTGCTTTACCTAACGTTAGACAACTGGGACCTAATATAAGGCTAGATAGGGAGGAACTTGACACAGTTGACTCAACAGTGTTTCTAGGCATTACACTAGATAATAAGTTACAATGGGGTGCACATATAGCATTTCTTGCAAGTAAGCTCAGCTCTGCTGCGTATGCTGTCAAAAAAGTTAGACAACTTACTGATGTTGACACAGCTCGTCTAGTTTATTTTAGCTATTTTCATAGTGTCATGTCCTACGGTATTTTGTTATGAGGCAAAGCTGCGGATATTCAGAATATCTTCGTTCTACAAAAACGAGCGGTAAGAGCAATATACATGTTAGGTGCAAAAGATACTCTTAGGGAACGCTTTAAGTCTATAGGGATTCTTACAGTAGCCTCGCAATTTTTATTTGCTAATATATTGTATATTAGGCAAAATATAGGTTTATTTACTACAAAAAGTGATGTACATAACATAAATACTTGAAACAGGCATAAGTTATATGCCCCTTATCATCGTTTACATAAAGTTAATAATTCTTTTGTAGGGCCAGGTATTCGTATATACAATAAAATACCAATTAGTCTTTTAGAATTACCATTTAGTACGTTCAAAAGTAAAATAAAAGACTGCCTTATTAGGAAACTACAATATTTAGTTCTAATTGCCTACATTTGGAGAATAAAACTCAAGTAAGTAGAAATACAAACCATTCAAAGCGGGTCCTGTTTTCGCCACTTTGATAAAATGCTTGAAGGCAGTTTCTATTACTTTCTATAAACTATATCCTTACCCATCCTACTTGCTGGCAAAACGGCAACGTGTAAAGATGTACAGTGTCTGAAATTTCGCCTTTTTATTGCATTCCCGGTCACAAAAGTGACTTAATTTAATATGGCCTGCTCGATTTGTTTACAAAGGAAAAATTTATTCATGAAATTTGTTTTGGAGGGTCCAGTGTAGCCGGGATAAAAATAAACTTTCTAAACGTGAGTAACTTTGACCCAAGATCCCTTTCCACTGACAATATTCTTCATATGTTTTTCTAGATACGTCTTATTTTCGAGAAATCGTTTGCCTAACATAAACATGATTAAAAGTAGATTTGATTTTTGCAGCAAAAAAGCAGCGATAGCCGAGTGGTGAGACCCGACAGACTGCTACGCAGAGGGTCTCGGGTTCAAATCCACGGCACGCACCAATAACTTTTCGAAGTTAAGTGCATATTAAATTGTTAATTATCGCTTGCATATCGGTGAAGGAAAACATCGTGAGGAAACCTACATGTCTGAGAGTTTTCCATGATGTTCTCGAAAGACATGTAAAGTCTGCCAACCCGCACTTGGCCAGCGTGGTGGATTACGGCTTTACCCTTCTCATAGTGAGAAGAGGCCCGTGCCCAGCAGTGGGACAGTGATTATTATTATTGATTTTCGGACTGTTTTATAGATCGCGTACACGTGGTTAAAACTTAGCTAGGAATACATTGAAACTTGATGGAACCGAGTAACGGGACCACTATTACTAAGCATTCGAGTATTTCATTTACATCGCCTTTTAATTTTAGTTGTTGCATATTCAGTAGCGAAATATCTAAATATACCATTTGCATGAACTCAGTGTTCAAGAGGCTATCAGATGTTCCATACATTTGTATACTATTGTAAACAGAACAGCAATGTAAAAATATTGAGAAACCTTTGTTTATTTTTTGTATTCTTAACTAAGCTTCACCTGCCTCCCGTAATCCAGCGATTTAAATTCAAACGCTCTAAGACGAGACCTGTGAATAATCAGATGACAAAACCTTCTTTTGTGAAAGTAAAGCGAATGAAAACATTGTACAGTTAAAAAGTCAACAAGCAGCTTAACAATGTGGGTTCCAAAGTAAAAACGGGCATTACAAACAAGATCGTGAGCTTTTTAACGTATTATGATTCAGAAAATATACACAAAAGATTTCATAAATTACAACCGGCACGAATGTTGCTTTCCGCGCCTTTGGGTATAGTGACTTTGAAAAGCTGAGATGGATTCACAGCTTAGAAGAATATAATTTGTGATGTTTTGTAACGACGAAGCAGTTGACAAATGAAATCTTGAGGTAGTTAGTTATAATGATTAAAATAAGAAGGAACCTATTATAAAGCTGTTATTTATTCGGATGCCTACAAGTTTTAAGTTTTTTATATCTTTACTGATTACGTGGATATTTATGTATTACAATAAACACTGTATATCGCTACAAATAATTTTATAAACTTTGTTTGTTAGTTTAAAGTTGGAAAATTGACGATTTCTAAAAAATCGTAAAAGACAACATAAAAGACGTTGTATGATTTTTATTTTTGAGTTACCAGAAGGATGGAAGCTGCAGATAATTTGTTAATATGTATGTAGACATACTATTTATAAAAAGCATCTCACACATTTAACTTAGGAGTCTGGGGCCCATGTGTTACAAGACTTAACACAAAATGCTATAAGCTTTTTTACGGAGCAACTGGCATCTGAACACGTACCCCCAAGGGATATTCAATGTCATAGACAAGAGTCAGTATATTTAAGGATGCTGATTTCCTGCAACAATTGTCATAGATTTAAATCAAAGCTGTTGCAGATGACTTTACAATCTATGTATATGTAGTGAGTGATATGGTCTTAAATAACTCAACTGAATAGCAGATATAACACTAGAGTGCACGCATCCATTAATACTCCTTGAGTGCACGCGGGGGCTTCAGGTGTAGCCCACTTGAAGTATCAATTAATTCTATAAAGAAGTATACAAATTAATCAAACTCATTATTTAATTTATAGATATCTTTATTATTTTCAGAATAGAACATGAAATCAATCAAAACTAGTCTTCTTAATCATAATATCAAACATAAACTAAAACTACTTAAAAATTATCAATATTTGGCAGGCTTGAGATGCCATAGTTTAATTTTCCTTTAGGAACGTAAATATTTACGTTAAAGTTTATCACTAACAATGGCATTAGCCACTTAATTAAATAATTTGCAATATTATACTGTTCTATTCGCGAGCAATCAGGACACACACCTTCCTGATGTTCACTTACAAATGGCTGCATTGCTTGCGTTTGCTGCAGAATAAATACCAACCAACTCCTCCCGGAATAGGCATATTTTGTTTCTGGGGGGTACTTTTAATCCTGTAGTAGCCTGCCTTTCAGTTTGATAACTCTTCGAATCTATATTGTGCCGTGATATACGACGCTTAATTGTGACACGATTTTGCTGGATAGAATTCCACTTTTTAGAAAATTTACGTCAGATCCCTTTTATTAGTATATTATTCATTTGTTATATTATTATGAGACAATTACTGCGTTGTCATGTTGCAAGGTATGTTTGATCAAACAATGGAGAATTAAACGTAGAGACTATAGTTCAGAAAACATTGAAAATTTTAATAATTGCATAAAGAACTTAGCTTTTTCAGACATGTATGCCACTGAAGACCCAAATCTAGCTTTCAATACCATCCATGAATTATGTTTATTATTTTATAATGTCTGATTTCCATCTAAATTTATCACAATTAACGCACACAAAAAGCAAAAATGGGTTTCACGTGGAGTAAAAGCATGTAGCATAAAAAACGTAGAATCTTATGACATTACCTAAAGAATCCAAAAAACGAGGATAATAAATATAAACTTAAGCAATATAGTAAGTAATTCAAGAAAATAATTAAAATTACACAGCGAGCACAAAATATTCATTCTATTAACACATCAAACAACAAAGCAAAAACAGCATGGAAAATAATAAATAGTACAAAGCAATATACTCCAAGAGAGTCAATAAATAATATAAAGGTGCATGACAAAACCTTGACTGATCCTGGAATGATATGTAATGCTTTTAAAAATCAATGATAAAATTGTCCCAAAAAGTTTATCAAACAGAGCACAAATATATGTATCTTCTAGGCTAAAATCTATGTTTATGAAGCCATGCTCGCCACTTAAAGTATGGCATAGTGGAACATAAATAACACAAGCAGTGTAGGGTATGATGGCTTATGCGCTAAAGTTATAAAATATGTTGCAACTAATATTGGTCAGAAGGAGTATTTCCTGAAAAATTAAAGACTTATCATTAAAATCTTTGTTTAAGAAAAAAAGTGGGGATAACATGAACAATTATAGGCTAATAGCATTAGCGCCTATTCTGTCAAAAAAAAAAAAAACATCTGTGATGTTGTACTTTTTGCAGATGATACGTCACTTATTTTTAAAGTAGATAGGAATAGAAATCAATTTGATGATGTAAATAATGCACTATTACAAGTTACACAATGGTTTACAGCAAATAACCTAGTACTTAATTCTAGGAAAACGAAATGCGTTAAATTTGCTTTACCTAATGTAAGACAACTGGGACCTAATATTATGCTAGATAGGGAGGAACTTGACACAGTAGACTCTACAGTGTTCCTAGGTATTACACTAGATAATAAGTTACAATGGGGTGCACATATAGCATGTCTTGCAGGAAAGCTAAGCTCTGCTGCGTATGCCGTCAGAAAAGTTAGGCAACTTACTGACATCGACACGGCTCGTTTAGTTTATTTTAGCTATTTTCACAGTGTTATGTCCTACGGCATTTTGTTATGGGGCAAAGCTGCGGATATTCAGAATATCTTCGTTCTACAAAAACGAGCGGTAAGAGCAATATACATGTTAGGTGCAAAAGATACTCTTAGGGAACGCTTAAAGTCTATAGGAATTCTTACAGTAGCCTCGCAATTTTTATTTGCTAATATTTTGTACATTAGGCAAAATATAGGTTTATTTACCACAAAAAGCGATATACATAACATAAATACTCGAAACAGGCATAGGTTATATGCCCCTTATCATCGTTTACATAAAGTTAATAATTCTTTTGTAGGGCTAGGTATTCGTATATACAATAAAATACCAATTAGTCTTTTAGAATTACCATTTATAACATTTAAAACTAAAATAAAATACTGCCTTATTAAGAAAGGTTATTATACTATTAATGATTATTTCAGTGATAAGGATAGCTGGTCACTTACGCTAGACAACTCATGATCTTTATACCTAATTAGAATTATATAGATACTTTGCATTTTTCATTTAATCTTTATATAATATTTCTAGTTCTTTTAAATTACTGTTCATGTATTATTAGGTCATTCAACTTAGGTACTACATTTACATTTGCATTGTTGTTCCACTAATTTTATTAAAGTTTTACTGCACTGTAAGATGAAAATAACTCGTGATTATGGGCTGTAAACTAATGTTTTAGTAATTTTGTGTATTCATATCAATTACAGTCACTTCTGTAACATATATTTCCACCATATAGTTATGAACATGGTCGCGAGTTGCCTACATTATAAGACGTAAGTGGATGCTCCTGTTACACAATATTCACACTGGAAGGCTACTACAGCAGTTAAATTGGTAACTGCATTAATTATTTAAGTATTATGTATGTTCCTGATTACTATTTACAAGTAATTAATTACAATGTGAAACAGTTGCAGCTCCTTATAAAAACAAAATATGTAACATAACACTGGCGATTAAAAAGAGTGGCCACGAGTTTTATTGCCCGTTCTTTCTCGTGGTTCTACCTATTGCTTTGCGAATGGGCAGTAAATGTAAATGTAGAAGCATTAAGTAATGTTTAAAATTTGACGTTCATAAGCGTCACTTTGTGACCTAGATGAATAAATGATTTTTGACTTTGACTTTTGACTTTGACTTTGTCTAAGATATTCGAGAAATATATGCATAGGGAACTTAATGACTATCTCGAAAGTAATTGTATTCTGGTAAAAGAACAAAAGGGCTTCAGATGCAATAAATCAATAAATATGGCAATATTAGACTTTTTGAAATTTGTAATGAGGAATGTTGATAACAAAGTACCTGTCTGCTCTATATATATGGATATGACTCAGGCATACGATCATGTAGACCAAACTATTCTTCTAGGCAAACTAAATGCTTATGGTATAAGAGGTAACGAGTTAAAACATTTTGAATCCTACTTAAAAAATCGAATTCGGTATACTGAGGTTACTAGATTAAGTCACAAGAAGAGAAGAGATATATCAATCTGAACCGCAAAACATACACTACAGGGTGCCCCAAGGCAGTGTATTGGGCCCATTATTATTTATACTACACATAAATTACCTAGCAAATGTAACTGATAACCCAATGACTCGTTTTGCGGCAGAAAGCACAATTTTAATCAAATGTAAAAATAAGAAAATATATAAATAGGATATTAATAATACTTTGAGCTCAGCTATTAACTGGCTGAATGTAAATAACTTGAAAGTCAATGTAGGCATAATCACGCTAATGCATTTCAATCAGCGCACTCCAACAACAGATGCCCTGAAAGTATGTGTTAACAACCAAACCCTAAAAGAAGTGGACTACACAAAGTTTCTAGGTATTATAATAGATAAGAAAATAACATGAAAACCTAATATAGAACGGTTATGTAAGAGGGTTAGCAAATCAGTATATGCATTACATGAACTTGGTCAAATAGAAGACACTAATGCCGTTCTAATTGCATATAATAGTCTAGTAGAGTCGTTGCTCAGATATGGGGTTATTTTCTAGGGGAACTTTGTTGATAAAGAAATTATTTTTAAGCGTCAGAAACGCTGTCTAAGGTCTATGTTCTCTTTGAAAGTGACTGATGGCTGCGAGCCTTACTTTAGAAAATATAATATTTTGACATTGCCATCTATCTACATATATGAAGTAGCAGTTTTTGTTAAACTCAATCCGCAGTTATTTATATTTGCCGCCGAAGGGTCAAGTCGAGCACTAAGAGACAAAAGCCGAATATGTTTATGCAAGACAAACACCACTCTGATGCACAGAAGTGTTTTCGCCATGGCTCCAAAAATATTTAATAAGTTACGACTACTTATGTTTGTGACTACTTATCAGACAAAATGTAGCACACATGTATTTTCAATGTATAATTTTTGAGAATTGTAATAACTATTGCCATTTTTATTTTCTTTTTGAGTTCTAGCATGACTTAATTTTTATTTGTTTGACATTTAGATAACTTTTTTTATACTGTGTGACATATGAAATTCTTTTATTTTTCAATTATGATGAAACCAGTGACTTTTATTATTAGTACAGTACATATTTGGTTAGGGGCAATGTGAATGAGTGTGATGTGCTTTTTAATTTTAAATATATTGACACCAATGACATACTGAAGGTATTCAAGACGCTCAATAATAAAAAATCTGTTGACTTATGGGGCATTTCTGTTAAACTTGTGCGACAAATTATATCTAGCTTAGATCAATATTTAGCTGCAATATTCAACAGATGCGTAGATACAGGACTATATCCTGATCTAATGAAACACAGTAAAGTAATACCATTATTCAAAAACGGATCAAAGAGTGACCCTAGTAGTAATTTTTGGCCAATTTCTATCTTGCCTTATATCAGTAAAATTCTTGAAAAGATTATTTTGCATCAACTAGAGAGCCACTTTCACACAAATAATTTATTTCACAGTGAACAGTATGGCTTTACTAAGGGTCGCTCCACCGTTGATGCCGGTGTAACTTTGTTAAAGCATATTTTTAATGCTTGGGAAAACTCGAAGGATGCCATTGGTGTTTTTTGTGACCTATCAAAGGCGTTTGACTGTGTGGAACATAATACACTTTTACTTAAATTGAAACTTTATGGTATTAGAGATACCGCACTCAATCTTGTTGCCAGCTAACTTAGTGATAGAATTCAGTATGTAGATGTTAATGGGAGTAGGTCTCTAGGTTTGCCAGTAGGAATGGGCGTTCCACAGGGCTCTATTCTCGGTCCATTTCTTTTTTTAATATATATTAATGATTTGTTGTTCTTTGTACAAAATTTATGTGATATTGTTTTGTTTGCCGACGATACGTCACAAATTTTTAAAGTTGATCGTAATTTAAGTAACTTTGATACCGTCAATAACACTCTTGCACAAATATTAGATTGGTTTTCGACAAATAATTTGGTACTCAACTCAAGCAAAACCAAATGTGTTAAATTCTCTTTGCCTAATGTCAAAAGTGTTCCTACTAATATAATTTTAAATAAGGAAACAATTCAACTAGTCGAATTAACCGTATTCTTAGGTGTAACTTTAGATTGTAAGCTTCAGTGGGGCGCCCAAATATCCTGACTCGCAATAAAACTTAGTTCTGCAGCGTTTGCAGTTACAAAAGTTAGGGAATTCACAGATATAGATACTGCTAGACTAGTTTACTTTAGTTATTTTCACAGCGTAATGTCTTACGGAATAATGTTATGGGGTACAGCTGCTGATATAAAGACTATTTTTGTCATTCAAAAGAGGGCTATACGTGCAATTTATAAGTTAAGTGTAGAAATTCTTTACGTGATACATTTAAAGAAGAAGATATATTGACAGTTGCATCGCAATATATATATATATATATATGGTAACTTAATGTACACTAAGAAAAATTTAATTCTATACCGCAAAAATAGTGATTTGCACAAAGTGAACACAAGGAATAAGCATAAACTGGTGGGAACTAACTACCGTCTACATAAAGTTCAGAACTCATTTGCGGGGATTGGTATACGATTTTTCAACACATTGCCTCTTGAAATAATGATTTTCCCATGCACAAATACAAACGGACAATTAGGAACTTTCTTTTACAAAGGGGTTATTACACTATTAAGGAATTTTTAAATGATAAGACACCCTGGGGATAGGCTTAGGCTTGTTTAACTCACGATTATTTTATTTACATGTTAAGTGGAGGTGCCTCGTGAACACATATTTATTGCAGGATTTGGATATTTTTATGATTTGTTGAATGTTGTTTAACATTATTTATCCCTGAGCATATCATTGTTCACTTGTCACCTTCACAAAATTCTTTCTACATTTGCATTCTTTCACGCGTTCCACTAACTTATGTTAATAATAACGATCTGGAAAATGGAGGTAATTGGCGATCATGGTCAGTATACCAATAGATTGTTTCTTAATGCTGGTTCGTATACCGTTGTCGTCATGCTCACTAAAATGTCATTTCTTGTGGTGGCGTCGTGTGTCGGGTCATCCCTGTCCCTCTAATATGGCGAGAGGGATGATGATGAGGGCTGGCACATGCGTCATACTCGTGAACGGGTGCTACTTGCGATGACTGGTCGATGACGGTCTTGCGGGCTGGTATTAGATTTTAATATTTAACTGCATCATTTCCATCATGGTTCTGATCACTTTCGCGGATTGCCTGCATTATTAGGTATATATAATGTAAGTGGATGCTCCTGTTTCACCATGTCTATTCTGAGGAAGCTAACCAAAAGTATTATGCTTGAGTATTATTATGTACAGTAAATATATACAAGTGATATAGAAGGTGTAACAGTTGCAGCACCTTACAAAATGTAAATTGTGTATTATGCAAAACCTGGCGATGAAAAAGAGTGACCGTGAATTTTATTGCCCGTTCTTTCTCATGGTTCTACCTATTGCTTTGCGAACGTGGCAGTAAATGTAAATGTAGAAGCATACAGTAATAATGTTTTAAATTTGAGTATAAGTAATTATTTTATAAATTTATTATTTTGACGTTCATAAGCGTCACATTGTGACCCAAATGAATAAAGGATTTTGAATTTGAATTTGAAAATATAATTATTGTATTACTTAAACTT
The DNA here is from genome assembly GCA_944739405.2 of Euclidia mi. Taxonomy (NCBI): domain Eukaryota; kingdom Metazoa; phylum Arthropoda; class Insecta; order Lepidoptera; family Erebidae; genus Euclidia; species Euclidia mi. Next base: position 97,119,161 of record OX123181.2, on the reverse strand, counting down.
TAATTTGTAACACTCTGAGGCATGCTATTATAGTATTTCTATTTTACCTCAAAACTTGCACACCTATTCTGGGTTATAAATCAGCTCACTTATATTTAAATGTATGTTCTTACCAACTATGTAAAGCCGTTGAAATTAAACTACAGTTTACGGATTTTATCGCGTTATATTGGTTTCACTTGTTTTTACATTTAAACCGAATGATCTAGAAACTACATTTTTATTACTAGCCAACGTTTCGAATTCTTTACAGGATTCATGTTCACGGCAGACTCTGCCGTACAGAATTCAACTGTAAAGAATTCGAAACGTTGGCTAGTAATAAAAATGTAGTTTCTAGATCATTCGGTTGAAATGTAAAAACAAGTGAAACCAATATAACGCGATAAAATCCGTAAACTGTAGTTTAATTTCAATGTGTAACATTCGCGTAAACCCAAGAAAATATTATGTAAAGCTGTTTTATGCAAATAAACTCATTTGTATTTGTATTTGAGACCGTTTACACCTGCCATGTTACTGACCGACCGTTAATACGCCATGATAATACAAAAAAATACAATATCTACCACTTGAGCACTAGGCACTTATTATACTTCAACTCACGCGCGGGGCACAGGTGTAGCCCACCAACTTCTAGGATGATTTTTACGCATGTCCTTATGCCGATGTAATAGACATTTTTCTAATAGGAGCGGGCAGAACCAATCGACGAATACACAAGATGATTGCACTGTGGCATACCTAGTTCTGCCAATATATGACAATATTACATCATGGGTTACATAATTATGTTGCCCAAGAGTGTACTCCAGTGAGAACACTTGAAAAGAGAAATCACTTTACAGCTACAGTTTTAAACGGAACTCAAATTTGATTTTATCTGACAAATTCTGTGAGTGTTCCAGAAAGTTCAACTTCCTGGTGAAAAAAATCTAAATTAACACAAGCCGTTGCATGACTCACCCGATTAAATTGAACAATCTTTCAACTCTGACGACCAGACAAAATTTTCAACCATGTCTGCATCTGATAAAAAAAGGCAACAACCAATTCCGTGTAATAAAATAAATGTACTGGAATTAACTTATTTCGGGATGAATAAAGATTTTAGTGGAGTTGTTTGCCAAATAGATGTGTAGTTTGGCGCAATATCCTGTCTGACTATCGTCTATCGTCTAGATTACGTCCGTGTATCCATATATTGTAGTTGGGAATTGTTTTCAGCTTAGAATTGAGTTAATTATTTAGCCGTGCCCGTAGTGCATTCCGTTGGCAGATCTTAATTATCGTACTGTAATAATGTTTCGTTGGATTGTACTGTTGTGGAGATAATATAAGAGACTAGAGGACGCCCGCAGCTATGCCTGCATTTTTTTTTTATTTACCCGTTTTGGCCGATCCCGTGGGAATTTAGGGAAATCCCTTCTTAGTGCACCTCTCCGGTTACCAAGGAACATACATGCCAAATTTCAGGTTCCTACGCTCAATAGTTTCGGCTGTAGCGTGTCTGTCAGTCAGTCAGTAACGCAAGGATTTTATATATTAAGATAATATAAGTTAAGGGAGAGTTGCAGAGAGATTTTATTCAATAATGGTTGAGTGAAATAAACTTTTAAACACCATTATTGGTAGGTACTCTAATACCTTTAAAGGAGCAATTCTTGTTTTTATATTGAATGTATGATCTGAATTTCAGAAATGGCCCCAAATATTTTTATGTAATTAGGTATACAGGGAGTTTCAGGGACGCTAAAACGAGAATTAATTCATGAGATCAAATAACTTTTATATTGTTTTACCAGTTAGCTTTGTTAAGAAGAATAGTAAATTATATGGTATTCTCTCGTTTTCCATAAATTCATTTGCACTAATATCGTTTGCCATAATCATCCGCGACCATAATATTTACTTGCATTATTATCATTTATACTAATAACGTTTGCCTTAACAACTCAACAGTGATAACTTTTATTTGCCATAAAATGAGTTTCTATAACAACATATATCATAATAATTATTTTCCATAAGTAACACATCTCATAATCGACTCTTGACATAATCAAAATTTGATATAATTATGAAAATAATACATAATATTGTTAGGTCAAAATTAACTATCGTTAACACCCCGACTCAGTGCAATCCAACTCGGACAGGTTAGGTTAGGGTTCTCTTTTGACCCTTAACCCAAAAAAAGGAGCCCTGCGAAGCAGGGCTTCGTCAACTTAGTCCACATTCTTCACACTAGTTTAATAAACTGAAGTTGAATTAATAATCGTTAACACCCCGACTCAGTGCAATCCGACTCGGACAGGTTAGGTTAGGGTTCTCTTTTGACCCTTAACCTAAAAATAGGAGCCCTGCGAAGCAGGGCTCCGTCAACTTAGTCTACATTCTTCATACTAGTTTAATAAACTGAAGTTGAATTAATTATCGTTAACACCCCGACTCAGTGCAATCCGACTCGGATAGATTAGGTTAGGTTAGGGTTCTCTTTTGACCCTTAACCCAAAAATAGGAGCCCTGCAAAGCAGGGCTCAGTGAACTTAGTCCACATTCTTCACACTAGTTTAATTTCTCTATTTTCTTCTTAGATTATTGAAAACGAAAATTATAGCAAATACATTTATGGATTTACATTATTATGACACTTGATCGATTATGACCAATGGAATTAGTGAAAGTCATTTTATGTCATTTCACGATTATGACAACTGAAGCGTTATTTCTAATGAAATTATGGCAAATACCAGTGGCGTGCCTTGCAAAGAAGCCCATAAGCCGGGCATGCCCTACTAAAGACCTCGATCAAACAATATCAACTTCAATCTGTATATAAAATAATCACCCGAAATTGTATTACGAATATTTCAAATGTCGCGCTCTTTTACGATGTGCAGTACAATGACCCGCGCGCTGGTCGCGCCGCGCGATCGCACGAACGCGACGGAACGAGATAGATTCTGGTGTTACTCTGCAACTTATAACCATCTCTTTCGCACTCATTTGATTTACTCGTGTAGAAGCCAACTGGCATCGGCTTGCAAAATTTCTCTTTCTAACCTTTACAAATAGTCTATGATGACGTATTACGTTCCATCGTAATAAGTAATTTTGAATTGGGTGACAGAACTCCGAAGTAAGCCTGCTTGTTGCCTATGAAGTTGTCTAGAGGTGTATGCAAAATAATGAAGTTGGTGCGCATTCGTATATTTGCGGGCGGATAGCTCGACGTTGCACCAATATTTAGGCATTTCTACCAAAAATTGAAGGCCAAAATATTAAGGTTTTTTTATGATTCTTAACAAAACAAGAAAATTCTCGTTTTGAATTTTATCACTGAACTTACTAGCGACCATTTCATTACGTGATATTTTAACGTTATTATGATACAAAGATTACTGTGTACCTACTCAATTATCGTCATAAATTTAATAGAATAGAACCAAGCTATTTTTGTAGAAAATGTTGATATAAGTAATATCCTATTCTGTTGTAGGCTGTAGTCCTATTTTAAACAGTGTTTAAAATAATCATATAATAATTATATCCCGTTCTTGTTTTTTATTTAACTACCGATTCTTGTTACAAGTCTATCGATATTAAAAGGCAGTTCTACCGATTCAGCACTGTCGTTCGAGATCACTGTGTTTGGGCGCCAATCGCCATACTATTTTTTTCTGAGTGAGTGATCGAAGTATTGGTTTTATTGTGAAAATTTATTTTCGTTTTCGTGTAAAAAGTTAATTTTGAGATCTTTTATTATTTTGTGTTTTGGTGACATACCTACTACAATGGAGGTAATTGTCCCTTGTGAGGATTTAAAATGTATTCAAGGTTTGATCATCGAGGGGAAGGTAAATTCTTTATATTATACTCATAAATAAGAGTTAATATCATCGCCAAGACCAACGCCTGATTGTGTATTTCTCAGATTAGTAAATAGCATAAACAACGATTTAGTAGATATGCGTACAAAACGAAATGGGTTGCTCGCTGGCTGTTCTCATTCAAATAAATTAATATTGTTGGTACTCTATATTTTTCTCGAACGACAAGAATGTTTGGAACACTTTTGGTTATAATTATTTAAATAATCTAAGTGGCGCTATTAAAGAGCACGCTTATTCACATAAACACTTAAGCTCTGTAATTTATTTTACTGAATTTGGCAAACAAAGAATTGAGACATCCATATCACAGCAGTTGTGTGAGGAAATTTTGAAATATAACTCGCAGGTCAAAAATAACCGTAGTGTATTTCAAAGATTAGTTGATATTGTTGGTCATTTAGCCCAGCAGGAACTACCTTTAAGTTAGTAGAGGTAATTTTTTAGATCTTGTATTGCTACTTGCAAAATATGATGTCGTTTTAGAGAATCATTTACAGAATCAACAATATTATGATGGGCGGGGCGGGAACAAAGCGGGCCGACTTATTTGTCTAACAAAATTCAAAACGATTCATTCAGTAGCCGATGTGATGAAAATACGAATCGATTTCGAAGTTAAAAATACTAATTATATTTCTATATTTATTGATGAAACTCCTGATGTTAGCCACAAAGAACAATTGTGCCTGATTCTCCGATATTATTTTGGAAACGATATTCATGATCGTTTTATCGGCTTTGTTAATGTTTCGGAAAGTCGTAGGTACAGAAGACAGTCTATCAGTGAATCCGTAGTTTGAATCACAGAGTACATTAAATAATGTTTGAATGTTCATGCAAGTCTTTGTGATAAATCCCAGGAACTCTACGAAGTGCGGGAAAGTGTGAAAAAAGACCTGGGGGGGGGGGGAACACTGTGTCTGCTTGCCCTATGTTGAAGGTCTAGGCACGCCACTGGCAAATACCAGTATGGCATATGAAATTATGGCATTTTAAATTATGGCAAACATTAGTAAACCAAATTATATATCAATTGTGGATGCAAAAATTACAAACCATACATTTTATTTTGCAGTATCTTGCGAGTAGGTGACTTTTGTTAGTTATGAGCAAATTATTTGCGCGCTATCCAATTAATTTATTAATAAATACTTAAAAGTCCGATATTTCGAATCTGATATTTCAAATTTATTATAACAAAATACTTTTTTAAAAACTTCAATAAAATAAATATAGGAAACATAATATTTTCTTGGGTTTACGCGAATGTTACACATTGAAATTAAACTACAGTTTACGGATTTTATCGCGTTATATTGGTTTCACTGGTTATTTGTAATAACAAATAACCAGTGAAACCAATATAACGCGATAAAATCCGTAAACTGTAGTTTAATTACAATAAATATAGGAATTTAAACTTGCGTGGTCATTTAAACTTATTTTTAATTTTCCAGTCCAGATGTACCAGTACATCCGTGAACATGGCACTTACAGCAGTGCCGAAATATCGGTTACTCCAAATAAAGGTACGTGGTACGTACCCCGAAAGACAATTTAAAAAATAAAACATTAACTGCCTAAAGATGCAAAGTATGGCTAGCTAAAATAACCTTTGAATCCTAACATAATTTCAGTAGATCGACCATTAAACTCAGTAAAGTGAAATTATTATATTTTATTATAAAATAATGGCCATAGTTAAAAAAGCTATAAAACATAAACCAGTCAATAAATATCAATTTAAGTTATTATCAAGTTTGGTGTGAGTAATCTAGCGGGGTTTTTTTCTTTGCACATATGAGTTCATGTCATTACGTTAATACCTAAAACTTGGTCTGGCAGAGTATGGCTCGCCCATAAATATTCGTAGAGAACTCACGCACGAATGCTTAGTCTATGAGCTGAGCGCTAGTAAAACTCATGCAAGTATTTTAATATTTAATTCACTGTCATATTATTAGCTCTTTTTTGTAGGATAGTCTCAAATACAGGAAGTTGATATGCATTAACAAAATATTTTAAGAATACAATATAGACAGTATACTTATTGACATAAAATTATTTCAGTGTGCGATGATACTATGTAATCTACAACTAACTATGTAACATTTAATGAAAATAGGGTCTTACCCTATTTTCATTAAATGGTACATAGTTAGTAATTAAGAAAAAAATGTTTAGGTATTACTGCTAATGGTTATAATGCTTTGTATATTATAGGTATAATCTGTGGTGCTGTTGAAGACCCATCATCATCATCATCCTTGCGCTGTCGAATCATTCCCACTAGTTCTATTGAACAGTTCTATCATAGAACTAGTGATACTTTTTTTTTCCACTAGTTCTATTAGCACAACTTGATGAGAAGAATAGAACTAATGGGAAACAGTTATAGAAAATTTACCACTAGTTCTATGTATGTTTTAGAAGGGTAGTGTCACAACATTGCGCTCACAAATCCGAATAAATATGTATTTATAAAAATGTGTTAAACGAATGAAGGTCTACAAAACAATTGAACGTCTACAAAACAAATGAACGTCTACAAAACAAATGAACGTCTACAAAACAAATAAACGTCTTCAAAACAAATGACTACCAGAAAGTGATCAGCTATCGATAGTGATTGCAAAAAACTGGTGCATGCGATTTTCGACCTTATTGACAATTCATGACAAACTTTTTTTTTGTTTTTTCTCGCTTTCTGGCAATATTGGGTAATAAAATTATTAATTCTGACTAATGTCAATTAGGTTGAAAATCGCATGCACCTGTTTTCTGTAATCACTATCGATAGCTGATCACTTTCTGTAAGTCATTTGTTTTGTAGACGTTCATTTGTTTTGTAGGCGTTCATTTGTTTTGTAGACGTTCATTTGTTTTGTAGGCGTTCATTTGTTTTGTAGACGTTCATTTGTTTTACACATTAAACAAATGAACGTCTACAAAACATATTTATTCGGATATATGAGCGCGATGTCGTGACACTACGGATCATTCCCAGTAGTTCTATTGAATACCCTTGTAAAAACATACATAGAACTAGACTGGGACATTTCCTATTACTTATCCCATAAGTTCTGTTCTCCTCATCAAGTTGTGCTAATAGAATTAGGACAGTTCTATCACAGAATTGTTCAATACTACTACTATACTGGGAATGATCCCACAATATAGTAGAACTTGAAATTAACGAACTGAAATTAATAAACTAATTACACAACAATATTATCTGGGAGTACGGTTAAGCTTTGAAAGACCCACCATACCCCCAGGGGTACTGCCAGGGGTACGGTGGGTCGGCAGCGAATACTGTGCAGTACAATCTACTTAGTTGTTTAATACTAAAAGGAGAGAAACAAGAACAAGTGAATGGACTATGATCATCCGTCAATGTTTGTAACTTACGTATGATTTTGTATTTCTATAATAATAATATATTCTGTTGATTCAGCCTCAAATCACTTTTATTACTTGACAAAAACACACATCAGTGTTTTATTATTACGAATGTCCCATCTGGATACTTTGTTTTTTAGTCTTTAAACACGCACAATACTGCTTCTTTTCTACACTCGCTAAATGCCAATTTTTTATTCACTCTATTATTTGTGATACTGAATTTATTATAAATTGAAAATAAAACGTTGTAATATTGTAATACTCATGAATGAGAAGTGATTTCATAACTTTTAGTCATTTTCCTACTATAGTTTAACTACTTTAGCAAAATCTCATTACACACGACGGCATTTTCAAATGTAACGTACACACACGCGAGAAAAAGAGCGAGCGCTTCCGACCGCAGCGCGTACGCAACTAAAGCCAAATGAGACATTTAGAAAAAAAAAGTTTGTCATGAATTTGTCAGTTTTTAATGTGCCACTTTTGAAGTTCGCATAACTCATCTACAGTTTTTTTAGGCTGCGCTGTGGCACACGCACACACGAACAACCCCCCCTTCCCGCCCCCGCTTACTCGCTGACGCCACTGCCGTGTTTTTGTTTTTGCGGGGGGTGAGGTCGAGCTACGCACCGTACTGCAACCTCGCCTTAAAACAATAAGCAGGATAACAGTCTAGGTGTGATCAGCAGGATCATGCGCTTACTTGTTTTGATTATCGACTATACATATTGCGTTGTTACCATCAATCACCGCTTTAGGAGCCGGCGATGCAAGCAGTCTATTAGTCTAATATTTTTCTCTCCTTCTTATTCCCGATAAAATACTTCTGGAATGCTATGGTTGTGAGCCACAATAGTTGTTTCCCACCAAGTGCGTTGTTGGCATGTTTTTAGCTGTGTGGTACCTACTCTGCTTTATTTTTAAAGGAAATTCCTAATGTAGGAATAAAGTCTGTATCACTGCAGTCTTTAGAAGCATAGTTATACATCAGAAATTTCTTACCACAGAACTGAAAATCTCCGTCCGTTCTCTTATATCGGGACTCGCAAGATGGACTCCATATGTACCCTATTTATGCTATAGAACCATTGTAATAGTACAATCTTCACCCAAAATATTTGCAGAAAAATTAATAACCATTTTCAAACGCCACACAGAACTGCTGCTTTTGCTCCACTAAAATGTTCAATATATAAATGTATGGCTCGCTTCATACTCTTGCCTCCTCGCCTACAGCGAAGTAGCTAGAACTTAATAACCTCCTAGACTTGAGTCGGTTCACGCACGCTAAATGAAATATCTTATGATTATGTTGTATACTTTGTCAAATTGTATACGAAGCGTACATACCGGTATATGCAGTAAGGCTTAAAGAATAAAGACATTATTCTATTGTTTAGTAAAATATAGTTTTGTACTAATATTAAAATAATTCTACGTGAATGATCTTCTTTTAAGCGTTTTTCTGGCAAACAACTTTATTTTTGAGGCCTAGAAAGCAGCCACGTTGACTACGTTGTCGGAGGCATCATAAGTTCTTCCTGTGTGCAGTACCGAAAATAAAAATAGAAAATTTCCGCAGAACATAGAAAGGGTTCCATTTAGCGATTGCAAATGCTTATGTACATTTTTCTTCGAGTATTTTTTACTGGTAAATACTCAAAATATTTTTATATAATTATACTATGCCATAGCCCTCATGGCTACGGACGAAATTGACAACGAAATTAATCTAAAAAAAATTAAAATACACCTATATCTGAAATGCAGCACAGTCATAGCGTAGTAATAGTAGTAGTAGTACGTAATAGTGCTGAAACTGCCTTAAGTCTAGTGATGCAATGGCTTGACGTTAATTTACTCACACTTAATCCACAAAAAACTTAATTTATAGCGTTTGCCCCAATTCCCTTTCTTAACCAGCATCTTTTTTTATAAAAGCACACACATGTGGGTTTCCTAGTGGTTGCGACTGCAACTGTTATTCAATTACTCATACCAGTAACATAAAATACCTGGGGATCATAGTGAACACTAATTGTTTTGGAACTTGCAAATAGATCAAATTGTCTCCCGGTCTCGAAAGTTACTGTACGTGTTCCAAAAACAACAAAAAACTTAGAAGTTCTACAGACTTAGATACCATGAAGATCGTCTACTATGCACTTATTCAATCAATCTTAGGCTATTGCATTAAATCTTGGGGTGGTACTTGTAAAACGTTCATGATTAGTCTTGAGAGAGCCCAGAGATGTATATTAAAGGTTATGACTGGTAAGCCTAGAAGATTTTCGACTTCTGAACTCTATAGTCTGTGTAAGGTACTTACGGTTCGACAATTATGTATACTCCAAGTCACTTTGCGCAAGCATAGTGAAATAGCGTATGACGTAAAGTTTGTCCAAGAAACACGCAGATCTGACCGAGTATGTACTATTAAAATGCACAGAACTACCTTGGCATCTCGCCAATATTACTTTTTAAGCCCTAAACTTTATAATAGACTAAATAGAGAGCTCAACATATATACGTTGACTATTACAATGGCCAAGCTCAAACTCACAGGATGGCTTCTTTCTCTAAATTATGACCAATGTGAAGACATCATTACATGAAATATTAAACATAAACATTTCACACTCATATCACACACACATACATATCTATCACCATGCACGACTTACATCCCTCACACATGTCACCACTTATACTAATAATATCTACTTACAAATCATACAACTATCCATATATAACATCAATTAATACTAAAATATTAAATGTGAATTACTTATCTTTGTTTTACCTTTATAAGTATTCGGATATGGGCGTTAATGGCTATGACACAGTTAATACTACTGTAGCCTAATGGCTACAGTAGTATAAACTGTGTCGTAGAAGCTGTCCGTTTAAGCTTTGTAAAATTGTATAAGGTGTTTAATAAACGAATTTAAATTTGAATAGCAGATTTTAGGTGCGATCTTGCCGTAGGCTTAAATATTTGGGTAAAATAATATAATACCCATGGCGTTGCACCACCACCGCACCCAGATATAGGAAAAAGCGTGGCCTGATATTGATTTATAAAGCCTATATAGCCCGTCATATTTGTTGTTTTTACTAAAAGGGTTAACAAAGATTCTCTGCGTGTATTTTGTTAGCAAAACATTAATTGTTATCGTCCTAAATATTTGTGTAATAATACATACATACATACATAGACTCACGCCTGTTTCCCGGAGGGGTAGGCAGAGACTACGGAACGCCATTTGCAACGATCCTGACATACCTCACTTGCTTCACTCACTCCCATCAAGTTTCTCATGCATGCTCTTTTGTTAAGGGTACTTCTGACTTGTCCTTTTTTCAGGATGTCTCCAATCTGGTCAGAGAACGTTCTCCTAGGTCTTCCCCTTTGTCCTGTCCCATTCACACTAGCCTGATATATCTTCTTTGTCAGTCTATCGTCATCCATCCTATCCATGTTCCCAAACCATCTTAACATGCCTTTCTCAATGCTTGTCACTACATCTTCTTTTACCCCACACCACTCTCGTATCACACAATTCTTTACTCTGTCGGTCAAAGACACACCACACATACTTCTCAGTGCTCTCATTTCTACAGCATTTATTCTACTTTCAAATCTCTTCTGCCATACCCAACTTTCACTACCATACATAAGGGTAGGCACTAACACACCTCTATGTACAGCCAAACGTGCCCTTTTGGACACGTTTTGACTGTTCATAAACGCCTTCAGAGCTCCATTTACACAATTACCTGCATTAACTCTCCTTTCAATATCTGCTTCATTCTTACCATCTCTTGTAAACAACGTACCTAAGTAAACAAACTCATTCACTTGTTCCACTCGCTGTCCATCGATCAAAACATTACAAGCCGTAACGGATTCCTCCTTTTCAAAAACCATAACTTTCGTTTTACTTACATTCACTTTCATTCCTTTCCTTTCTAACGCACGATGCATGATTGTTACCATCTCCTGCAACTCCTTCGTTGAAGATGCAAGTATAACCTGATCATCAGCATAAAGGAGGCATTTGACGAGTAACCCATTCATCCTTAATCCGCAGTCACTATGTTTTAAATCTTGCAAACAACTGTCCATGAAGAGGTTAAACAGCCACGGCGACGCTACACATCCCTGTCTAACACCTTTATCGATGGTAAACCAGTCAGTGTATGCCCCGTTTATCCTCACACAAGCTATAGAATCCTCATAAAGGGATTTCAGAGCTCGAATGAGGCTGCTATCCACCCCATTCATTGACAGCACCGACCACATTTCATTCCTCACCACTTTATCGTAAGCCTTTTCCAAATCCACGAATGCGCAATAGACCTTTTGACCTTTGGCCAAAAATTTTCCGGCTATGCTTCGCAAGGAAAAGACCTGATCCGTGCATCCCATACCCTTTCGGAATCCCGCTTGTACATCCCATATTTTCTTGTCAGTTACTTCCATAACTCTTTCAATAAGTACCTTTGCATACAATTTGCCAACAATGCTGAGAAGGCTAATGCCTCTATAGTTTTTGCAGTCTTGTTGCGAGCCTTTTCCTTTATAAAGAGGCACAACTACAGCTGTGGTCCAGTCATTAGGTACTCGGCCGGTGTTCCAACACAAGTTATATAACCGCTGCAACTGACCAACTATGATGCCCTGTCCAGCCTTCAGCATTTCGACTGTAATCCTATCATATCCTGCAGCCTTACCTACTTTCATACTTCCCAGTGCCTTCACGATCTCATCCACGCCAATAACGCTTTCATCATTGCTATCATTACAATTCACTTCAGCTATCGGTGTCTCTATCGCCGTTCTTTCGAATAAACTTTCAAAATACTCTTTCCATCTCTTCAGCACGCACAATTCACCATTTACTATACTTCCATTCTCGTCTCTGATGGATGTGTGTGTTCTGAGGATTGAGTTCTTCCTCGAACTGCACGAACGGATTTCCAGAAAAACTTAATGTTCCTCTGGAAATCGTCAGATAATCTGCTATCAAACTCATCTTTCTTTTCCTCTTTTTTGTTTAATAATACATAGCAATAATATTTAAAAAGTTGTTGAAAATATAATTATTCAGTCAAAGCACAATAAGTAAGGCAGATGAAAACGTTGGACAAGTCCTGCACTTGTCCATCGCATAACATTGCATTTTAATGATAAATAGAATAAGTTTCCAAAATCAATACAATTATTTAAATTGTCATAAAGACTAAAAATAAACGCTAAAATTGTATTTCGTTAAGTTTCAATAAAGACTTAAGAACGTAAACTTAATCTTCCCTAATTTCTTAACGAAAATAGCCATGCATTTCTGTTTAGAGCATAAGCTATCTTATAACGTGGTGAAGGTATTTTTATAATATTGCAGCACTCAAGAAAACCGTGCCTCAAGAAATATTGGCCAAATTGCCTCGCAAACCTTATGTTCGTACGTTGGATGCACTTTATCATAGTTGTAGTTCCGTTTAGGAAGTACATTGAAGGCGTAATTTCCAATTGCACGAATAACCTTAGAATGTTTTGGAATATTATGTGATTTAAATGCGTTTGATAAGATTTCTTAATACTGCATTGCTCTGCGGTAAGGATATTGACGCTAATGAATAGAAATATTAGAAGTATGTGAATTGTGGTTTTGAAGTATGATAAAACAATTAATTGGATAAATAAAAAAATTGATGAGATTATAAAGAAATGAGAAGAAACGCGGCGACTTAACAAATATGAAACTAACGGACACAATGAACACCAATAATGAAACTCGTAATAAGAGTTTATGGATCACGGAAAGTGTTTTCCGGATTGGAGTGGAACCAATAACCCTCGAAGCAGTGTCAAGCAGCCAGGCGACCGCTGAAACCACTACGCCAACCGTGCAGTACCTAAACCTAAACGTACATATGTAACAGTTGCTTCTGCAGGAATTTAACAAAATTCTCCTGTTGATAAAACAAAGACAATTTACATTACACCTTTACATTTTTGTTGATAAGACACATAAACAGAAATCGCGATTTTTTCTTGGTGATAAATAATTGTCCAAATGTACCACACTAAAACACTTTTAACCTGCAATATATCACCATATGTAAAGGTAAAAGATTCAAGGGTAAAGAACAATGGTACCTTTAGGTCGTTATCGCTATCTCGTGTTATTTAAACGCAAGGGCACACTTAAGGCGCTGTCCTAAGCGACTGTTTTGGTTAATGAGGGGGTGAAGCAGGGGAGGTGAAGGGAGCTTAGCTCCGTCTACTGCGGGGCGCCCCCCTTCATTTTCGTCACGTGCGGCCGTATTCTGGTGACATCCGTATTCCAATATTTCAAAATCGCAAGCAAAACGTTTTAGCATATTGAATTGAGATACTGATATTAAATACATACATCAATCTGTTTGTACAATATAGGCATAGCGCAATTTTTGTTCTCAGTGCAGCTATGAGCAAAACTGGTTTACATTAGACGTTATAGGTATTAATAGTTGACGAAAGTAGGTAAATACCTACGTGCCGTAAGATGATAAAAATAATTAATTCAGTTCCATGTATGGAGAGGCCATTATTATGTTTGTTTTGTTTTTGTATAAAAATAGTGAAGCAGTTCATAGAATACCTACATCTAATTCCATTCTTGGCAGTTTTCAAATCTGTTTTGCAATAAATTGGCTGTGACATACGGGCGGACAGACAGACAGACATTGCGAATCTATAAGGGTCCCGTTTTTACAATTTTTGGCTACGGTACCCTAAAAAACACAATACTGTTCTACTAAGCGCAAAAGCCGTATCTCAACAAAAGCGAGTTACGAGATAATTGAAGTTTAGTAAAAGTTGATTTCTTTTGTTTATTTATGGATGTTTATTGTTATTATAGGTATAATTATTATGGTAAGGGTTGCGAAATACGTCGCCGTTTTTAGGGGTTGTGAGTGATTGGAGAGGGAGGAGGGGAGTTCTTGAAACCCCCCTCACCATTTTCACTTGCCGGAAATACTTGGTTTCCTCTGAAAAAAAAACTCCAAACGTCAGTGTGTATGGCACTGCCAACTTCCACATTCATCACACTAGTTTAATAAACTAAGGTGGACAGAGCCTGCGAAGGGCTCCTTTTTTCGGATTAAGGGTCAAAAGAGAACCTAACATAACCTATTTAGTTACTTATTACAGACGCACCTAACCCTAGGCACTCGAAAGCAATGACGCACAAATTTGACATTAGCTGTCAATATGATCATTCCAAGATGGCAGTTTTGCGTTTCGTTTCACGTTTTTCACATAAAACCTAAAAATGACATTTGTAAAACTATACTAAAGTATAAAAACTACGTTCCGTTTTGCATAATTGCCGAAGTATTTATGAAATTTTGGAAATTGTCTACAAATATTTAGACGCAACTCCGGCAGCCAAAATTACTTTTAGGGGATTAAAACGAATTCCCTTAAGCCCCCTACACTACCAATACCCTCAAATTCAGGCGACTCGTTTCGAAACCCAACACATTATTATTTCTCAAAATAGATAAAACATCAAAAATATATGTGGATATACCTTATTCATGAGATACTGCTATCTCGCTTAGAAAATTATAGAATTAGAATTTGAGTTATTGCTTTTTCGTTAGCTCTCCTCATACATGTTTGTATGGAAAATATAAAAATTTTCTTTCGCTTCAAATATGTGTTGTTTCAAAGAAAATAAATATTAAAAGATATTTATTTATATTCATTTATCATTTATTAACGAAATACAGAGTTTACAGCTCATCAAAAGTTAGCTGTCTGCTACAACCCGGCAGGTTTTCTTTATTCTCATCGAATCTTCAAAGGCAGTGTGTGAGGTGATAAGGCTTCAATACCTATTATTTGCTGTTGTTCACGAGGCACAGTTTCATTTACTTTCCTTTTACGGCTTGGTATTGTAGAAATTTCAAGCACTGATGAAACATTTTCTTCTCCGTGAACTCGCAATGCCATCCCTTGAGCTTGACGAGAATCAACAACTTCAGGCAACTGCCAATTCATATAAAACGCCACAAGCTTTTCTTCTCCCAGAAAACATCATCTCTTTCTACAATTTCTATTTTTAGTGGTATAGTTTTGCCACTCCACACAGCAAATAAACTTTTTTGTTTGTGTGTAACGTGGCGTTGCCCCTGAATTTGGTAATAACAATTACAATATTTGTTTAGACTCGTCAGTTCACTTTTTTATCATGTTTCCATATTGTATTTTATTTGCTCTGATACTATTCTCCAGGCCATTCTTATAGGCAACTATAGAACATTAAATTTCCACAATCGTGTTTGGACCTATTAATCCATCTGGCGTGGCACCAATAAACGGATAATCCACAAGGCTCGATTGTTACATTTTCTTGCTTCGCCAGATGTTGCAAAGCCAGTTGTTCATTTTAGATTCCATGCGCAACTGATTTTACATTGCAAATATTTCATTTGTACAAAATATTTTTTACTAAGTTGGCTTTACTGCTGTTATCTCTTCTTTTTACCACTATACCAAAATTTCAATCTGTCAACATATTCTTACGCAATTCGAACCAGTCACTGCTATCCCTCTTGTAATTTTTGCTTATCACTACGGAATTTGAGTCAAATTTGTTAAAAAAAATGTTTGGCATTTCTTGGCTAGCTCTCGAACAGATCGTGTTAGGAATGACTGCAGTCAAATGTGTGTAAGACGTTGCAGAACTGTTATCTTTAACTTCACTGTTATTACAATAAAGATAATTAGTTACGTACTTTATTATTAAAAATAGTGTTACAGCAAACAGAGAAGTCACCTTCTTACTTATAAATGATTGATTTTAGAAATTAAAAAGATATTAGACGTACTGAGACATACCTAATAGTTTATGAATAATCAAACCAAAAAAATTTACCCGATTTACCTAAATAGGTTTACGTTCACAACACAATAATACAACATTCGTGACCGCTTGTGTACGGATTGCGGAGCGCCATATTAGCGCTGTTTATTGTTCGCCGTGGCGGCATCTTAGCGCTCCAGGCGCTCTGACAAGCTAATGAATTTGCAATATAGGTACATAAAATGATTCGATTTTATGTTATTACTCTTTCAAAAGTTTAAAACTTTGGCAGCTATGTATTGTGAGAATAATTTATATAATTATATATGGATAATCGATAATCTATAACACAGTTAGTCATAAAAGACTTTTATGAAAATAATTTGTGTAACAATTTTACATATTTCATAATTACTTGGCCATGGATGAATTTCTATTTTATTACGACGCTTTCTTGTACAAATCCTTCGTAGAACTTCATTTCTCTAATTGTCCATATTTTATTCTTCTAACTACCTATATATTTATAAGTACAGAAACAATAACACATTAAACGCAACAAGAGTATAAACTTAGGTCCTAATTATATGTGCCCATAGTTACATGAAAAGCCTATTTGATTCAAAGTATTCAGTCTATAACATAAAACATGAAATTACGAACTCAATTTGGCGTATTATAATAACAAACAGGTTTACGTAAAATTTCGTGCAGCGGAGACGCAAGCGACATGACCTATCTCTCACAGAGCTCATAGCCGAATGATGAGGTCTGGGCGGGGCGTAAACTAGCAACTGACACTCAGTACACCGCTTATGCTAATAAGATTTAAATTGCTGAAGCGTTTGATATTGATGGGATCTACCGAGCGTCAAAATCATAGACGTTTGGCAGATTTTATTTAATTTTACAGAATATACAAGTATAATGTGAAAATAAATTAGGTAATTCTTTAGTTCATTAGATTTCCTACAATATTATCAAATAAAATATGACAGCTTACGATCATAATATTGCAAACAGTGAGACGAAAGATTATTTTTTGCCTCGATTTTGTGATTTTTTTACCGTGATTCTATTTTACATACATTAAAAATTCTTTCAAAAGTCTTTTGTTCAGACTTTTGACTTTAAGCTCTATTTTTTGCTTGTTTGTAATATGTACCGTTATGGCTAGATGCGCGACGAAAAATTAGGTGTTTCACGGCTTCTGAGGTATAACAGCGCCTTAAGCGTAATGGCGCGAACGCGCTCCTGTGTCGTAGCATACTTTTAGGGCGACTCCCCATGTGATAAATAATGTTGTGTAGCGCGTCGTTACTATTGCGTTTAATGTGGAATTTCCATCATTGTAAGATACATTTCATTTTATAAAATGAGCCATTTTCGAAAAAGGATGCTAAAAAAGGCGCTTCACAGATTTCGCACACAGGCGCACAGGCGCAATGGCGTACGGAGTGCCACCCATCCAAAAAAAATTTTAACGACATCGAGAGTTAAATTTGACTAAAAAAAAAGGTCATCCGCCAACTTCCGGGTGCCACCCAAGCTAGCCTACGCCACTGCACAGGCGCTTCATAGATTTCGCACACAGGCGCTGGATTGGGTCGGCACGGCCCTGGTCCATCTATATTATAAAGTAGTAGGACTTCAGTTTTTCAATTTTCAATAGCTATGGGACATTATGTTCATGTAAAATAGGGTTTTGACTTGTTTGTGTTGTAAGCAGCCGAAAGACAGTAATGTCTCTTTATGACATTATGGGAACACAATAAAGTACTGAAAAATAGTTGTACACTTGCATTGGTTTTACCTTGTTCTATGTCAGCAATCGCTTGTGCAAACTACGCAAAGAATAAGACATAAATCTATATATCAAAGAAATTCTTTAATTAAGTATTCTAGATAATGGATATATAATTTATGGATCACACAAAGCGTTGTCTTGAGCGGTTGGAATCTTGGTACATTGTTGACGCTCCTCCAATCGTGAAGACATAAAAATCCGGAATTTCGCTAAAAAAAACCGCCAGCAAATAAAACTAAATCTTCTTTTTAATTTGGCCTTAAGATCTAGTATAGAAAAAATCTTGGTAATATATAAAACGTAATTATTACCGTGGTAGCTTAATTTATTAATATCCATCATAGTCTGCGCTGACCTTAAGTAAAAGTCATTTATCTCCTGTAATTTTAAGTTGTACCTTCGTTAAATCTGTTATTTTATACAAGGTTGTATTATGAACATTTAAATAGGGTTTTTGACTTTGTATGGAAACGGAACAGAATGAATTCGTATGGTCTTTGATTACAAAATCTTAATGTATTTCAGCTGATGACGTCACAGCCTTCGTAGGATTATATATTTTTAATAGACTGACGCCTCTATCCCGAAAGGGTTAGCAGAGGTATATTTGAATTTTAGGTCCCACGTAATAGAGGGCGAGCCTATTGCCGTTATTGGGCACATCACCAGACTTTGTGCTGCTACTGAGAATTTGGAAAAACACAGTAACACTTTTGCCCGACCCGGGAATCAAACCCGGGACAACGGAGGCAGTCTTTTATCACGTATCAACACGTAAAATCACCGTAGCACTACAGAAGATTAAAGTAGAAAAGTAACTTAAACAAATTTTAGAGTTAAAACTTCACTGTAATCCTATTTTCGCTACATCAAGAGCTGTCATAATATACCTATCAAAATGTGGGATAGGCATAATAGCTTGTATTGTTATTTTCTTATTGTTTATTCACTACTATATCTTTTACCATCTGTAATACCATGTTTTAACGCAAATAAATATATTATTATTATTTGTTTCGCTATCACGGCTATTCTTTTAACCTTTGATGTTAGAAGAATAACCGGCCCTTTGGCAGGCGTACACGGAGACATAATATATAGTCCAACGCGCAGAGGCCCTTTGAGAGTTTTAATCTAGAATGTGATTGGATACCTGCTGAGGCGCCTCCATAACTGCACTATTAAGTGAAGTCACGGATTAGCCGCAGCAGGTGCAAGACTATTGCTACTTGTATGGAACCTAATTTATTTCGGTTTATTTCGGTCTTTGTTTATCTATAACGCTCTGTATTTCTACTGTCGAATAAAATAGTATATGTAAACAATTATCTGTGTAAACGTGTGAGTTTGTGGACAGTGTCATAAATAAGGTCTGGTAGTGTTTGCAGTGAATACAGTTTGTTAAATCAGATAAAAAACTTGTATTTAAGCACATCAACTCAATAGACATTAAAAACTACCCTTGGCCCACAGAAAATACAAGTGTTATCGGGTTTCGGACATAACTGGTGACATTCGCTATAAGTAGTGCTTAGCGCGGCGTCCATGCCTGAAAGCTGCAAAACTTTGCGTGCTGACGGGATATTATAGAACCTTAAATTAAGCCTTTTTCTCTGAATTGAGTACAGCGCCATCTCTGTGTTCGTGTTTGAACGACTGCATCCATCACTACTGCAGCTATCGTAGTCTTAAAGTGGATATACAACGCCATCTCCAGAGATGGCGTTGTATATCCCAGGTTCATTTACGCACTAACAGGAACGCGATCTTTCTTATTCAATAATGTCTAAGACCTGTGGGCGCTGTCGCCGCTTCTTGTCGCCGGCTGAGTCGGCAAGATGTCGCCACTGCGATGTATTATTCCACATGCGATGAATGTCCTTGCCACCTGCCGGGATAGTTTCTCCTTCATGGCAGTGCCCCGGTTGCACTCAATCAAAGACAACTAAAAAACGGCAAGAAACATCTAAGGTTGCTCAGGAGACAGGCCAGCCGCCCTCTAACATGAATATTGGTGACCTAACAGGCAATTCCCCTACGAAATCTATGTTCGAGTCAACCCAAGATATAACAAATGACATCAATGAAGAGCTTAAAACCTTCAGGGACCACCTTCGATGCGTGAACAGAGACCTGCAAATATTCAGGGACGAACTGGCAGAAATAAAAACATGCATGCAAAAATGTCAGCAAAAAGTGGACACCTTGGAGGAGAGGGTGAGTGTTTTAGAAAAGCAGCGATCTACGCAGACTGAGGATGTAGATGTTGTCATTTCTCAGCTCAGACAGGACATACAGGAGCGTGACCAGGAATTATTGGCAAATGATATAGAGATTGCTAACTTTCCTGAAATCGATGGTGAGAATCCTGTCAACGTGGTGATGCAGATAGCTAAGAAAATTGGTTTAGAACTTGAAACAAGGGATATAGTGAGCGCTAAGAGAGTGGGCGGGCGGCGCATAGTGGCCACAGACGCCACGGGGCCCGAAACTCGTCCACGGCCCTTAACAGTGCGCTTAACGCATAGGGCCACCAAAGACGCTTTGCTTCACAGCGCGCGAGTCCGTCGGGGGGCGACGTCGGCAGACCTGGTCCCTGGAGTTCCCAAACGCTTTTACATAAACGAGCGACTCACCAAAGCCAATCGTCAATTGTTTCGTTCGGCGCGAGATGCTGCTCAACGCTCTGGCTGGCAGTATGTGTGGGTCAAACGAGGTCGCATCTTTGTGCGGAATAAGCCTGGTGACAGGGCCACCCACATCAGGTGCGAAGCTGATATTGAAAAGACCTTTGATACAGCATAACAACAATTTACAAACTCTAAGTTTTATTATATCTAAGAAATCTTGTTGTAGTATAAGCAAAAATATGGAAACAAGTTGGCTCATTATATTATGTGGTAGGGTATGTAGATATATATATATATAATTATAAGTATTTACTTTTATTTTCTATGTATGTATAATTTATTAAACGAACAACTTTATTGGTCTTGCTTTGATGAACCATTAGACACTCGTATTATTATTAATTTAGTACATAAGAATTATGAATTAAGTTTGGCCAGTTACATATTCATACTGCACAGGGGAACAAAAATATCAAATGATACACTGGTTGGGTACTTGGCGACTTATCGTCAAGAAACTACTCATAATAATTATGTACAAATAATACTACGCAAAAAAGTACATTCTTATATGATTAGTACAAGACTATTTACACAACTAAGTATTTACATAATAATAACACCGCTAGGTACGCTAATCGGTTTGTACAGGACAGTAATATTAATTAAATGACTAAGACTAAGACTAAATATTTAAAGGTAGGTTTATTCAATGCTGGGTCTTTAGGAACACGACATGATGAATTTTTGCTGGCAATGGATGAATTAGCAGTGGATGTAATGGCCATCAATGAAACGTGGTTACGGGATGGAGAAGAGGGCCGCGCGCCAACAGTCCCTAATTTTCGTTTAAAACATGTACCGCGGCCATCGAGTGTGCGGGGTGGCCGGGGTGGGGGCGTCGGCTTCTATGTACGCCGTGATCTCAGGGTTCGAACCATGACACATCCTGTAACGCCGAATGTTGAACAAATGTGGCTCACACTTACGATAAACACTCAAACTGTCGTCATAGGTACAGCTTATAGACCACCGTGGCTTGACATCAATACTTTCTTGGATGCTATCACAGCCTCTCTGGCTTCATTCAATAAAGCTGATAAAACTATTCTTCTTGGTGATTTTAACATAAATTATCTAAAGAGCAGTGAGAACAGTACTATATTGTTAAACAATTTTTTGCATTACACCAGTCTGACCCAAGTGATCCAGCAACCAACACATTTTACAGATCACAGTGAGACGTTAATAGATATTGTGTGTACTGACGTTCAAGCTAACAATATCTCGGTTCAACATAAACCTGAGCTTGGGCAACATGCTATCATATTTGTGCACTTCTTCTTTAAAATTAGTAGCCCTACACCACAGTGGATCCATTACAGACCATTAACAAATATAATGCCTGATATTTTCAGAGGCGATCTTTGCAGATTAGACTGGGCTTACTTAACAGTTCAAGAGAATGTGAGTGACATGGTTACAATACTAAATGCTTTTATCACTACTCTTTTTGATCTACATGCGCCAATCAACAAAATTTTTATTAGAGAAAGATCCTACCCATGGCTCACAGACACTATTAAAGACATGGTGAAATTACGCGACAAGTACCAAACACGCTACAAACAGAGTAAATCTGACGTACACAGAAGTAGTTACAAAGACTTGAAAAATATTGTAGAGACTGCGATCAATAATGAAAAACGAGTTTATTTCGAAACTTACATAAACAGGCATATACAAGATCCAAAAAAACTGTGGTACAACTTAAAATCGACAATTAGGATAGGCAAACAAGGAAAGCATGAATTGCCGTACATATTTAATAATCCTGAAGAT
The DNA here is from genome assembly GCA_944739405.2 of Euclidia mi. NCBI lineage: Eukaryota > Metazoa > Arthropoda > Insecta > Lepidoptera > Erebidae > Euclidia > Euclidia mi. The sequence continues at coordinate 97,096,717 of OX123181.2, read as the reverse complement.
CTAAATAGGCATTTCTTGAATATTCCCGGTAATGATATGGTTTCCCTATCTGACATAATACATTTTGAAACCAACAGGTTCCAAACAAATACATTTAGTCTTGAGCCAGTTAGTGAGGAAGTAGTCCGCCTTCACATTAGTAGTCTCAAATCAAATGCCCTTGGCATTGATAACATTTCGTTAGAAATGCTGAGGATGACACTACCTCATAGCCTTCCATACATCACGGCAATCATAAACAAGTCTATTGAATCCTCTACTTTTCCTGATGTGTGGAAAACTGCTATTGTGAAACCCATCCCAAAAATACCTAATCCAAGCACACCTAAAGATCTAAGACCAATAAGCTTGCTTCCTTGTTTGTCTAAAGTACTGGAAAGAGTGGTGAGCAATCAGTTAAGAAAGTATCTTGAGAGCAACAACATAATACCTCAAAGACAGTCAGGGTTTCGCAAAGGTCATAGCACTACAACAACTCTCCTTGACATAGTTGATGATATTTTGGAAGCGAGGGACCAGGGTATGGGTACCCTGCTTACCCTACTCGATTTCTCACGTGCTTTCGAAACAATAAATATTTCCCTTCTCCTTGCTAAACTTTCCTTCTATGGATGTGACTCAGCAGCGGTAAAATGGTTCCATAGCTATCTGAGTGACAGATCTCAATTCGTTCAACTGGATAATAGTAGGGATGGTAACAAGGCCAATTCTTCTTGCTGTCAGGTGACACGGGGCGTTCCTCAGGGATCAGTTCTCGGCCCTCTCCTTTTCATATTGTACAGTGCTGATGTTACCAACCACATCCAGAATACTAAATTCCATATGTATGCTGATTATCTTCAATTACATATATCTTTTCACCCAAATGATACTCATGATGCTGTAGATAAAACAAATGCAGATTTAGGTAGGATATCGGACTGGGCAAGAAAGAATTCATTAGTACTTAATCCTACTAAATCCAAATTTTTGATTTTAGGTTCTAAAGAATGCATCAAAAGGATACAAGATTTAAATCCTGTATTAAGAGGCCGTTCCCGTTTTTTAAGCCATTTTGGCGATTAACACGCGCGGAGATACGTGATTGTGACTCAGATATATCAACAAATTAAGAAATTAACAATGATACTATTAGATCACTTCGTTTACTATTGTATGACTGTAGTAAAAATAAGTGTTTGATTACCTACAACGGAAAAATCTAGTTTCCGCAAAGCATGTTTTGAAGAAATCATTTTATGAGCATTACGCGATGGTCCATGACATCGAAAATAATGTGAGTAATTAACTTTTAAATGCATCTACGACATAACAAGATCCTGCCCCTTGGTATAATTGTGCCAGAATGTTAGGTTTCATTCAGAAATAAACCAAAAAATGTTACGTAAAATGTCATTTAATTGTCAGTTTATGTTTAAATGGATTATTTTTTATCACATAAAATACACTAAGAAATAAAAAAACAAATAGTCTCTAATAAGATTTAATATAATACCTTGCTAGGAAAAAAAAATCAGCTTCTGAATGTGATTACAAATATTTTAAATTAATTTTTAAACGAAGCCAGAAATCGTTATATAAATCCTGTACGCGTCTACGGAACTTTAGACCGCGCTGAGCGCTCATCGAGGTAGGACGTGTGCCGTTTGCCGTTGTCACTGCGTCTGTGTGCGTGCCTTGTAAACACCACTGTATTTATAGCGCGACAAACCTTTCTTGATGTGAGTTATTATTGTTGAATATGTATAATAAAATAATGGTAACGAAATCGATGCTCTTATAAAATAAATACCGCAAAATTCAAAAATACTATATTCACTTAGGTCACAAGGTGACTCTTATGAATGTGAGAAATTGTATCTAAATAATATATATATACAACTCAAAGGTGACTGACTGACATAGTAATCTATCATCGCACAGCCCAAACCACTGGAGGGATCGGACTGAAATTTGGCATGCAGGTAGATGTTATGACGTAGGCATCCCCTAAAAAAGGATTTTGATACATTCCACCCCTAAGGGGATAAAATAGGGGATGAAAGTTTGTATAAATTTTCGACTGATTGAACTGAAATTAAAGATTGGAGCTACTATGATGAAGACGTCCGCTTAAATATGATTTTGATAAATTCAACCCCCATGGGGATATACTAAGGGATGATGGAGGATGTAAATGTATTAGTTTGAACTATCAGTACTTACTGGAACGAATAAATTAAGACGAACAAAATAATTTTAGTTATAAATGTTGACAATATAATAATAATAATATTCTACCACATACACACATCACCATCTAGTCCCAAGCTAAGCAGAGCTTGTGTTATGGGTACTAGGTAATGGATAAACATACATATATACTTTTTTTTGTAAATACATACATATTATACATAGAAACACCCAGACCAAGACAAACATCCATGTTCATGCACACAAATGTTTGACTTGAGCGGGAATCGAACCCGCGACCTTCGGCGTAGCAGTCGCTTACACTCCCGCTGCGCCAACCGGTCGTCAAATAGATAGCGTTGTGCAGTTACGTCATTTTTTTAACCGAGGTGTTAAGATTTTTTGCGGATTAATGACCCTCTCCAGTTATTATTTAACGTTCATCGTCAGGTAGGTTAGTTGTACGCAGTTGGTTGGATGTTGTTGGTCGTTAAATCGTTTTGGTTGCTGTATAGCACATACCATACCTAAATATTTCTAGCGGATTATATTTGACGATTTTGGCTGTTCTTTTCTTGGAATGTATTGGATTGCATTGGATTGCATTTGCTTTGTTTCGGTTAAATAGTTTTGGTTATAGGCTCAGCTTTGTATTTGGTATTAATTTTGTTTTCGTTTAGTTTGAGCGTAGGTTTTGTCGGTTAGACTTTTTTAAAATGGCTAAAGAAAATCTGAACGTTGAGAAGTTGAAGAATGTTGTTGGTGACGGTGCATGTTTGTTTCGTGCTCTCTCTTATTTAATGTACGGAACACAAGATAGAGCGATGGTGCGTTCAGACATTGTCACATATGTGGTTAATGACTGGAGCAAGTTTTCAATTACTACCCACGACAGGCTATTCACTCAATGGCTTGATAGTTTTAGCGCCTTATGGCAGATTAGTTAAGAATATTGTGTAATCACCAAGCCGAAGTCTACTGGTGGTGTACATGACTGCCAAGTCATACTTACCAAGAATGATACCTGGGAAACGAATATTTTTAAGTTTTCACATTTTCTAAACCGTAATTAAAAGCGCGTGCGTGCTATACTCGAAATAACTACTTATCCATGGGGTCATAGGGCGCCTAAAGAACATATTGGTGGAGTAAATGCATCGATTTTGTACCTAATTAGAAAAATTCCATACTAACTTTGAGCCTCAACATCTCCTGAACCAGTTATTTCCCAGGTATGGTGCCGAAGTAAAAATGTTCGTAGTGATTGGTACAACATGGGATTTCAGTTTTCGTTAAGGGTTTTTTTTTCACATACTTTATACAACGTTACTTATTTGTATACTTAGTGTAAACCTCTTAGGAATATATAGCACAGACAGCCGAAATCGCGGCAAAAAGCAGCTGTTCCATTCATTTTGTCAATGTCAAAGTTCAATTTTGTATGAAACAGTTGATTTCCTTTGCAACATTTTTATAAAGTTCCAGCTAAAATTTTGTTTTTAATAATGACTCAATCACCGTCTAAGAGGTTTGTACTATAAGGTTTGATTATTAAATACTTCCTGCCAGACAAAAATGGAAATGTTGGTACGTAGGTATATGATTCTTGTGTTATAAACATCGATCACTAGCTATAAATGGTGACAGCATGGTATTGAAAACAACATGTGACAGAACATTAAGACGTTACTTTTAAGGGTTCCGTACCTAAAAGGTAAAAATCGGAACCCTATTACTAAGCCTCCGCTATCTGTCTGTCCGTCCGTCTGTCTGTCTATCTGTCTGTCACCAGGCTGTATCTCATAACCCGTGATAGCTAGAAAGCACAATCACAAATTATGTATTTTGGTTGCCGCTATAACAACAAATACTAAAAATACCCATACAAAAAACGTGTTTTTTTTCGTATTTTTTGCTCAAAATTACTAAGTGTAGCAGGTAGACGCACACAGAGCACTCACAGAATATGTAGTTGTATATTACCTTTCAAAATAAATCATCATCATCAGTCTTCATCAGTCCACTGCTGGACTAGGCCTCTCCTTTGAAAGGAGGAATTGGCCTACTATACCACGCTGGCCAAACGGGTTGGCATAGGGTTTGTATCAAGTTTTCCTTCTCTTTCAGTGGTGTTCTCTGCATAATATGCTCCCTCTGTCGGCTCTTACGACACCCATGGGGTGATATGGGGTGGTGACATCCCGTATTCTTAATCCGTCACCACACGGACAAAATAAATAATTTAATTTAAAAAAAAAATTAAGAGGGGCTCCCATACCACAAACGTAATTTTTAAGCAATTTGTTACTCGATCTTAATAAACAGGTAGAAACTTAAAAAGTATTTAGGTATACGAGGGTCAAACTGAAAGTTCTTAGAACTGGCCACTTATAAACAATATAATAAAAAAAATATTCTAAAATTTGAAAATAGAACTCTTTGCCAATATTACTGAGTATATATTTCATTCATTTGTCATTTGTTTTACGATTTGGCGGCAAATTGAAAATTGTCTGTGTCACGTCAACATGAATTTAACACGAGAAAATTTTCGTGCAATGATTTTTTATGATTTTCGATGTCATTTAAGTCAACAAGAAAGTTATGATAGACTACGATTGGCCTTTCACGATGAAGCCCCATCTCGTGCGACTGTTTACAACTGGTTTTATGAGTTTAAACGTGGTCGCACTAATCTCACTGATGATGTACATGAGGGACGGCCTTCTACGGCGACGACTGAAAATAACATCTGTGTTGTGCGGCGTATGATAGAGACTGACAAAAGAGTGACCTATCAGCAGATTCGGACAAGCTTAGGCATCGGTATGAGTCAAGTGCACAAAATCCTCCACGAACATTTAGCGGTCAGGAAGCTTTGCGCCCGGTGGATACCTCATAATTTGACTAAGGCTCAAAAACTCCATCGTGTGGATTGGTGCCGTAAAATGAGACCCCTAAGGACGAGTGGGCAAAGTGTTTTTCCCAGTGGTTCCATCGCATGCAGCGGTGTATTGACGTCAATGGACAATATTTTGAAAAGATATAATAAAACTAATAACTGGCTAATGTAATCAGTTTTTGATTTTCTAAGAACTTTCAGTTTGACCCTCCTACATACAACAAACGTGATTTTCTTATTTATTTTAGGAAATAGTACATAGCGGCGATGATGGCATGACGATGATATCAGTTGATTTGTAATAGTACAATAAATGAGGAGATTTTAAAAGAAAAATTTTTTCAGAAAAATTTCGGCTACTTTTTCAGTTCAAGTAGCATCTCATTTATATTGTATATTAATCGCCGCGGCGCTGGCGCTGGGCGGCGCGGCGGACCGACTTCAAAACGGAGGCGGTTCACAATTCAGTTGTATTATTTTTTCAATTTTTTTTATGTTTGTTACCTCACTATTGCATCATTTATGGACCGATTTGGATTTATTTTTATTTCATAGGATATAATGATATTACTTCCAGTTTGGTCTCATAGAAAGTTTTCCGAAATCGGTTCTGTATTTTGGATTTTATAACAGAATAACTAGAATTAGTATTTATTGTAATCTAAGTAGGTAAATGAGATTGCATGTTTCTACGACTGTTTGAAGTCGGCTTTTTTTAACAACAACAATGGAATCTACCTGGAATTATTACATTCAAACATCAAAATACATTAGCCAAAATAATTCTGTATTACGATCATAAAATTTATTGGTCAAAGTATCAATTTGTTTTGTCTCCGTGAGTTCACTGCAAGGTAGATTTCGTTGGGCTACACAGACGCACACATTGACACCTCGATCGCGTTGCCCGCGCGCTTGGCGTAAAATACCTATTCACGCAGTCCGTGAATTTTGGAACGGCCTCTTAATGGTTGATGGAAGCCCAATAGAACAGGTCACCGAGGCTCGAAATTTAGGTTTAGTTATGGACGGTGAACTGCACTTTGAGACGCATGTACTTGAGTCTGTCAAAAACTGTTTTTACCGTCTCAAGCTGCTATATCAAATTCGCCGAAATCTCAGTACCGATATACGTATATTGCTTTGCGAGACTCTGATACTGTCCAAACTTAATTATGCAGAGCTGTGTTTGGTCCATGTTTACTGCGTAGGACTCAAAACTTAATCCAAAGAGTACAGAACGCTTGCGCACGATTCTGTTATAACATCCCACCGCGTACCCATGTCACTCCATTTCTGAACAGTGGGAACCTCATGAAGATGTCTGCTCGTAGGCACCTACATTTAGCAACTTTACATTTTGGCATTGTTTTATATGAAAAACCCGAGTACCTTTATAAAAAGCTGACGTGGTCTCGCGATCTCAATCAATACAGAACAAGGGGCGCTTCACATCTTTTGGTGACTTCGAAGCACAGGTCTTCTGCTTTCAGAGGATGTTTCAGATTTTCGGCTACCAAATGTTGGAATGACCTACCGCCATCTCTGCGAAGCCTGAAATCTGTAAATACTTTCCGAAATAAGTTAAAGGAAATTTTATTAAAGAAACAAAAATTATTGTTGTAGCTCTGAGACACCACTGCCTACCTGTATGATAATTATAATTAAGAACGTACTTAAGTTTAATATAAATATGGTTGTCATGCTTATAAATTGGTTTTATTGTATTGTTTTGTTGTTAGTATTGTGTACATTCTCTGTTGACTTGTTCTTGTATTTTGTTATGTTGTTCTTCTGTATTTATTTATTTGTTGAAAAAGATTGTACCTAGTTCTTTTGTTTGTTTTTAGTTCTCTAAGTTTACAAAAAAACATTGTGTCAGTTGTTGTAGTTCGTTTAATGTATCCCTAGACATAAAGTGTTTCGTATAGATATATTATTTATATATACTTATAGTTTATAATAATTAAAAGGTCCTGTGAGAATATCAGTGTTGCAGTTCAACTGCAACAAGAGCTGACACAGGTCCCTTATTTGGTCTCTACGAATCGACTGTCTGTATGATATTGTTGTATAGTTAACTGTACCTATTGTTTGGAGATACGAATAAAAATATTTTCTTTCTTTCTTTCTTTCTTTCTTCTTTCTAATTATTCTGGGCTATTTGGATGGGTGTTTAATGGATTGGTCTAGGTGAATACTATGGATGAAAAACGGCACCTGCCCTATATACTATTATAGTATGTCGAAAAGGGGCAGGCGGTGACTCGCCAACTCACTGGATGGGCCCTCTCTAGATAGCCGCCAAGGCAAACAAACTCTACCATAAAGGCAACAAGAGGGCAACACCGGTGTGAGCGGCTAGGGGTGTAGAGCGGTGCGGCACCGGTTTTGCCATCGCGGGCCTCGTGACAACGGAGGCCCGGAGCGGGTTTCCCCGTAATTACGCCCTTGACAATGACACTTCCACCCCCGAGCAAATAGCTTTTGCGACTTCCCTCTGGCCGGCCGATCAAGGCAAGCCAGAGTCGGGGGTCCTGCAGGCGCTCTTGGTAATCCACTCCAACTAGCCAATAAAGGCAAGCCGGAGACGAGGCCCTGACCGACCCTCTGAAGCATTCGGGACCGCAGTGTCGCCACACACATTCAGCTCGCCACAAAGCTGCCCTGCGGTTTGTAAGCTTTCTTTCTATCCTGTAATATTTACGTATATCACAAGATAAAGGTGAGGTTTAAAAGCTGTCAATCTGCCCTCTGAGATTGCGTTAGTCTCATGATGAGGTTAACGAATGCCCCAGAGGGGTTTATTATTATTACGCACTGAATAATATAATATTTATACATTTTTTTCTATCTATTTTATCTTTTTAGCGTAACGTGTTCTCCCTCTGTAATTAAGAAAACATTAGATGATACAATATTTTTGTAAATATACCATCATTATGACATGTACTTATTTTTTCTAGAGACTGAATAATTTAGGGGTATCTGACATCGCTACAAGCACAAGGAATGTAACAAAGGAACTCTTATTATTTACAGGCTGTTGAAATCATAGATTTGATTCACCTATGATTTTTCAAACCAAAAATAAAGGTACATTAAAAAAGTCTTTCACTAAGATAGGCGTTGGTTGTCTCCTTACACCGAGTATTGGGTATTCTCTTAACCCCAGGTGTCTATAAAATCAACTGCAGCTGCGGAAGCTCTTACATAGGGCGAACGAAGCGGACTAGCGCTGAACATATAAAAGAGCACATCGCAGCTGTAAAGAACCTCGTCGTCCCCAAGTCCTCTCCACGGAACGCCACTTTTACCCAAGAGTTGTGCGTGAAGTGATCGAAATCAGAAAACATAAAAATTTCAATCGGGAAGAGGGCTTCAAATTGTCATCGGCATGGAATCCAGTGATTCGACTAACAACACCCCACTTTAATGCGCAGTCGGCGAATGTTCAATATACAGATACGGTTAGTGTGTTTTGCGCCGGTAATTCGAAAATAAACGACCCGGGGGTAGAAATGGAAGCTTCTACCTCGCACTTGGAGACGTGACACCGCTACACCAGTCAGCTTGCGACCACGGGGCGTGCAACCGTCTCGAAATATATATATATATATTCTTAAAACGATACAAGTAAATCAACAATAATATAGCACGAAGATAAAACCACATTTTCATTTACGCGTAAAAAATAAAACATCCGAGTAAAAATCTAGGAACCAGAAAAATCCGGCACCTAAAGGAATTTCAAGTTCAGCCATAAAAGTTATTATAAAGGCCTCTATTTTCACGTATTTTTCGCTTACAACGAAGACAAGACTCGCAACTAAAAGATGAGTGGGATTTCGTATTGTTTTCCTTGATCTCTTCTCTTCTTGATCTAACGTATTTAGCCAGCTAAATGGTGGGCTCTTGAAGACTTGTTCAGAAAGAAATACGAGGAACCTTAACCCCAGGTGTCTATAAAATCAACTGCAGCTGCGGAAGCTCTTACATAGGGCGAACGAAGCGGACTAGCGCTGAACATATAAAAGAGCACATCGCAGCTGTAAAGAACCTCGTCGTCCCCAAGTCCTCTCCACGGAACGCCACTTTTACCCAAGAATTGTGCGTGAAGTGATCGAAATCAGAAAACATAAAAATTTCAATCGGGAAGAGGGCTTCAAATTGTCATCGGCATGGAATCCAGTGATTCGACTAACAACACCCCACTTTAATGCGCAGTCGGCGAATGTTCAATATACAGATACGGTTAGTGTGTTTTGCGCCGGTAATTCGAAAATAAACGACCCGGGGGTAGAAATGGAAGCTTCTACCTCGCACTTGGAGACGTGACACCGCTACACCAGTCAGCTTGCGACCACGGGGCGTGCAACCGTCTCGAAATATATATATATATTCTTAAAACGATACAAGTAAATCAACAATAATATAGCACGAAGATAAAACCACATTTTCATTTACGCGTAAAAAATAAAACATCCGAGTAAAAATCTAGGAACCAGAAAAATCCGGCACCTAAAGGAATTTCAAGTTCAGCCATAAAAGTTATTATAAAGGCCTCTATTTTCACGTATTTTTCGCTTACAACGAAGACAAAACTCGCAACTAAAAGATGAGTGGGATTTCGTATTGTTTTCCTTGATCTCTTCTCTTCTTGATCTAACGTATTTAGCCAGCTAAATGGTGGGCTCTTGAAGACTTGTTCAGAAAGAAATACGAGGAAATCAAACAGAAAAATAATTTAGTAGTAGGGCAAAGTATCAGGAGCCGTTATATAAGCCAAGAACTTGGTCCTATTGTAGACTTCTGCAGCAAATTGTGGTGATAGCTTCCATGCCCGAGCTGGTCACCTTTGACACTTACCCTCACATGGTCTTTACAAATGTAAAGTACCGAAAGATTCGAACAAAATAACATTTGTAGAGAACAAGTGAGGGTAGGTGCCAGAATTCGCAGTTCTCAAAGGCGGCGCCGCAGAGCATCAGTTACCAGTGACATGGCCACAGCTGGTGTATCCCACGCCAAAACGTCACGGCAAAAAAGAGGTATTTTACCTCTTTTCAATAAATTACAAGATAACTGACTGACAAGATAACCCGTTATATAAACAATAATACATGATTATTATAATGATGTAATACGAGTATATGAGTTTACAATATACATGTTTAATTGAAAAAATACATAATGTAGGTGTTGGTATAGAAAGGCATGATATTAATGTAATAACACAAAGAAATAAGTACACATTATTCACTTAACCATAATCACGTTTCAAATAAGACGAAAATTGTTTTACGCGTCCATTTTCGAAACGCGTTCACAAATACTTGCGGCCGTAACGAAGCAAACTGAATTACGCGACAGCTTAAAAGCGTTTATCGACGTCATTTAATATCGATGAAAGCCCCAGGTGTTAATACTGTTAGAGGGATAACTTGCAAACGTGTTGATAGTAGAGATTTTGTTAAAATGTTTCCTTTAAACGATTTTTTCTCACGCAGTGGACACTGAGCTGATAGGCTTTTCTCCTTACAAGATATTTAAGTTTGAGTCTGGTGGGTGTGTAAGACTCTAGCGTTCGAAGTTGCTCACTTCCACCACCGCTGTGTCTCGAAGAATTCACGCGAATCTAGCACAGTGAGGAAGTGCATGAGATGAAAGAATCCTACCAGGGTGGACAATGGTTTGGATCGACCAGATTTCGCATGCCCGTGACTGTGGTTGGTGTAAATTTATATGGGCATAATTGTGGCTTGCTTTACAAATAATATGTTTTCGTTTCATTTTGTATCTAAATCAAATAAGGGAATACTAGAACAATGACGTGGCAAAGCAACTCTTATGCTATACAAATATTTTTCTCGTCGAATCCAGAAGGCATATAGTTGCGGACTACGGATTATTGAAGTTTGTTCAAAGATGTAAATTCGATGTATTTTTATTACCAACAGTTGAACACATTTCTTCAATACCTAAAACGCAGTTTCTTCCAAACTGACATCAATATTGTTTGGTAGTAAGCAAAAAGAACTTCCGGAATTAAAATAGTAATTATTTGTAGTTTAATTTATACTGCGCAAATATTTAAAATATATCGTCCGTGCAGAAGAATATTGTAAAAGTATAATCATTAATATGATCAGTGGTAAACAACATCGTAACTGGTTCGGCGTTACACCGAAACCGTATGGTTCCTAGGCGATTTGGGGAAAAATGGACTGTATTTTAAGGATGGCGAGTTCTGGTCGCCTAGGATTGGAGAGGGAGGGAAAGTATGGTGTAGAAAGGAAACTCTTACCTTGCACGGCAATCTTCTTCTTCTCAGAAGGACAGTCTCCTGGTGTTTTCGAGAATCCTGAAGCTGTTTGAATCACTCCACTACACAAATCACTTTCACTCGCGGGCGGTTTTGTTGAGTTTTGTATAAGCGGTAATAATTATAGCGGTGCGGTGCGGTATTGCGGACACGTTTTCAGCGTCTCGAATCTTCTGCGTCGCCGTTGAGCAAGGCAGCCAATAGCGAGGTGTTTCGGGAGGGGATTTATGAAAAGGATCGCTCGGATTGGCCGAGCAGCGACGAACCATTGACGTTGACGTGATTAGTTCTCGATGGAAAGGTAGATGGCGCTACCATATCCCCCCGGCCCTAAAGGGTTGATTTTAAAAGAAATAGAATTGAACTTAGCTATGTTGGGTGTACTGCCGCATAACCCATCAATAGGCTTAGACAGTGATATGATAATAAAATTAATCTAAATTAACTTTAGCGAAAACTACAAACGCAATAACAGCGAAAAATACTAACTAAATACTTAAACTAAGAGGTAGATCCAACTTCAGGCTAGATCTCACTGAGTTGGAAGCGGACAGAGACGTACAACAGGGCGTACGTAGCTACGTACGCCCCCTTAGCGGTTTTCACGGTAACAACGCGGGTTGTACCGTCCTTGGAAGTATGCAATTTCTCTACGATGGCTAACGGCCATGAAAGCGGCGGAGCATTATCATGTATTATGACGACCAACGTACCCTCCTGTATAGGGGATGCAGGACTATTCCACTTGGATCTAGCCTGAAGCTGGTGTAGATATTCCTTACGCCAGCGCCGCCAGAACGACTGCATGAGTTTATCCAGCAGAGTATGTCTCTGGAGCAAGCTTGAAGGGTCTGCTTCAGGAGCCGGAAATGACGATAATGGCACTCTGTTCAGAAAATGTGCAGGACTTAACGCGGATGGTTTTGCAGGGTCGCTACTCAATGCCGTGAGCGGACGCGAGTTGATCAGTGCCTCGACTTGTGCAAGGACAGTTAAAAGCTCTTCGTAAGAGAGGACCTGTTGACCTATAACCTTGAAGAGATGCGTTTTAATTACTTTGACCATGCTTTCCCAACATCCACCGAAATGTGGTGATGCTGGTGAAATAAACTTCCAGTCAATATGATTTATGGAAAGTTCTTCCTGAAGACGAGTACGATAACCCGCGACGTGATTGAAACAAGTAGCGGGAACTATAATGCGTATATTCTATTAATAGGGTAGTGGGGCAAGACTGTGTCTTGAACCTTGCGGAGCAACTGAGACAGCAGAAGGGCCGCACACAACTCCAGTCTCGCAACCGAAATGGTTTTAACAGGCGAGCCCTTAGACTTGGCGCAAACTAACTGCACCGAGTAGTTAGAACGAATGCGGACTTGCAGATATACGACTCCGCCGTAAGCACGCTACACACGCTAACAAGACGTAATACACTGAGAAGAATGTAACGTAGGTACGGTACCCATAATCACATACCCAAATACCGTCTCAATAGCGGGTGGTAAATCATATCGCTCACTACGTACTATTTTAGTTAGTAGCAAGTGCGGAAATATTGAACCTCCGATCAAAAGATCAATGCCTGCCGGATTCGCAAACTCCGCGTCTGCCAGCGGCAATGACTCGAGGCGAGTGAATGATGCTACGTCTACATTAGCGTTCGGAAATGCGTCCGTGATACGCTCCACGATAAGCGAAGAAATGTTAAAATTAATATTCCTATCAAAACGCGAACGTATTATAACATCTACGGAACCCTTGCAATGTTTTTCTGAACCGCCGATCCCTTTGACTATTGAGTTAGTATTTTTAAAGTTATTCCACAATCCGAGGCGTTTGAACAACTCAAATGTTATTAAATTGGTCTGAGACGCGCTATCAAGTAGACAACGTACCATGTGCGGCGACCCATTAACATCATAAACGATAACTTGCGCTGTCACTAACAGAACAGTCTTAGACGTCATACACCGCGGCTTAGCACTGCTCTGATCACTACAAGCGCGCGAAGGCCGTCCGCGCGTGCACGCCGCCCGCTCAATTGATGTCGTACACAACGATATTTCATTCTGGATGGTGGGAGGCGCAGTTGTCGTAGCCTGCACATGCGACGTAAGTGTGTCAAAGTTAGCGGCTTGGCTTGACAACGGACTACCTTTATCAAAATGTAACAGTGAATGGTGTTGTTGATTACATGAGCGGCATTTCGTTTTACTAGAACAATAACTCGTTTTATGCTTTATACTTAAGCAATTAATGCATGCTTTGTTATCTTTTACACATTTGAAACGAGCGGTCGGATTTAAATTATTAAAAGCGGGACATTTATAGAAATGGTCGTGCACTATATTACTGCACAGACACTTCTGTGAATTATTACTATTAGATTCCGAGCATGTTACGTAAGATTGTGGATTAGGGACCGAGTTATTATTACTATTTTGCGCTTTATTCAACCATTGTTTGCTGCTGTTAGTGTTAGACGGGCTAGGTGAACTAGACTGTGTATTATGAAATATTCGACACTGATCTTTGATGAACGAAATAAAACTATCTAGTGTAGGTATTTTATTATTGCGTTCCGTCATCTCGAAAGCACGATTTGTTTCAGTGTCAAACTTTTTTAAAGCGAGTTGAAGCAACATAAAGTCGGAAAGATCTTCTAATTTTAAGTTCCTAAGAGAATTAACCGCGGTTACGAAGTTATCAATAAACAGCTGGAAATTCGAGACAGATGCGGCACCGGACAGTTTAAGATTTAAAGCTTGGTCAAAGTAGGTAGACGCTAGGACGCGCGTGTCTTGATATCTATCAAGTAGTGACTGAAATATGACCTGATAATTCTCAGCACTGGGTGTGAGACCTGCAAATACGGACTGGGCCTTCGGTGACAGTTTACCTATTAAATAGTACAACCTGTCAGCATCTGTCAGAGAACCATTATCGTGCACTGTAGACTTAAAACTCGCATAGAATAACGGCCAGTTTCGTATATAGCCATCAAACGACATAATCTTGATTGGCGGTAATCTCGGCGTGCGGGCCGCGGCAACGGGCTGTGCCAAACATTTACCCTCCAACTGCGATTGTATACGCTTAATCTTAATATATAAAATCCTCGCGTTACTGACTGACTGACAGACACGCTACAGCCGAAACTACTGGGCGCAAGAAGCTGAAATTTGGCATGTATGTTCCTTGGGGACCGTGGGGGTGCACTAAGACGGGATTTCCCGAAATTCCCACGGGATCGGGCAAAATAGGAAATTCGAAAATATGTGCGTGCGAAGCCGTTGGCGTCGACTAGTAATACAATAAAGATTTTCGAATGAGGAGTACGCCTGATAATTCGGTTGTTCATCAGGATTGATAGAAAGCAATCTTGCGTTATAATCGTCTAACAACTTATGAAAATCTGTTCGAATACTATCTACTGTCATACAATAGCTGAGAAATGACTCCCTATTACTATCGGAAATAGCGGCGATATTTGAGCGCTCATAAATGTTTTGAATACGCTCAAATAAAATATTGCGTTTTGCTTCTAAGATTGTCATCTCTTTGTCTTCCGACACGCCTACCTTCTTTTGTTGTGACATGCTTACGTAAGTATAAGCTAATGAGACCGAAAGAAAATAAGAATATCTAATGTTCCTATTATTTTACCTAAGTAGGCTAAGTAGGCAACACTTTAGAGCTGTGGAATTAAAAGTTGCTCGAAATATGAGAGTTACAAGACAACTATGATAGTTCCAGAAATAATAATTGAGTAAGTAGGTAGCTACATAAAAGTTTACCTACTGATGCGGGCGGAAACAACCATGTGACGGTTATGTGAATAGACTAGGAGTATAGCTAGGTGTTATAACTGCCTAGGTAAAGCGATATAACGTATAAAAACGTAAATGAATCCGACTCGTATGGACCAAAAAAAATGGTTCGGCGTTACACCGAAACCGTATGGTTCCTAGGCGATTTGGGAAAAAATTTACTGTATTTTAAGGATGGCGAGTTCTGGTCGCCTAGGATTGGAGAGGGAGAGAAAGTATGGTGTAGAAAGGAACCTCTTACCTTGCACGGCAATCTTCTTCTTCTCAGAAGGGCAGTTTCCTGGTGTTTTCGAGAATCCTGAAGCTGTTTGAATTACTCCACTACACAAATCACTTTCACTCGCGGGCGGTTTTGTTGAGTTTTGTATAAGCGGTAAAATAATTATAGCGGTGCGGTGCGGTATGGCGGACACGTTTTCAGCGTCTCGAATCTTCTGCGTCGCCGTTGAGCAAGGCAGCCAATAGCGAGGTATTTCGGGAGGGGATTTATGAAAAGGATCGCTCGGATTGGCCGAACAGCGGCGAACCATTGACGTTGATGTGATTAGTTCTCGATGGAAAGGTAGATGGCGCTACCAGTTACTGAAAATGTTTCTTGCACCAAATTCATCACAACAGTACCTACAACAGAATCTTTTTGCGGCCGTAACAAGTTACAACGACACCGTCCAACCGTATCAACTGTCTCTTCAAAGGAACAGTTATATATTGTCGGCTAAGAGTGTAAATCTGCTAACTCACTTTAACCCAAATTTACAGGAGCTAAATAAAACTTAATAAATTAGAATTTTGCAATTTTAGGTTAAAACCAAAAATATAGTTGGTTTATTTTTGGATATTCTACATTATTAAAAACTAATTACATAGTAAATTTTTATCGTTAATAAGTTATAAGTGTTTTTATGACTAAGCAGGTTTTTTTTGGGAGCAATCGCTTTATTCTCCGGACTTAGCAGGTTTTCCTAAAGATTTCAATGGTAAGTAAAATAACGTTGATTATTTCGTTAATCAGTCTATTTATTTCTAATAATCATCACAGTAACATTTGGCAAATTATTTATTAAACTTATCAGTATTTTAATAAAAAATCTTTGACATAAAACAAAAAATGCAACAAAAAACAATATAAATAATTTAAATCCTCTTTTCACAAAATAATAATTAAGTTAAAATCACTTTTATTCTTCTTTTACTTAATACTAATTAATTATTTTTTATTAAAACTCTATTTCAAGTTTTAATCATAAGGTAAGTTATCGTAGTAAGAGCGATAATCTTCAGGGAGGGGAAGTCAGCTCAAAGTGGCCACAGGAGGCAAAGCGGCCACTCCTTATTTTTCACTTATTTGTAATTATAGCGTGGCGTTGTGGTTCTGTACGTAATACCAATCTCCCACCCTACACCGATCAGCCATTCGGTAGCCTAAGGACCGAGCGCGTGGTTGCAGTGACGAAATATAATATTTTGGGTGTTTTGTTAAAAAAATGCCAGGTAAGTTCGACCTGCTTTGGTCAAAGTTCGTTATATTTCAATGAGTTTATTACATGTTTACCGTTGCTTATCTATTTAGCTATGTTTGTGTTCTGTTCTCTTTGAAAGATAATAAATAATGTGATAATAGTTAGTTATTGAAACAAAATGGCTGAAAAAGGCAAAGCGGCTGGGATAAAGCGGCCAACGGACCGCTTTACCCGAGCCGCCGACCTCAAGGAATTTTTACTCTATCACGATATTTTTATTCATAGCTGTAGTGAGTAAAGCGTTAACCAAGACCGAATTCCTGTTCTGGTAAGTACACCCATCACTGTAAAAAATTACTTTCATCGGTTCAGCAGATTCATCCTGGACTACAACTTTGTTTTCTATTAAATCCATCCAAATACTAGCAAATTCTTCGGAATTTAAGCCTCCTTCACTTTCATTCCATAAATAACAGACACCGTCCTTATTTTTTAAATTGAAAAATGTCGGTTTATGTATTTGGAGCTTTGTTCGATAATACAAGCTGCTTATTTTGGATTTAGGAGACATCTATACAACTTGTAGGTCTACTGTAAAAATAATCCTTTCTTTTTCTTTATCCTTTTCCTTTTCTGCTCTCGCTTCTTCTTTTTTAGTTTGATGCTCTATGTAACCTGCATCAGGTAATTTTCCAACTTTATATAGAGCACACCTCTCACATTGATTTTTTTTAGGGATGAATAGTTCTAAGTTTTTGTGATCAATTGCCTCATTGAAGGTAGTGTGAGAAAGAGGCTTTACGTTTTGTTGTTCACACCAATTTTTAACATAAAAGTCATAAACACCTTTTCTTGATTTCCATTCTGGTAAAAGGTATTTTTTTTCAGTTGTTGCTCGGCAGTAATGTGACTCCATGACGGGTCCAAAAAATTTCGTAACTCTTGACGCTCTTTTGCAAAAGGCTTTGAAGTAGTTGATTGCTCTTGATTTTTCTCATGATTTTTGTCTTTGCATCGGCTGAAAACATTGCTCTTCCATTTTAAGACCGTCCATCTTCCAATGCTAAGAGTATGAAGAAATATTGTTCTACAAACTCTTAGTCGTTGATCTTGTAATTTTAGATAATAGATTAAAGACTGGGCCCTTCTAGACTCCTCAGAATTTCTTCTGCCTCGTTATCTTTTCACAGGTGCAGACATCACACGACTGTCAACGTAAATCTGTTTTTCAGGCCAACTCATACTCCAAAAGAAGAGGACAGAAAAGATATCTTCGAAACGAAGATATCTTTTCTGTCCTCTTCTGTCAAATTGGAACACTTAAGTACACCTTTTGCAGTTTCTTTACATTTGCATCTAGCTTTAATCTTGCGAGACTCTTTTGGAACCTCACAATTCCAGGATTCTTCTCTCTGACGCTTTGTACTTCTTTCTGGATAGTTTTCAGAATCGGAGTTTGATTCAGAATGTATATCATACGGTACTAACTGTATTAAGGCTTCTTGGTCACTTTCGTCAGATATGGGGTCTTCAATTTGATGCACTGAGTTAGAACCAGTTCTAACAGTGCAGTTATCGTTAACTTTCACCAAATCAGCAGAACCCGTCACAATAGCATCAACATTCAAAACTAAACATGCTCGGGTATCATAATAATTGTTTATAGCATCTGTTCTTTGAACTTGACTTGTAGAACTTTTGCTAATTTTATTAGATTCATCAGTCAAAATATTCCCGCTGTTATTATACAACACCGTTGCAGTAGAATCATCGTCATTTCTCTTCGTAGTGCAATCATTAGATCCAATAACATCAATATTTGCTGCAGTTATACTTTCTGTGCAATTTCTATCATCAGAAGCCAAGACTATTGGCAGGTTATTAATAAAATCAAAATCAAAATTTTCTATCGAGTTTTCTTCATTTAAGAGAGATGGTGATCCAGGGACGTCTCTGTTGTATGTATCATCACTATTGCAAACTAATTGAAGATTTTTTTTACTACGCCAAAGTTGATTTGATGACATCTAAAATTTAAAGAAACAATATAATATTCATCCATATTAGTTAGGAAAAAGCCACCCGTTCCGGCTTTGCACGGGTGCAATATTTATTAACCAGAATAAAAAAATAGTTTATAACACTCACAAATAATTATATCTTTCTAACAGTAAAAGATTTTTTTAAATCGGATCAGTAGTGCCGGAGATTACCCCGAACATACAAACCCACAAACTTTACCTCTTTATGATATTATAGATCTACCTGATAATAATAATATGTATCAATACAATTCGTTTTGTAATTAATTTATTATTATATTATTAAGTTACTGACAATAAGCAGTTTTGTTTTTATTTATAAACGAAAAACAGAAAAATACTGCTATCTCCCAAAAAATACACTAACTACTTTATAATATATAATATAATCAAAAAATTAAATCGATTAGTTTTATAATTTATTTTGAATTAATTTATTTTTGTTATAATAATAAAATTACTATAAGAAATAAAATGAAATAGATTTATTAAACCAAGCAATATAATATAGTGAGATTTAGTTTTTAGTAAAAAAACAAATCTAATAAAATTTATTTTCTCGGTTTAAAGACCAGATTTGCTTATATCAGTTATCACGTTATCAGCTATTAACGATGACATAAATGAAAAGAGTTTGAACACATTTTCAATCTTTATATGTAATTTTATATACGTATATTTTTGTAATTAATTTTAATCGATATCAATAAAAATCGATTAAATTGAGTGTCAAACACGTACATTGGACATCTCTTTTTTACTTTTGAAGGTTTTGGTGCGATATACTGTGTCTCTGTCACACCGTAGTATTCGTTTTACTATCTCTGTCTTGAGTACAGACGATGACAAAAGTATTTATAGTCCATTGAAAAGTTACATTTGAGGTTGCATTTATCAGACGATGCAATTTTATTTTACAGATGTGTGGGAAGGGCTATTGTAAAGCTTGATTCAAATTTATGGGGACGTACCTCTTATCCCTCGGCCGCCATCTTGGAAAGAGTGCAGATGCATTATCTGGTAAACTATTGGCCGCACAAAGAATATGTGAACGAGATTTTTGTTGCAAATTAAATTCTCTACAACTTTAGTATAAAACTTTTATCATAATGCAAATATACAAAATATATCTTTAGATAATTATCTATAGAGGTCCTATGCACCCATGGATATTTATTCATGGGTGCACTGTATACCATGAGTGCCATGTTCCAAATACCTACTTATTTGGAATACAACACGCGCGCATTCTTAATTGCGGCTTAAAAGATGTGTCTACCTACAGAAAAATCCGTTCGAACTATGTCAATGCAATTTTCAAAAAAAAAAAACTGCAGCATTCAGGTATGTTTCTTTTGTTTCCGATTGTTCAACAGGCTTCCGGATAATCTTCTAAAATATTTTTGTTGTGTCTGGAATCAATGCCATAGGTCTGTAACGAGTCATATAACTATGTTTATCATGTTTCTTAAAGAGCGGTTTTATGATGGTCCTTTTTAATTCCGTGGGAACTACTCCTTGCATAATACCGAAAATTATGTGGCTCATTGGAGTTGATATTTTATTAGACACGGTTTTCAGTATCTTAGTTGATACACCATCGTATCCAGTACTGTTTGTAGACCTTAATTTAATATTGTGTTTGTTCCGGTTAAAATATCTGACACTATTGTCAGGTGAGATGCATTCATCATAAAATACTACTTGTATATAAATTGTATAAAGTCTGGCAATAACAGTTTTCTACACGAGTATACATGCGCGGTAATTCGCAAAGGCTAGCTTCAGACCCGCCATGATTCGTCGGCCGTAGTGTACTTATTTATTGAATACTAGATATAAAGCAAAAAGTGAATAATAACAACTAAGGCCTACCTCTGCAATATTTCAACTTTAAATCTTGATACAGTAGGTTTATTCCATCGAAAACATATTTTTAATGCACGGATACGTTATATTGCCTAAGACACAATACAAAGTGGCGTCAATCATGGAGTTAGCCGCGCAATTTGAACTATATGGATTTGGCTGTTTTACGCATCATACTTTTTTACCTATTTAACAATTAAAGTGAGTTTAGCTGGATTTACACGTCCGTGTGCTTTGTTTTTCTCTTGCGGATGGTATAAAAATGTCATTTTGGACCAAAAGTGGAGTTAGCAGGTTTATACTCTTAGCCGACGATATTTCAAACATTTTTGCACAATTTTATTTACTTTTCTCGTTTCAAACACTGATTACATCTCTGTTTAGAATCGTGTCCGAATACGCCACAATTGCCGGAGAAACACTTAAAAATGTTTCTCTTGACAAAAGTCGCTTCAATGTCGTTATCAAGCGAAACTTGCTCCTTCGTAATTGTTTTCAATTCGTTTCTTTTTCCCTTTTTTCGCTTTTTCCCTTTGTTTGGTAAGGGCAAAATCGTCGAATCATTACTACGAACAGTACTGTAGGTATTAAATTCATTAATGAAATCGTATTACGTAGCGCTATAGGAAGTTATCGAAAAGGCAATAACAGGTTGATAGCTGATTGTGCACAATAGCGCGTTATGTTGCCTCGTTATTCTTGTTTTTGTTTAATAATGGATTTGTGAAAGCTTTCTTGTATTACGTTTGTTTGTGATCTGATTTATTTTATCGGGTGTAGGTAATGGAATAGATTGTAAGTAAATAATGATTATTATGAGCTCTGAGTAAATATAATATGTTGTTACAAAGGCAACTATACTGATCGAATACAAACTACATGTACAGAATATGGACTGAAGTTGCGTAATGATATTAATGTTTTATTGCAAAGACAGCAGATATAATTAAAAAAAGATTTTATTTAGTTGCAGTTCGGTGATTGCGTTTCCAAATAGTTGTGATTCGAGACATACCTCCAAATATCTGAAGACTAGTCTGGATAGAATATAATTGGATAGCGGAGGTCAAATAATAAATAAAATAAAAATCGTTTTTTTGCCAAAATACAACAATGAAAGGATACACGATGGCCCCATACTAGGAAAGCCTGTCCTGTGGGTACCATGACAATTACCATTTACGGTTACATTACTAGGACGAAATAAAAAAATCCCTTTACATGAACTTTTAAATAAAAAAAACCTCTCTTAAATAAACAAAGGTAAATTACAATGAAATATTATACTAACAAACTAAATTATATTTAATTTAAATGACTGCCCCGTTGGTCTCGCGTCATAAATGTGCGCGTGGGATTGGGAGGTCTCGGGTTCGATTCCCGGGGCGGGCAAATTGTTATTGGTTTTTCCGTTAGGAAATACTCAGTAGCAGCACGGAATCTGGTGATGTGCCCGGTAACGGCAATAGGCTCGCCCCTTATTACGTGGGACCTAAACATTCATGGCGAAATGTGGATGTAATATTACACCTGTGCCTACTCCTTCAGGGATACAGGCGTGAGTCTATAAAAAAAACTATGACAAATATTTTCGGTGTCGTCGTATGTTAAAGAATTATGGCAGCGAACGTCACTCACAAATACGACAACACTATTATCGAACTTATTATTATAAGATCCCTTGTATTGATACGAATAATAGAAGGGAACTTATAATAAAAAGTTTTTTTTTCTTCTCTTCCCTTCCCGAGACTTTCTTCTTGTTCCAATATTTTAAAACGGTAAATGTGGTTTGGTTCGGCGTTGCACCGAAAGTATGTATTAGGCGATTTGGTGATATGGGAAAATATTAATATTGTGGACTGTATAAAGGATGGCTGGTAAATCGCCTAGAAGATGAGTGAACGGGCGATCTTTTATTAACCCTTTCATTCCCAAAAGCACGCCTTGCTCTAATTGGTCGCGGAATTCAATGACGCTGCAATGGAGTCGAAGATCATTCGTCACGCTGATCGGTCGCGTGCTTACGCAGCCCCGCGCCGCGCCGAACGTGTGCAATACCGCAATATTTACCGCTTTATACTATTAACGAGAACTAAACCGCCCGCGGGTGTAGTGGAGTGATCTGTGCAGCTTCGGTCTGGATCCAGGTGGAGTGATCAGCTTGTGGCCCGACTCTCGGAAGATGCCGGCGGCCGCCATTTTGTCAAGGTAAGGCGTGCCTACTTATAATATATTCTAGGCAATTTACCAGCCATCCTTTTATACAGTCCACTTTATTCATAATTTTCCATATCACCAAATCGCCTAGTACATATTTCGGTGCAACGCCGAACAATTTTTTAGATACGTACGAGTCGGATTCATTTGCGTTTATACGTACCTCTCGTTTATCTCGCGTAGGTATCTTCTAGAAGTACCTACCTAGGTAGTTATAGCACCTAGCTATATTCCTAGTCCATTTACCCATTACGTGGTTACTTCCGCACGCTTCCGTAGGTAATATACTTTTATGTAGCTACCTACTAATCTGATATATCTACCCAATGATTATTACTAGAACTATCATAGTTGTCTTGTATATTTCATATTTCAAGCACCTCTTAGTTCCACCGCCTTAAAGTTGTTGTCTTCTTACGAATAACTACCGCATAAACACCTACTTAGGTAAAATAATAGGTACTTTAGGTATTCTTATTTTGATTCGGTCTCATTAGCTTATACTTACGTAAACATGGCGCAACAAAAGAAGCCATGCATGTCGGAAGAAAAAGAGGTGACAATCTTGAAAGCTAAACGTAATATTTTATTTGAGCGTATTCAAAACATTTACGAGCGCTCAAAAACTGCCGCTACTTCCGATATAAATATGGAATCATTTCTTAGTTATTGTATGACAGTAGATAGTATTCGAACAGATTTTCATAAGTTGTTAGACGATTACAACGCAAGATTGCTTTCTATTAATCCTGATGAACAGCCGAATTATCAGGCGTACACCTCATTCGAAGATCTTTATTGTATCATCAAGCGCATACAATCACAATTGGAGGATAGATGTTCCGCACAGCTCGTTTCTGCCAGACCAGCGGTTCGAGCGCCGAGATTACCGCCAATTGAGCTTATGTCGTTTGATGGAGATATACGAAATTGGCCGTTATTCTATGCGAGTTTCAAGTCTACAGTGCACGATAATGGTTCTCTGACAGATGCTGACAGGCTGTACTATTTAAAAGGTAAGCTGTCACCGAAGGCCCAGTCCGTATTTGCAGGTGTCACACCCAGTGCTGAGAACTATCAGGTCATATTCCAGTCACTACTTGATAGGTATCAAGATACTCGTGTTCTAGCGTCTACTTACTTTGATCAAGCTTTAAATCTTAAATTGTCCGGTGCCGCGTCTGTTTCGATTTTCCAGCTGTTTATAGACAACTTTGTTACCGCAGTAAGTTCCCTTAAAAACTCAACAAACTCGCTTTAAAAAAGTTTGACACTGAAACAATTCGTGCTTTCGAAATGACGGAACGTAATCATAAAATAGACAACACTAGATAGTTTTATTTCTTTCATTAAAGATCAGTGTCGAATATTTCATAATACGCAGCCTAGTTCATCTAGCTCATCTAATAATAATAATAGCAAACAAAAGTCGAATAAATCGCAAAATAGCAATAATAACTCGGTCCCTAATCCGCAATCTTACGTAGTATGCTAAATGGAATCTAATAATAATAATTCACAGAAGTGTCTGTGCAGTAATATAATACACGACCATTTCTATAAATGTCCCGATTTTAATAATTTAAATCCGACTGCTCGTTTCAAATGTGTAAAAGAAAACAAAGCTTGCGTTAATTGTTTAAGTATAAAACATAAAACGAGTGATTGTTCTAGTAAGACGAAGTGTCGTTCATGTAATCAACGACATCACTCATTATTACATTTTGATAAAAGTTATCCGTTGTCGAGTCAATCCGGTAACCTTGACCCAATTTCTAGCCCGCCTACGTCGCAGATGCAGACCGCCACGGTGGCTTACCCCTCGGCGTCTCAGTGCGAAGTATCGTTGTGTACGACGTCCATTGCGCTGGCGGCGCGCACACGCGGACAACCCTCGAGCGCTTGTCATGCTCAGCGCGATGCTAAACCGCAGTGTACGGCGTCCAAAACGGTTCTATTAGCAACAGCGCAAGTTATCGTTTATGATATTAATAACGCACCGCACATAGTTCGTTGTTTACTCGATAGCGCATCACAGAGTAACTTTATTACTTCTGATTGTTTCAAACGCCTCGGACTGTGGGATAACTTTAAAAATACTAACTTAGTAGTCAAGGGGATCGGGGGGTCAGAAAAACATTGCAAGGGTTCCGTAGATATTAAAATACATTCGCGTTTTGATAGGAATATTAATTTTAACATTTCTTCGCTTATCGTGGAGCGTATTTTTCCTTTTCCCCACATTAGCGTTCGGCAATGTGTCTGTAACACATTGCCGAACGCTAATGTGGACGTATTGCTACTTACACATCTCGAGACATTGCCGCTAGCAGACGCGGAATTTGTGAATCCGGCAGACATTGATGTTTTGATCGGAGCTTTAATATTTCCGCACTTGTAACTACCTAAAGTTGTACGTAGTGAGCAATATAATTTATCGCCCGCTATTGAGACGGTATTTGGGTATGTGATTATGGGTACCGTACCTACGTTACATACTTCTCATTATATTACGTCTTGTTGTTGTTCTGTTCTTCAAGAAAATAATATTGATTCTCTTCTCAAGCGATTTTGGGAGCTGGAAGAGATTACCCCACCGCCCTCGATGAGCCGTAAGGATCTCGAGTGTGAAGAACATTTCAGCGCTACCATTGTTCGTGACGACAGTGGCAGATACGTTGTGGCGTTGCCATTCTATGGTGACCCTTATTCGTTAGGTGACTCGTACGCTGCTGCGCTTGAACGTTTTTTTTTTATTTATTTATTTAACTTTATGCACAAACAAGTGTACAGAGGCGGACTTAATGCCTAAGGCATTATCAACCAGTCAACCTTTGGGTGATGCAGAGATAAAGAAATAATAAGTGCATTTAGCATTAAAATTACAGAAAAAGAAAAATATATATATGGTATAACAGATTTTACGAATAATTCGTTCATAAAATATATGATAAACCTATTTACATACACTAGATATATACTTATTTATAAATACATACATATATATATATATATATACATATATTTGAATATAAATATATATATTTATAATAAATATTATAAATACATAAACGATGATTCTATTACGATTCAGCCAATGTGTCAATGTAAATCTGTCAAACTCTAGTTTTAAATGTGAAACGGTTCGTGGACATCCTGATTTCTGGAGGGAGAGCATTCCAGAGAAGGATAGACTGGATATTAAAAAAAGCATGTACCAAGCTGGAGCTGTGAGAAGGACAAAGAAGAAGAAGATTGTTTGAAGAGCGAAGATTTTTATCGTGGGTATTGCAGAGATATTGAAAATGAGGAGTTAAATAGATAGGAGCATTAGGAGAGTACAGTAAAGAATAAAGTGTACACAACGTACGCAGGTTGCGACGTTGGCGGATAGGTAACCATCGTAACTTTATTCGAAACTCGGAAATATGGTCATACTTGCGGAGATTGAAAATGAATCTAATGCAATTATTGAGAAGGCGGTCGAGCTTATTGAGTAGATCTGCATTAAGGTCGAGATAGCACACATCACCATAGTCGATGATAGGAAATATTAAAGTCTGTACTAGCATTGTCTTGGTCTTGGATGGCAGAAAGTTCTTCAAACGACAGAGCGACCGTAAGGTACCAGTGACTTTACGACTAACATTTGCTACCTGGGTACGCCAGTCAAGAGTCGCGTCAATATGTAGACCGAGATCTTTGACACTTGAGCTAAACGGAATAACTGATCCATTAAAAAGTACAGCTGGTAGCAATTGCAAGTTAATCCTACTCATAATCCCCACCCATAACAATAAACTGACATTTAGCGGGATTCACTGCGAGTCCAAACCTAGCAGACCAGTCATTTATAGCATGCAGATCTCGATTGATTGCATTTATTGCTGTATCCAGATTTTCCACCTTTGTTTGTGTGTAGAGCTGCAGATCATCGGCATACAGATGATACGCACAGTGAAGTTCAAGAGATAAGAGATTAATAAACAATGAAAACAGAAGAGGAGAAAGTATTCCGCCTTGAGGAACACCAGAGCCCAGATAACGCCATGTTGATGTGGTTTCATCAATACGTACCGACTGCTGGCGTCCTCGAAGATAAGAGGAGAATCATTCCAGTACCACAGGTGAGACCATTAGATAGGAGAGGATTGAAAGAAGGAGGTCGTGACTGACGGCGTTAAAGGCATTGGAGAAGTCCACCAAGGCCAGAACTGTAACCTTAGTGTCCTCCACCCCAGCCCTCACGTCGCCAGTCACCTTGAGCAGTGCAGACACAATACTGTGTCCAGGCCTGAAACCAGATTGAAACGGAGATAGAATATTGTTAATGTGAACAAATCTGGACAACTGTCTCTGCACGCAAGACTCAAGTACCTTGGATAAGAAAGGAAGAATGGATATGGGTCGGAAGTGAGTCGGGAGAGAAGGATTTGGTATCTTGGGCAAAGGACGAACATAGGCTTGACGCCATAAGTGAGGAAATTGACCTGTGTCCAGGGAAAAGTTAAGGATATGGGTGATGACAGGTAAAAGTTGGTCCAGGATGACCGTGATCATGCGACGACTAATGTCATCGCACCCCACGGCCTTGGACTTGATGGACAGGATAATCTTCTTGATCTCACATGATGATAATGGAGAAAAATTGAAGGGATCGATGTTAGGGCGTGGCAAATTGGCTAAATACGTCATGGTTTGACATTTAGTTTGGTCGTTCAGAGAAGGAGTGACGGTAAAATGCCGATTTATGTCGTCCAAACTAATTGTCGCTGGCAGAACCACATGATCGTGGAGTTTGCCAATGCCCAGGGTCCTCAAAAACTGCCATATATTAGCAGGAGAGGAGTTTGAAATATTATTGAGAATATGCCGGCGTTTAGCGTTGCGTATCATCTGATTGCACCTATTTCTAGCTGTTTTGAAAATGGACCAGTTATCCTCGCAGCGATCTTTTTTAAACCTTCGGAAAGCACGGTCCCTGCGTCTCATCGCCATCCGAATAGCCTCCGTCATCCAAGGTGCCGGTGGACGCTTTAATTTGATTTTTTTGATTGGGGCATGTACATCGAACAACTTTTTCACCTTGTCGTTAAAAATATCTACTTTATCGTCGACGGTGACAGCTAATGTCAACGGTTCCCAGTCGATTTTCGAAGCATCCAACCTCAGCTTTTCAACGTCCATCCGCCCAAAACAACGCAAATACAGAACTTTAGGACGAGGTTTCGGAGGTTTTAGGACATAAGAGAGGAAGATGAGGTCATGATGGGAGAAACCAGGAGCAAGATGTTGGCCATGGGAACGGACGGAAGAGGGAGAAGATGTGAGCATTAAATCCAACCAGGAGTCCTCCCCGTTAGGGTTGTGGTGAGTGGCTTGGAGGGGCAAAACGTGGAGGCTGGCAGACTCAATGATGTGGGTAAGTTTGAGGGAGCGAGAGGAAGGATGGGATAAAAGGTTAGTGTTAAAGTCGCCCATGATGACGTGATGTGCGTACTCAGAACCCAAAGATTCTAAAACCGATTCTAAATCAGTGAAGTAATTGACAGAAGGAGGACAATATACTACTCCAAGAACCATTTTGGCTCCCCTGACCCAAACCTCGAGAAAAAGATACTCCGCAGATATAGACTGTGGAGAGGAAGACGCCAAAATTTTATATGATAAATTGCTACGGAGATAGATAGCAACCCCTCCACCACGCCTGTCAATCCGATCATTGCGGATTAAAACAAAGTCAGTAAGTGGGTATGAAGTGGAAAGAAGGCGAGGTTTGAGCCAGCTCTCAGAAATCAGGATGGCATGAACGTTGGTATCGGTAAAAGTGTCCAAAAGATCACTATAATGACTAGGCACGCTTTGTGCATTTATATGGCAGATGTTTAATAAATGATTAGCGTTTGTGTTAAATTGTGCCCGTAAAATGTCACCCAGTAATTGATTGTCATTTATTAAACAGAAGCTGTCGTCCCCAGATAATCCAACAGAGTCATTGGCAGAAACAAAAGAATTGTCATCGGATATAGACATATATAATATAATATAATAATATATATATAATAATAAACGTACTTGTTAATAAATAAATAATATTATTAAAAAATAAAAATATTCGCACGATATTGACTGCTAGTTAGGTATACATCTCTGCACCACCCGCCAACTGACGCACAAACTGTAATATAAAGAAACTTAATAATATATTAATTTACACTCGAACTTAAAAATAGAAACGACATAAATCTAATCTACAATACTATTGAACTAATTTAACGGTTCATTCCTAAACGCATTCTCTAATGTCATACTGCAATGTCACTTTGACAGAAACATTTTTGACAGACTTATGTGACATAACTTATTGTACCTAGTTTACCTACATTGAAAGAAATCAACAAATAAACAATTTATAAATTATAATTAATGTGATTGTTAAAATGAGGGTGAAAGAATTTTAAATGTAATTACATAAACAATCCGATGACTCGAAAACAAACAGCAATAACTATGCGTCTGATCTCTGAAAACACTGTCAATAGCAAATATTTGTATCAGTACAGTGGAAAGTGTTTGGTAATAAAACTAAACTCGCTTAGAGATGTGTGAAACAAGTAAAAACTAAACAATATAGTTCTACGTGGTTTTGTTAGACGTGCCTGATGATACCTTGGGGTACTTCTGCAGTAAGGGATTCAGCTCATCTAAAGAAGTGACTTTGTGACGACTCCCATCTGAGGTCTTGATGTTAACTACGCCGTCTTGAGTCCAGCACCCGCGCATGCCAAAATGTAGCCTCGCCTTACTGAAGACTACCTGACGCGCCCTAGTCAAGAATTCGACGACCCTTTAAGCTTGGTTTTTGCCCTCCAAACGGCGGCCTTTACATCCAAGCTGGCGAACTTCACTACAATGGGTCGGTGCTTATCTTTCCCATTGCTCCCAAGACGATGACACATCTGAATGGATTTGTCAGAGACATCTTCCAATGCCATTCTTGTACGCAGGACATTCAGAATGACAGCTGCACAGTTTTCCTTATCATGTTCAGTAACACCAGTAAATATCAAGGTTTTCCTACGATGCCTTGTTTCCATATTGTCAATGGACTTAGCACATTCCGCTATTTGCTTCCTGAGTAGTCCGAGCATGGTGAAGGTCAGTTCGCGGAATGTACGGAACTCCTCTGCGACCTTTGCTACAGTGTCCTTGGCTGATCCAATTTGTAGTTGCGCCTGGAGCTCGTCCATCTTCTTCGTGACACATTCCTCAAGACTCTTCTGTGCTTGGACTATATCTGAATATTGTGCCATGTTGGAAGTGTGAATTATAGAGAGTGTTTGAATTCAAGTGTACAGTTGATCAGCTGGCAGGTGGTGTATAGTAAGAGTGCTTATATGTCACATATGAGGCTACACTTACTTGGGTGTATAACCGTACGTATTTTCCTTATAATTAACTCACAAACAATGCAGTATGTATAGTAAAACTATTTTAAATATATTTTTTAATTTTCGTATGTGTAGTAACTTTATTTGCACCTACCGCCGAAAAGTTTTCATTGTTTAGAACGTATATTTGATGCATCACTTAAGTTACGCGGCGCCTATAATAACGCCATTCGTGACTACTTAAATAAAGGTTTTTTGAGTGTAGTTGTAAACAACGAGGGCAATTCTCTTCCCTCATATTATATCCCGCATCACGGCGTAGTTCGCGAAGATAAAACCTCTACTAAACTTCGTGTGGTTTTAGATGCTAGTTGTAGGACTACATCGGGTCAGTCGATTAATGACATTTTGCATGCCGGCCCTAATCTACAGGGTGATTTATTTAACATCATAATAAAGTTTCGTCTTTTTCAAATCGCTCTGTCAGCTGATTGCCACCAAATGTTTCTCAATATCGGCGTTTGCGAATCTGACCGTAGATTTTAACGGATTTTTATCGTTTTGGCAATAAGGAACCTTTATCCGTGTATCAGTTCAATCGTGTTTGTTTTGGACTCAAGTCTAGCCCATATCACGCGTTACGAGTTGTTCGCCAGTTGATCGCTGATGAAGGCGATCACTTTCCCGCCGCAGCAGCTGTTGCTACTTCCGCTTTATACATGGATGACATCGCCTGTAGTGTCATATCCGTTCCGCTAGCAATTTCGCTTTGTGAAGAGCTTATTCAGCTTTTCAAGCGAGGCCAGTTTGATCTTGTCAAATGGACCAGCAATTCTAAGGAGGTTCTCGCACGCATACCTGATTCTCATAAAGCTTCTCCAGACATTGAGTTTGCGAAGTCTGTACCGCATAAAGTTCTCGGTTTACGCTGGGACAAATCCTGTGATAGTTTTCGGTTTGACGTCTCACCGCCAGATGATAAGCACCAAACGCACTATGCTGTCCACAGTGGCTCGACTATGGGACATAATGGGTTTTGTGGCTCCCACAATTTTGTACGCCAAGCTCTTGATCAAAGAACTTTGGTTATCAAAGTGTGAGTGGGATGAAACACCCCCTGACCATATTGTCGCCGCTTGGAGCCAGTTTTGTATTGAGCTTACCGCGCTCAATCAAATTACTATTCCGCGTCATCTTGGGTTGGTAGATGGATGTACCATCAACTAAATAGGTTTCGCTGACGCCAGCGAGCGTGCTTACGGCGGAGTCGTATATCTGCAAGTCCGCATTGGTTCTAACTACTCGGTGCAGTTAGTTTGTGCCAAGTCCTAGGTCTCACCTATTAAAACCATTTCGGTTGCGAGACTAGAGTTGTGCGCGGCCCTTCTGTTGTCTCAGTTACTCCGCAAGGTTCAAGACACAGTTTTGCCCCACTACCCCATCAATAAAATATACACGTTTTCTGAATCCAAAATAGTGCTCGCTTGGATTTATTCTTTTCCTCACCGCTGGCAGACTTTTGTCGCCAACCGCATTAGTAAATTAATTGAACTTTTTCCTGCTACTTGTTTCAATCACGTCGTGGGTATTGAGAACCCCGCTGATTGCCTGTCTCGTGGTGATACTCCACTTAATCTTCTGCATCATCCATTGTGGCATCGTGGACCTTTTTGGATTTCCCATGATCCGTCAGAGTGGCCCATGCAACCCTTTGACCACAGTGCAGAGGACGAGGATGTACCCGAATGGAAGTCTGTTTCTCATCCCGTGACTGCTGAGGTTGCTGAATCTCCGATCTATGCACTCGCACTACGCATGTCATCGTGGTCTAAGTTACTCCGCGCTATCGTTTATGTCTGTAGGTTTCTTAGGCACCTACCTAATGGGACTTTTGTTTCAAGTACTGACCTTGAATCTGCAGAACCATCCGCGTTAAGCCCTGCACATTTTCTGAACACAGTGCCATTATCGTCATTCACATCCTGAAGCAGATTCTTCAAGCTTGCTCCAGAGACATACTCTGCTGGATAAACTTGTGCAGTCGTTCTGGCGGCGCTGACGTGCGGAATATCTACACCAGCTTCAGGGTAGATCCAAATGGAGTAGTCCTGCATCCCCTATACAGGAGGGTACGTTGGTCGTCATAGTACATGATAATGTTCCGCCGCTTTCATGGCCGTTAGCCATCGTGGAGAAACTGCATACTTCCAAAGACGGTACAACCCGCGTTGTTACCGTGAAAACCGCGAAGGGGAGCTACGTGCGCCCTGTTGTACGTCTCTGTCCGCTTCCAACTCAGTGAGATCTAGCCTGAAGTTAGAACTACCTCTTAGTTTAAGTATTTAGTTTGTAGTTTTCTTTATAATTGTTTCGCTAAAGTTAATTTAGATTAATTTAAATATCATATCGCTGTCTTAGCCTATTGATGGGTTATGCGGTAGTACATCCAAAATAGCTAAAGGCCTTTTTTTTAAAGGCAACCCATTAGGGCCGAGGGGATATGGTAGCGCCATCTATCTTTTCCATTGCTAGTTAATTATGTCAACACCTAGCTAATAAATTCCTTTGCATACCGCAGTGTCAAAACGAGCGATCTTTTATCCCTTTCATTCCCAAAAGCACGCCTTGCTCTAATTGGTCGCGGAATTCAATGACGCTGCGATGGAGTCGAAGATCAATCGTCACGCTGATCGGTCGCGTGCTTACGCAGCCCCGCGCCGCGCCGAACGTGTGCAATACCGCAATATTTACCGCTTTATACTATAAACGAGAACTAAATCGCCCGCGGGTGTAGTGGAGTGATCTGTGCAGCTTCCGGCTGGATCCAGGTGGAGTGATCAGCTTGTGGCCCGACTCTCGGAAGACGCCGGCGGCCGCCATTTTGTCAAGGTAAGGCGTGCCTCATTATGAATATCCTATAGTCATAAGATCACCCATCTTCTAGGCGATTTACCAGCCATCCTTTTATACAGTCCACTATATTAATTATTTTCCATATCACCAAATCGCCTAGTACATATTTCGGTGCAACACCGAACAATTTTTTTGATCCGTACGAGTTGGATTCATTTGCGTTTATACGTAACCTCTCGTTTATCTCGCGTAGGTATCTTCTAGAAGTACCTACCTAGGTAGGTATAGCACCTAGCTATACTCCTAGTCCATTTACATACCCATTACGTGGTTACTGCCGCACGCCTCCATAGGTAATATACTTTTATGTAGCGACCTATTAATCTGATATATCTACCCAATTATTATTACTGGAACTATCATAGTTGTCTTGTAAATTCCATATTTCAAGCATTTTTCGGCGTTGCACCGAAATATGTACATATTTCGGTGCAACGCCGAACCAGTGGTTCATAAATATTCTTTCCCAAAATATTGTTATGTACCCTTCTAAAAGGAACATTTGTGAACCTTATTTTCACGTCCAAAAATATACACCAGTCTAGCAAAATGCAAACAAACGAAAATCCTGGAGTATATTGTAATAAACTTAAAAAACATAACAATAAAGAAGCCAGCAAATAAAAACAACGAACACATTACAAAAGACACGCAACAGAAAACTGAAAAGTGAATAGGAAATGAAAAGCCGTAAATAACAGAATGCGCGCTGAATAAATTTAATTATGACAGTGATTCACGACAATTGTAAACAGAATAAAGCTATGTGTCATATTGTGTGAGTAGAGACTTGCTGGTTTCTGTACGAATGCTCCAGTTCTACTTGTAAAGTACTATCTTCTTGCAGAACATGATCATCGTTATCCTACCGCTGTCCCGGTTTTATGAACACCATGGTCTTTCTTCCAGTATAACCAGATTTGTCATAATATTAGTTTTCTATAGTCAATGGCTATCGTTTTCTTCAACTCCAAAAGATAAAGTGGTTGAGAAAACTTCCACTATATTTCTAGAAAGTGACTCTCTGTTACAACTACCATAGATCCTTATGACGGCTAGAAACATGCTTTTCCATGTATGGTGTTCACATGTAATCCGAAACCCTTTGTACTCCAGTCTGTTACTCTTCGCAATGAACTATCTCTATTGATGCGTTTTTGATGAATGAGGCTATGGAAGGCCAATCACCGTCCTCAGTCAACATCTTGGTCATTTCCCATCCCCTTTTTACACCAGGTGGCAAGAGACTTGGATTTATTGCCATGACATTAGTTTCTGTCCCGCTAAGAAAGAGAGAGGGGAAAGATACATACATTGGTCTGCCATAACCCAAAAGATAGCAACTGGAAGTCTGACACTGACGAAAGCATTAAAAATATGTCACACTGTTTCGGACGAGATTAAATAAGGGAGTCTGACTCTTGGATGTGTGCCCGAACTATTTTGTATATTAGTTTTATGTACCAATCTCCTGCGGTAACTGCATACCAAATGTCATCTGCTCGTCTAGACCTTATAAACTAAATAAAAGTGTTTAATTGGACTGAATTTCTATTTCCATTTTACTTGTTTGTGTGGATGTGTATGTATTTTTCTTGTGACTAAATATTTTTAATGTTTTGTTTCAGTGAAATATCCAAAAATATTACGTAACTATACTCAATATAAATAATTTAAAAACGGAATAAAAATATTTTAACTTGGTACAGGGATTGAAGCGACACTGCATGTTTTCACGTATGGAAAAAATATTTTTATATCCTGGTCCAACTAAAAGCAATCAACATTTTCATCAACTAGGAATAAAATAATGTTACAACGGAATTTTGAAGTACCTACACTTGATATAGTATGAAGCCTTTAGAAACTTAAATACACCACTCGATCGATTCTAACTTTATGGCACGTAAGATAAAGCTGCTGGGAACTAAATGACGTCACACTTTTTACTCCTAAGCAAACACTCTAAAACCTTTTCTATCAAATAATAAAGCGGACTTTCAACAATTAACTGTAAAAGAATTACGTACGACACTAAAAAACCTCGTACGTCGACCGTAAAAGGCGTTATTCACGTTAGTTTTTATAAACGCTGTACTGAATGCAATCTTCGTATAGAACGACAGACATGCTCGCTATGCCATTGTTAAAACCTTTTCGCGACTGCTGAATCGCGTGAAATTAAAAAATTGTAAGTGGAACGCCGGGATTGTAGATTCTGCATGTGTTTTTCGGGGTCTGTTATTGAATTTTATATCAAATATTTAAATTGAGATACAAAGCAGCTAATTTAATATTGCCATACTGCCGCAGTACCTATGCACTGTGGAGTTTAAAAGCGTTATATAAAGTGTTCTAGGCAATTATTGTATAAGGACTCACGATAAGGTTTATTATTAAGACAGAAAGCAAGTTGCGCCTATTTTATAATACACTAGCTGTTTCCCGCGGTTTCACCCGCGTCCTGAGGGAACTACTTCGCGTACCCGGTTAATTTATAGCTTAAGTTACTTCTTGGAACATCAGCTATCCGCCAGTGAACATCCAGTCAAAATCGAAAACACACAGACAGACGGAAAGACAGACAAAAAATGTAAAAAACGTAATTTCGGTACATACATGTACCGTGTTTACATCCATATCCATTTAGTAAAGAGCGGTTATTTTAATATTACAAACAGACCCTCCAATTTTATTTATATGCATAGACTGTATAGAATATATGCAGGTATAGAACGTATAGATTATTTATCATGTGTTTAAATAAAATGAAGTCCCTCCGTTCTGTTTGTCTGTATGAACGCGATCAACTCAGAAACCACTTAACGGATTTTTGTACAGTTTCCACCAATATACCTCCGTGCTGTCTTTAAACTTTCGATTTAATCATTTTTCAAGTTTACTGAAGTATCGGTAATTATTTATTAATTAGTTAGGTAGATTATATGTGATGATTATATGGCTGCCATTGATTGCATTGCTTTTAAATCCATAATTATAAATCCATTGATTTATAATTGTTGGGAACGTAAATTATTTGTAAATTATATTATCTCGCGGACTTAAAACAAACACTCACTGGCACTCGATATTCAACTTGATAATGCAATGGTGTTATGAATTACACAAAATGGTGAACTATTACCGCAATACGAGTACATATTCATATTCAATTATGAAATTTGAATGTCATGCAACTTGAAAATTTTAATGTAATATATCTAAAACGCTTAGGCATTTCATTCATCGAATTTCATTGAATAATTATATATAAATAACTAAGTAACTAAGGTATATATTCGTATATAGAATATAGGTATACATTCCCCCGTTTAATTTTGTCGGAGATAAAAATCTTTGTTCGTGTTTTATTCCCAATTTTTAGTATATGTTTGTGGAAGATATCTTGGTCATGATAATTACGTATTTAATGCATAGAAATCTCTTTATACTCTGAAAGTTCCACCAGCTTGATCGGTCTAGGGTTCCAGTTTGTACTTCGATACCAAAAGCAGTTTGTACTTTTTTACGGGTAGTAGAGCCTTGCTGATTTCAGCATGAATAGGCCGGCTCGACCGGGGAAGTATTACCCTCTCACAGAAAATCGACGTAAAGTAACAGTACCTAAACTGTTGCGTTTCGTTCGGTGAGTGAGAGTGCCGGAGGCCCTATTCCCCCCTCCCCCTCATCCTATCCCTTTTCCCAACCCCAAGGGGCAGCAACGCACTTGTGACTCCTGTGGTGTTGCTTGTGTCCATGGCCGCGGCGGTAATTGTTTACCATCAGGTGATCCGTCTGCTCGTTTGCCGCCTATTAGGTACTATAAAAAAAAACTTATGTACTAGACTATGCTCGCAACATCGCCCAAGTGAAAGAAGTTTTATCCCCTTATGGAGAGTTTCCAGAAATCTTCTCTTAGTGCTCTCCTACACATACCGCCCAGTAGTTTCGGCTGTGCTTTGTCTATCAGTTATTCCAGAATCTACACTAGAATTTCATCTGTACAGATTTATTAGTAACTTAGTGTTTAATATAAAACATCAATGATACGGAGATTTCTTGTTTTTTCACTTACTGTATGGCTTACGGAACCCTAAAAACGGTCCGATGGAAATTAGATTACACGCGCAGTGCATACTCTATGTTATTATAAGTTCTTTTTTTCGTAAAAAGAGGCTACAAAAATATGTATTATAGTAAATTGTAAATTATATTCTGTGGTTAATTTAGCCGGTATTCCTCGTGATGGTTCGCGATTAAAAGTGAAAGGTTATTTTTATGTACGAATGAGCTTCTATTGGTAAAAAAAATACTTTTAAAGTATTTTTGGCGGTGGAAATACAAAGGAAGGATTACGAAAAAATTTATAACTACGTAAAAGTAATATTGATTAATTTGTTCTGTTCAAAAGCTTTAAAATCTAGAAAATACTCTTGTGACACTCAGTACTGTTTGGGTGGACCTACATATTTAATAATAATAATAATAATATAAGTGAGTATGTCTGTGTGAGTGAGTTTATATACGAGTGGGCGAGTCACCACCTGCCTCGCGGATGGATGCTATAAGAGTATCAGGCAGGTGCCGTCTGTAATCCATAGTTTTTATTACACCGGTCCATTAATCACCCATCCTCATAACCTTATTCTAGTAGATTCCACATTCAAGCAATAGTCCTGCACGTGCTGCGGCTAGTCCATAGCTGTACTTAATAGTGCAGTTGTGGAGGCTCCGCTGCACGTGTCCCATCCCATTTTAGATTAAAACTCTCTACGGGCCTCTGCACGTTGGATACGTATTCGTGTAAGCCTACCAAAGGTCCGGTTATCCTTATAATACCAAATGTTAGAAGAATAACCGTATAAAGAGAAACATAATAATATTATTATTATAAAATATGTAGGTCAAATTTCATCAAATAGTACCTACCGAACATTCCTTCAACCATCAAATTTAATCCCTAGTAATCACAAGGTATTACTTGACTATTCCCGCAGCTACTCTTGCGCCTGCACATTATACTTGATATTTTTTGCCGATTCCGTGAAGGTATCGGCCAATTTCTTCTACAGTCCTACACCTCCCAAGGAAGCAAGGAACATGCCAGTTTTTTGCGCCGTATAGTTTCAGCTATACGATGTCTGTCAGTCTGTAACGCAAGAGTTTTACATATATTGATATTTATAAAAAAGGTCTTGACAGAAAGACGTGAAAAAAAAATCCCATAGGGGTTTCGTTTTTCTCTAAAAGAAGACATCATGCCTAAGTATTCTCTTAGTCTTTTCTTCAGGCATTCTCAATTTTGCGAAGTATTGTGCCAACAAAGTCTGTATGTCAATAGATTTACAGTCTAGCTACTAGTTTTGTGACTCTAGTTACAACTGAAGCCGAAAACTGCCAGTCAGAAACAAACTCCGCTGTGTGCCACGGTTGCTTAAATGTGTAGGTACATTCCGTGCGTGCGCCGTGAATTAACCCAGTGCCAACTGATTGATTCAACTCATGTAAACGTTGCACAGTTTTGCTTCGAGCGACAGCTTACGCTGAATGAGCTATGAAGAAATACGTTTACAGACATGCGGCGTTTATTGCGGTTTTCGCCTGCGTGAGGTGTGAAAAGGTAGCCTGTGTGTTATGCTGTTGCATTTATAAGCTACACTAAAATCACATCAAATTATGTCAGTACTTCTAGTCCATCAGGTAGATACATTTTTACTTTTTTTTAAGTAAGTCAAAGACCACATCTATCAATTTTTTTTATTTACGTTTACACGGTGCTACTTTAATGATTGTAACATAGTAGTGTGTGTAGGTCAAGGGTTCGATCCCGGGTCAAACAATAAGTGATATAGTTTTTTTTCTGTTAAGAATGATCTAATAGACGTTTGGAGACAGGGAGTGTGTGCGGTGCTACATCCCCGAGCCTCGAAAAGTACGTTGAGCCCTTGCACCGGTGCCCAATCTCTCTCCAGTCGTATTAAATGTGCTGTCTCATCGGACAATGGATATGAGACTGGCGACTGTGGCCGAAATTCGGTCTGGAGAACATTAAATCTTAGTATAAATCTTTACACTTTGATCTTGGAAATATATTTATGGCCCCGGCATTCTATTTGATAAACAGAATAATGTCCATTGAGTGGTAGAACTGGGCCCTTCGCGGTATTTCGTCGAAGGAAAACCTTAAACACTTAATTTGTTTGTGATTTTCAACACTGTTCATCTCATTTTGTCGCCGTTGACAATGACAGGTAATTTGTTATCATAAAAGTATTCGCTCAAGTACTAAGTCTGCGTTTGAAATTTTCCTAAACCAAGTTATATTTCAATTTTGTCAAATGTGCTTGGCAACTTTGTAAATGTTTGGGGTTTAGGTACATTGTGAGCGGAGCAAGAAATGAGCTAGGTTTACATTTACAATTTCATTTGGTGTAAATGAAATTGAGTGGAAATGTTGACGAATGTAAGTGGTTTCATTTGTGTGCAACTTCATTTGAATCTAGTCTTAACATGTTTAGTTTGGAGATGACTACAAAGTAACGCTTTGTGAAATATGATTAGAAGGCTTTTTGTGCATGCAATTTTCAATTATATTCTTTGCAATCAAATGGTTCTGTGCCATTTTATGACATGGTGCATCTATTCCCACAAAGGTTCACAGAACAGAACGGTAAAAGTAAAATTACATAGGTGGTCAACCAAAACTTTAAGGTTTGCCTATGCGTTTAATACAGGCACATGTACCCATATCTTCTTATTACAAATATTCAAACGTTATTATTTAATTTAGTCCGTATTTAAGTATAAATTTGCCAAAATACGTACTCTGTCCATATTATTTGGTGTTCAATTAATGTTTATATAGTGTTGAAATAATTTATCTTAATACTTGCATTGCAGCCTTAGAACATCGGTTAAATTTAGGTTAATTAATATTATTCAATAAACTAATATTTTCAATTAAGTACAATTTTTTATGTATCTTTATTTATTTTATAGGTTAGCCATATCCTTTTAGTAAAGACTAAAAGGATATGGTAACATATCATATTTTGTAAAATGTCGGTCAGCTACTATATTTTCAAACAAAACATTCTACATATAGGCAAATAGAGCCAACAAAGGCAAGCAATCAATGTACCGCAGGTACTAAATCGGCGCAGACTGCTTACAACAGTAATTTTGTATAGATCTGCCTTGGACATGGCAAATTGAATACATTGTGAGTTCGGTGCAATTACCCATACCGTTTCGCCCCAGTCATGCGTAATTGCATCGGCTTTATAGCCCTTACATGTCCCCAATCTAAATCTCTTATTATCCACCTTAAGTGTAATGTACGTTCTTTTATAACTTTAATGTACCTCGTAAGATAGAATGGGCACTTAAGACCGCTCAGTGATATTGCAATGATAATAAGAATTAATGGAGCAATAAAATAATGGTATGAGTGAACACTGACAAGATATTAACGTGACGATTTATTGGAGGTTTTAAGAATTTTATAGCTTTCTGACAATTGTGAGCTTTCGCTGTTAGAGCTGATTTGTGTGACATGTTAATATGGTTTGTGAATATGCGTAATTCATTGGTACTAGAGTCACGACAGGTCATTTATTTTACGAGTCGTAACTATTTGTCAAATGTACATCAACGTGTCGTGACACATTTTATTTTGTGACTAGAAGGCGCCCACAGCTACGCTCGCACCTTTTTTCATTTAACTGTTTCTGCCCGATCCCGGGGGAATTTCAGGAAATCCCTTCTTAGTTAACCCCTACGTTCCCCAAGGAACATACATGCCAAATTTCAGCATCCCGTGCCTTATAGCTTTGGCTGTAGCTTGTCTGTCAGTCAGTCACTACTGATGCGGGTGTTGCTCTCATAAAACACGTTTATAATGCTTGGGAGTCATCTAGAAATGCTATCGGAGTATTCTGTGACCTCTCAAAAGCATTTGATTGCGTTCATCACGACACACTATTGCGTAAGCTCCGCCACTACGGCATAGAGGAAACCGCACTTTGTGTTGTCGAGTCGTACCTGCGGCAGAGATTTCAGTGCGTCGATGTAAATGGGACTACATCCTCTAAATTACCTATACAGTTAGGCGTTCCACAAGGTTCAATTTTAGGTCCTTTTCTATTCCTTGTATATTTTAATGACTTACCTTTTTATTTAAAAAACATCTGTGATGTTGTACTTTTTGCAGATGATACGTCACTTATTTTTAAAGTAGACAGGAATAGGAATCAATTTGATGATGTAAATAACGCACTTATACAGGTTACACAATGGTTTACAGCAAACAATCTGGTACTTAATTCTAAAAAAACTAAATGCGTTAAATTTGCTTTACCTAACGTTAGACAACTGGGACCTAATATTATACTAGATAGGGAAGAACTTGACACAGTTGACTCGACAGTGTTTCTAGGCATTACATTAGATAGTAAGCTACAATGGGGTGCACATATAGCATGTCTTTCAGGAAAGCTCAGCTCTGCTGCATATGCTGTTAGAAAAGTTAGACAACTTACTGATGTCGACACGGCTCGTTTAGTGTATTTTAGCTATTTTCATAGTGTCATGTCCTACGGCATTTTGTTATGGGGCAAAGCTGCGGATATTCAGAATATTTTCGTTCTACAGAAACAAGCGGTACGAGCAATATACATGTTAGGTGCAAAAGATACTCTTAGGGAACGCTTTAAGACTATAGGGATTCTTACAGTAGCCTCGCAATTTTTATTTGCTAATATATTGTATATTAGGCAAAATATAGGTTTATTTACTACAAAAAGTGACATACATAACATAAATACTCGAAACAGGCATAAGTTATATGCCCCTTATCATCGCTTACATAAAGTTAATAATTCTTTTGTAGGGCTAGGTATTCGTATATACAATAAAATACCAATTAGTCTTTTAGAATTACCATTTAGTATCTTTAAAAGTAAAATAAAAGACTGCCTTATTAGAAAAGGTTATTATACCATTAATGATTATTTCAGTGATAAGGATAGATGGTCACTTACACTAGCCAACTTTTGATCTTTGTACTTATTCAGAATTTATATAGATACCTTGCCTTTTAGTTTTTTTTTTTTATATAATATCTCTAGTTCTTTTAAATAACTATCCATGGATTATTAGGTCATTCAACTTACTACATTTACATTTGCATTATTGTTCCTTTTAATTTAAAAAAAATGCTACTGTGTTAGATGAAGATAACTCGTGATCATGGGCTGTACACTAACATCTTTGTAAATTTTGTGTATTCATATACCTACCGTCACTTTCTGTAACATACATTTTCATCATAGTTCTGAACATGATCGCGAGTTGCATACATTATAAGATGTAAGTGGATGCTCCTGTTACACAAGATTCACAATGGAAGGCTACTAGAGCACTTAATCTGCATTAATAATTTAAGTATTATGTAAGTTCCTAATTACTATTTACAAGTAATTAATTACAATGTGAAACAGTTGCAACTCCTTACAAAAACAAAACATGTAACATAACACTGGCGATTAAAAAGAGTGGCCACGAGTTTTATTGCCCGTTCTTTCTCGTGGTTCTACCTATTGCTTTGCGAATGGGCAGTAAATGTAGTTGTAGAAGCATTAAGTAATTTATTTTAAAATTTGACGTTCATAAGCGTCACCTTGTGACCTAGATGAATAAATGATTTTGACTTTGACTTTGAGTCAGAAACGCAAGGATTATTTATATACAGATTTCAATAAACAAATGTTACAATTAGCCTACCCTCACTTTATTTTAAATTTTGTCAACTGCAAATATGATACAAATTCTCTAATCAAAAAACAATATACTAATATGTATATAGGAACTAGATTTCACTACAATAATCTTTTGTCAATGATTTGTGACCTCTTAAACAAGTAACGCCATACATACTGTCAATGGTTCAAATCTTCTACATCAACTAGAAAATACATCGACACTTATAACGAAATTCACAACAACCACTTATACTCGTAAAATTACTTTCACATACAAACTACGAATACAATAAAAACAAATCTGAATTTTATATTACATAAATATCCAAATATTGAATAAAGCACACACAATCGAAGACCGGACAATTGAATACAAAGTTTTGTATACAAAACCCTTTTCAAGGGTATAAAAAAGAATATGTTTTACGTAGAATTTATCAAATAATTTAGCAAAGTGTATTAAAGTTTATGAGGGGTTGCGTGAGAAAGGGCGACATTGCAATCCAGGGTTGTCGACTGCCTTATAATTTCTCGAACATCTTGACAGACTTTTATAAGTATGGCTTTTAAGAATGGACGCATTCAAATAAGGCTTTTAAAGAATAGTTATAATTTACGTTAAGTTTGAAATAGAAATGCATATTTTAGATTTTGTTTTGCCTGCACGTAATATTTTTGTTCGTTTTACATTTAAGAAGAAAAGTGTGTGATCAATTAAGGTATTAAAAAATGCACGATGTAACGGCAGTGGGCTGGTGAAAGAATCGGCTATCGTTGGAGCAGACATGTTCAGGAGTGGAAACCATGCATTGACAAACGTAACTTTGTAAGTTCTCCTGCTAAAAGTGACGAATTAGGCTGATATCGGCTAGACGGCAAAAGCCAAAAGCCAATTTAGCTCAGCGGCATATCATTAGAGACGCCTTTATCAGGAGACTGCTGCGGATGATGGTGTAATACTTAAATTTTGCTTTCTTACAGAATGGAAATATGGATTGCAACTGTTTAAAAACCCTAACTGGTTGTTGAACGCAGACATAAAGGTCATGGCACATTGGGCAAACGGGGCCACGGGGGCAACGCCGCAGCGGCCAATCTGCGATTTACTTGTTATTTTAATTTGTCTATTAAATAGTATGGTCATAGAATATGTTGCATAACGTCAATATAAAGACTTACTAATTTACCGCGACAACGTCGTTGACGCGGCGTTATAGTGTGTCATGGCAAGGGTCATGACCCTTACTGTTCTTTGATGTAGCAGCGGCGTAGCATGGCTGTAGCAATTGTGTAGCTTCGTAGCTATGGGGAAACTACGTACGGTAACTGTAGAGATAAGCAATTATGTAGTTTCCTTTGACGATTTAATTTTAACCAAATTGCCATTATTTTGTTGCAATTAACATAATGATACTTAATATACATAAATAATTTAAATAGATTATTAAAAATTTACTAAACGTAGCAAAATTTTACATCTAAAGTACAAAATAGATAAAAAAATTATTGAGTAGCGTCAAAAGACAGCGTTACGTATTGTACGAACTTTTAATATAACTAGATGATGTCACTATTTCCTATCGATTAATCTACAGCTGTACTATAGCAATTAGCGTTACACATTTTCTAAATCTGTGGTAATCAAGTTAACCAAAGCCGATGATAATATTCTATTCTTCAAGTTTATTTTTCCATCGATTACTTTCTACGTCATATTGATATTAAATGGTTTATAATACCTGGCTCAACCATGTAGGAAAACATCGTGAGGTAACCTGCATGTCTAACGGCCTGGTCACGAGATCGGTCTAAGCGGCGAGCGGAGCGGCAGGGGCGATGTACATGGCGCGTTTACTCTGAGGGGGCCGCGCA
Organism: Euclidia mi; assembly: GCA_944739405.2. Taxonomy (NCBI): domain Eukaryota; kingdom Metazoa; phylum Arthropoda; class Insecta; order Lepidoptera; family Erebidae; genus Euclidia; species Euclidia mi. The sequence continues at coordinate 97,051,960 of OX123181.2, read as the reverse complement.
CCGCGTCACAGTAAACGCGCCATGTACATCGAAAAAGCTCGCCGCTGCCACCTGCCGCTGTAGACCGTGATCGGACCCTAAGAGTAGAGAGTATACTATCCCACCCATGCAGTGGGATAGTATACGGTTGATGAAGATGATGATAAAATAATTACGATAAAGCGCGAAATTATGTACATATTTTTGAATTTTTTTATAAATGGAAGTAGTTTTCATCCTTAAACGGCTTTATTTTTTAGAAGGCTGAGCCGATGCGCATCGGTGGTCATTTTGAGTTTTTCAAACAATGTTTTCAAAGGTAACGCCAGCTCCAGAGTGTTGGCTGAGTGTCGTTTGAATTATTTGAGTCGCCAAACTAGAAACAAGTATTTTATTTTTCAATCTTAGAACAATAAATATAAACGAATGCGCTATATTATTGTGTTGCTGTGTGCATTGTGCAGTACCTTTTGAGTTCTTGTATTATAAAATGTGAACAGCACAGATAGACAGATGCAGATAGTAATATCAAATCTGATAACAGCCAACTAGTTCTTTAGCGATCATGTAAACAGAATATCTTAAACTGAATTATAATATGTATATTGTAAGTAAAAGTTGTGAAGCTCCAACTGAAAGAATTAATAATTTTCGCAGGGAGCAGTAAGGCTTAGCTACAAAAAAATTGTAAGGATTTTAAAAATTAAATTGCTCTCAAAATAATAACATTTGTTTCAGCTGCTCAACTACTTCTAATAAACATGAAAGAAAAGTTAATCGTCCTTTTGTAGAACTTGTGCTAAAAGCTACACAGTTTTTAATTTTACTTAAGAAAATGCAGATCTAAGTTCTTAACTAAGATCACCATTATCTATTATCAGGTCCGCTGGCGATCCGAGACTGCAATCGGAGACTGGGATCCACTTTACAAATACTGACTACAAATTATTCATTTCCATGTCGCTCATTTTTTAGGATCCATATTTTTTACACGTTTATAACAAACGTGAAACCTATTCATACAATATAATAACAACGAAATAAATAAGGTTATCGTTTCATATTGGATGTTACAAAACGTTCTAAAAGAGGATAAAGATACATTTCGGTATACCAATCCTACAGCACTCAGTGAAAACGCTTTCCAAACTTGTAAGAAGTTGTAAGTAGTCTGAAATAAAACGTGGTCACTACTCAGGGTCCCTCGATAAAAGAGACAGGCAATCCTAATTGTACTTATACACGTAAAGAATGTTATAACGATGCCAATATTTTATTTTAAGAAAATAATATTTTTTTATTTATAATCAGTTGATTTGTATTGTCATATAACTTCTTGGTCAGTCTTTCGTCATCCATCCTCTCTGTGTGTCCAAACCATCTTAGCATATCTTTCTCATATTGTGAATGTTTGTGAATTGTACAGAGGAAGTGTTGCTGCTAGGCGGACGTTCTCTGACCAGATTGGAGACATCCTAAAAAAGGACAGGCTAGAAATAGCCTAACCGAAGGCGTGCATGAGAAATTTGATGTGAGTGAATGAAGCAAGAGAGATATGTTAGGATCGTTGCAAATGGCGTTCCGTAGTCGCTGCCTATCCCTCCGGGAAACAGGCGTGAGTCTATGTATCTATGTACTGTCATTTTATGTCAATGTTACGAATTGGAACCACGCCAATTTCAACTCTCATTATAATTCACAATTAACTTAAAATGATGTAGGCTCTAAAGTTCCAAGAAATTCGTACAGCATGTAAACTTGTTATTTTAGAATTTGGCTTAAAGGTCTGTTATAACCGTTACTCTGTAATTATTTTTATCTTAAACATTTTATATTATATATTAACTACATTTTACGTTGAAGATTAAAGAAGCTTTATATTGATATGTGACACAACCACTATAGAAGTAAAGTTATTTCTTGTTGGAACAGTTGCAGCCCGTGGTCTGCTTACTAGTCCAACCAGAAAAAGAAAAAGAGCGACTGCCGTTTGCACTCCGCAATCCAAAAGGATAGCGATTTACCATGGTCTAGTGTCAGTTCTATACAGAGTTACACAGAGTTACAAACTTCCCATAACGACTTTAAAAGTGCTCTCCCAGCCACGAGTTAAGCAGTAATTAACTTCGGAAGCGTAAGTTCGGCATAGTGTGTTTAGACTTTAATAAGCACATAACTTCAATGGTGAAAAGTCAATGGTGACTGGTGGAAAACACCTGCGTTCAGTCTGTTGGTAGATACCAACGTATGAGTTAGTACAGTGGAGATCCAATACATAGAAAATATTATCAAGCCACATTATCAGACGTAACTCAAATAATAGCAATTCTTTTATTACGATATACCACGAACATTATGACAAAAAATATGCAAGTAAACGACAAAGTACAATCAGCAAAGCGATCAAAATGCACATTACGAGTCATGCTTATCAAACGGTACCCGTTACTTCTTATCGAGTATTTTTCTAACCACTCCGAAGAGAGGGTCTTTATAATGGAATATTATAATACTTTGTAGTTTCACGTGATATTTGTAACTAAGAAGGATTATTGTAGCTTCTATTTATAATTTTAAAGAGATTTAACATAAAGACATTATTTGAGAAATGCACTTAGGGACATTCTGGTTTATTGTCAGCTAAATTATTTGACACTTTCGCGATTTGTACGTCTCAATCGCGTAGGTACTTTATTGTAAGGTTAAAAATTCCTATTTTGCCTTGTAATTGTTATACCAATAACAAAAAAAACTAAGTATATATTTGTACTAAATACCTGAATTTCTTTTCCATAATTGATTATTTGTATCGTCAAATAAAGCCCTATTTTTTATTTCATATCATCATCATCTCATTACCGTATAGGTATAAGATTTTACAAAAGATACTAAGAAGAAATTAAAAAGTTACAGTCATCTACACAGCTCTTTCTTTCTCATTTACACTTACTTCATTTTAACATTATTTCTTACTGCCGTATTAACAAGTCTTTAGTAGATCACAATATAAATAGTGTTTTAGAAACAATGTTTTGTATATGCACCATAAAATGTTTTAGCATACTGCGAAGAACTTCAATTAAGGTTCAAACTTTGTTCTTTATTCCTATAATAAAGTTTACTTTTAAAGTATTTTGCTATCTAGTGAGACAGGGTTGACATAGTTTTTATTAATTTACATTGTGCTCTTCAGTATTTTTCAAATTCGACGTGGTAGGTGTACTAGCTAAAGTTTTAGTGGTGCAACTTGCACTCAGACTAAAGAAAATAACATATTATATTTACTCATCGTACAAAATGTTTCCCTGCTTAAGAACCGAAAGGGCCTGAGGTAATCTCCAGCTTGGCAGTCAGGGTACAGATAGACTTAAGTATATTTTTCAGTCGTAAAAAATAGTTTGTGACTATTTTACCTTTTACGCTATCCAAAAAGCGCAATCGAAAAATATGATTGCCGCGAGTTCAGTTATTTTTTGTAGCTCTAAGTTTGTAGACGCTCCATGACCAATAAAATAAAATGTAGTAGGTACAGGCATTATTGGACATGTATTCTCTAGGGGTTCTATTCACTTAGACACAAAGTATGTTCAGTTTTAAATTTCAAATTCTGTGCCCATGCACAGAATTGAACAAGGGTAAGGTAAACTATGGAGTTTACCTTACCCTTGTTCAATTCTAAGTTTTGATATCCCTCAGATGTACACTACTTTACAATGTCCATTTTGTGAATTGGATAGACACGTAATTTTAATTTTGCAGTATTTTTGCTACATTAATAATGCCAGTTACAAAGCCTGTTATGATAATAAATGCTTTATTATCCTTCATTAAAGTTGCAAGTATTTGGACAGTTGATGATGTTGATGTATCTTATTGTCGTTTTGGTACCTGTAACAAGTATTTGTATGGTAAATGCTGCTTGTTAGTCTCAGTTGAGTATCCTTCTTGCTCCCAACATAACTATGGTTGATAAGGACTTCGCCACGCAGATTATACTTATTAATGTTTCCAGCAATCCCAATTAATAAATCACTACTGACGTCATCACTATATTTATATATATCATTCCGCCTCAACGGTCACCGGTTCCTCAAGCTATATATAACCTACATTGCCATTTCAGCTTGGTTTTGGTTAATATGAAGTTCGGATCTACTTATTTTTGTCAGGGCACAGTGTCTTAAACTTTATCAGTGTCATATACTTGAGATGCAATTAAAATTATGAGACTGTGATTTTATGTAGAATGGAGGTAAGATGGTGCATTTTTAGTGCTCGTAAAAATCGTACAAGGCATCAAATAAATGAAGTAAAGTAAAGTAAAGTAAAGTAAATTTTATTTCCAAAATAGTGCACATACCTACATTTACAATTTAGATGAGATCTTATAAGTAAATTTATTAACAATTTGTTATCAACTAAACATAGTACTTTAGTTTAGTTCAATAACACTGTTAAATACAGATTCTTATGAAGCTAATAACAACACTATGACACTATAGGTACAAAGTGATGACTGTTTTCAAACCATTGTAGTAAGTAAGTTTTATATTCATAAATACATGAAGCCATTTGAAGACTTAAAAATTCTCTCATATCAACAAGTAAATACTTCAATAAGGCCGTTTTTTCTATTCCTTTCATTTACAGTTGATATTATATTTTACTAATTGACAATTAAATAATAAATTATTTAACATTTTCACATAAAACAATGATTTATGATGATTTTATCATCCAGTTTGATAAGTTAAAATGACCAAATATTGTATAATTTCTAGTTTTAACTGTTAATACAAGCCTCATATCAAAATAAATATGTTTAGTGTTTATGCAATATTGTCCATAAAAGTCAGTCATTAGGTACAAGGTTGCTGAAGCAACATTTCTATAACATAGGTATCATTTGAATTTTCATTACAATTTCTGCCATGTATTTTATGGTTTAAAGATCCATTGCAAATCGTGCCCGTGCCAGGTTAATCCATTAAACATTTGCACTACTTCAGGTAGATAGCAAATGAACTATCTACATTGGTATCAGTTGTTTATAATGCACTATGGATATTTTTTTTTTCTGATAATGAGATGCTATGACCATTCATACACGGAAATGCCAAATAAAAATACTAAGAATAGTAGTAGGCTAATCATACATAGTTAAGTGTAATTCTGACAGTGTTTGTTGTCTGAAACCTTGCTAGTCTTTAAAACTGTTTAACTTTACCAATGTAATTTTCTTTTTTCTTTTGTTGTTGCTTTACTTGAATATACACCATACATATAAGTAGGTACCTATATGAATGTTTACTAAGTTATCATAAGTAAGTAATTAATTGATTAAAGTATAATATTTCCTTATAGAACCACTCATAAATATTCTTGAGACCCAGATATTAAAAAACTCATGGCTCATTTCACATTAAGTTACAATGAGCCAGACGCATAAAAGTTTGCCACGACAAAACCAGGTTTTGGTTTATATTATCTATGTTTATATATGCTATAATATTATACTGCATCTAACATTATCAATCTAAAAATTACATTTTCACATGACAAATTATGTACATATACCTATTTCATCAAAATACAAAATTTCATCCATAAATGCACAAATACCTACTCTCCACCAAGCATTACAACATTGTTACCTACTAGCAAACAATTCAATACATTAAAAATCATATTAAATAGTACGTAGGTGTTAAAGCAACAAAAAAAGAGAAACAATAACATCTGTAGTTGCAATGATTAACATAAATGGTCAGCCTTACATTACACCTACACAATACTACCTAGGTAACATACCTACAAGACAAAAAATATATATACATTGCCCACAGTTATTATTATGCCAAATCCATGCATGGTATACTAAATATGGTAAATACAGCGATTGTTTGATTCTATTAGCATTGTACGAGTGGTGACTGAAAATTGATAGAGGGTATTTGAATCATAGAATTTGATTTGTAAAATATATGCAACGCCTCAAACTATGGTTAAGATAAGCAAAATAACACAGTTATTTATCAAACTTCAGCAACCCCATGTGGATGCTAAGTTGATACTAGTCACTACACAGTTGCATGAAAATATATAGACATATCTACTAAGCTCTTTTAAAACTTGATTTACTATGTTGTAATTTTATTCAACGCTATTTGAATAGTGCTTTTTGGCAACATTACATTACATATAGGCATAGGTACATACCTTCCCTTGTATCAAAGAGTTCTGGTAGTATGCACACAATTTGAAACGCATTTAAATGTATAGTTTGTTTCACAATGACATATCTATTAAATGTGATAACTTTAGTTTACTACGACATACAAGAAAGCACACATTGCGTCTACACTAAGCTCAATTATTTATTAAAAAACGAAGTACTTACCTATATCTAACCAACTATTTTAATTTGTTCTGAGACAAAGATATCTTTGCCATATAACACAAAACTGCCATTCAGTATCAAATCTAGATAATTATCTTAATATTTGCTTAATAGTAACGTAGACTAATAAAATTATGAATGAGAGCATATCATAACAGCGCAAAACAAGAAACAAATCTTTGATTGTGTACCTTAAAATTAAGGAAACTGTATATTATATTCACAAAGATTTGGCAATTTACAATAAAATTATATTAATGTAATTTTTAGCTTCAACATACAAGTTAGCGGGTATACTGATAAAAGTTCTTTACCTCCCGTGCTAGTCAAATGACTGTGTTACGGCAAGGTAAGGATTCTCGCTACAGAAATACCAGCTTTAACAAAACTGATTAAGGACAGTTTTTGTTAATGTTTGTTATACTGAAGAGAACAAAACACGTTTAACATTTACTAATGACTTAGGCGTAAACAAGTAGTATATTTAAGAATAACAGATAAAAACTTCTGCTAAACAGTAAAACTGTTGTATTTAACTTTTATTTTTATTTGCTGTACATACTATGGTACTCACACGGATCATTCTTAAATATAGGTTCCGTATTATGTTAGCATATAATTATAAATAAATATTAATTAAATAACCATACTTTATATTGCTATGTACATATATGTATATTTATATATGTATATTCATAATATATTATTACATTATTATTACTATATGTGTATATATTATATATAATTATATGAGCACGCAAGTAGATATATATTATATTATAGGTATGTGTATATTATAGTTGCTGTGATTTTATTACTTACATATTTGCATAATTTTTTCGGTCCGTTCATAATCTAAACTATTTAAATACTCATTCAGCGTCCTCTTGCATACAAATCTTGTCATATGAATCATGGGTTTAACTTTACTGATGCGATTATAAAGTAATGGAGCCAAAAAAAACGAAAAGCATTGAGCAAAAGAAGTCCTACATGAGGGAACTTCGTAGACTTCGTGTGGTCTTCTAATAGGTATATTCGAACGACTTTGTTTAGAGTGTTGATTCAGCAAAATAGTTTTTACAGAAAGTTGTCGAATGGTAAGAACTTTACATTCGTTATATAATTTAGCTGTCGGATATCTGAAATTTTTGAAATAAATTACCTTTAAAACGCATCTCTGAGCTCTTTCTATTATTATAAGAGTACTTTTACGAGCACCACCCCAAGCGGTTATACCGTATGTAGCTATAGATTGGCATAAGGTTTGGTAGACAATTTTGCTAGTATTTTGGTCTCTTAAGTTACGAATTTTTTTGAAAATGGGTATAAGTTTACGTATTCTTGATTTAAGTTTATATATATGGGACTTCCAATTTAAATTTTTATCGATTTCAATGCCTAGGTATTTCATGTTATCAGTTGCTGCTAAGGTGTAGCAATCGCAATCTGTATTTATAGCGCCACTGGAAGAACATTCTTCTTTATGTGCTTGTAATATAAAATTTGTTGGTGGCTGTAAGTTATTTTTTATGCTAAAAGTAATGTATCTTGTTTTATTTAGATTTAAAGTTAATAAATTGTAATCAAGCCATTTTATAATGTGTTGTATACCTGTCTCAGCTGCCGCTTTAACTTGTGTCCATGATGAATGTTGAAATAAAATTACAGTATCATCAGCGAATGCAATAATTTTTGAATTGGCCATGACAGTACTGCACAGATTATCTATATATATGAGAAATAAAGTAGGTCCCAACACCGATCCCTGAGGGACACCAAAATTAGTTTTTTACTTAGAACTAAAAAGGTCTCCAACTCTTAATATTTGTGTCCTATTAGTTAGGTAATCCTTAAAAAGTTCAAGTGGTGTACCTCTAATGCCTATTGAAATACATTTCGCATACCCAGTTAAAGACTAGCTCAACTCAAAATATCACTTTTTTCAGGAATCGAAAAAAAACGTTTTACTCAATTTCTATTTAGTATATTAAAAACATTCTTATATGACCTTTTATAAAATTTTATGTAGATATTTACTGTCAAAGTTGTCTTCCGTTAAATGGCAATAGCACTTTATAATTCCAGTTTTTTGAGTTAGGTTGGTGTTCATGAAAAAATCATTGTTTAATATTTTTACTAAATCGAATTGAGCTCATATTACTGGCATTATTTTAATTAGTGCACTATTAATCTGAGTTTATATAACTAGTATTTAACCAAACATAGAAGTGTATCTACAATATATTTAATTTATTTCCTGTAAAATTATCATAATAAAAGAATTATTATATCTTATAGATGAAATCACCTTTATTTAGGTCACAAAAAATAAAGAAAATCACATAAAAAAGCTTTTAAAATCTTTAGAAAATCTTCTTATGTTTGTGTAACATTATTGGTATCAAAATATATATTATATTTAAAGAAATACAGGATTCCTTTTAATTTACTTATATTATTATCATTATGGAATGTCTGTGATAAATATTAATAGACTTTACTTTGATACAAAAACACTTATTGCTTATTCAAGTAGTATCATTATTGCTCATCATGCTATAAATCAGAACAAAACAGTTTTCTTCTTCATTAGTAAAAAATATTAATACAATGAAAATTGGCACGTCTATCAAAAATACCTAACAATAATCAGACTTTGTCTTTGGTACTAGTTTTTAAATAGGTAAACAAGATTTACGATCTATAATCAGACCTTTATGTCAACCTTAATGAAATATCCTAAATTTCTAAATATAACGTCTAAAAAATCACATAAACACTTATACACGCATCGTACAAGTAGAACTTTATAAAATAACTCCCTCTGCTTTGAAGGTCGCCTAACTTCAAAAAAAGTGGTGTGTAAAATGTCATTTATTTTGTTCTTGAATTTTAATATGCATTTATCGTTGGAGGCTTAATCTCTCTTTCAGCTACTTTTTTTTGGTGGAACTTTCGGAAGCTTTACCCGTATTTCGTATAGATTTATTAACATTTGTGGCCCAAGCTGCAGGGTTTCTTACTCTTTTCTTACATCTTTGTAAGTTTCAGCAGGTGCCGGATCAATAATAATCGGCTGAGATGTGGAAGCTTCTAGATTCTAATTGCATGAAAGGTAGTTAGTATCCGACACCGCAGAGGGCACAGAGTTATTGCCTGTTTCCTTGTCACTGCTATTAGAGCTGCTAGAACTATCTGATGATGAACTGCTAGAACTATCCGATGATGATCTAGAACTTGACGAGCTAGAAGATGGAGAAGACCGAGATCTTTTCCTTGAAGTGGGGTGGAGTGGACGGTGAGTTTCCTTCTTTGTAGGTAAAGTGTTCACATCCTTATCTGAGTCATCAAAATCGCTGCCCTCGCTGTTGACTGGTGAAATAAAATATGATGGTCACCTGAGATCTGGCTGAAGTGAATTGTGGTGATTTTGAGTTCTCTCTTAACTCCCCATTTTGATACGCTAAGATTTCTTCAATTACTCCAGTGTTTGTTGAAGGGGTTGCTGTATACTGTTTCAGCTCCGTTTCCATGCTAGTGCCCTCTGATTCATTTGGCAAAATTTCCCTGTTGATCGAGAGGCTCGTGTAAGGTGTCGGTGTACTCAGTGTGTAGTCATGAAGCTTTAGCTCGTTATCAATACCCACTGGTTCATTTCCTACGGCTTTTTTTATCACTGTGGTGCTCGTTGAAGGTGATTAGTGTGCACTCTTGAGAACCCGATTCTACATCATTACACTCTGATTTATTTGAAAATGTTTCCATGGCTTTTTTTTTTAGCAATAGTAGACCACGACCCTTCATCTTCTGAAAAATAAAAAACGAAATTGATTTAGCCACGAAGACTATACTAACTCAAAAACCATCCATATCTCGAAGGCAACACTTCTTAGCAATTTTTTTAAATCACTGGGACAAATACAGTTGCAATTAAAAATTTTCCTATATTTAAACAAACCATACCACTTATATTTACAATAATAAGGGCGATTTTTATGTAACCAGCAATACTCGACTAACTCAAATATTATGAAATAATTTCAACAATAATAAACCATTTTCAGTTAGTAAAAAAAAATACTTACACTTGTAAACAAACACTCCACTAAGTCAAAATAGTTCAAGAGTCGGCCTTACTTCATCACTAGTTCAACCACGAAGACTAGTCTAACCAGAAATAATTTACTAATTCAAAACGCGGCTAATCACGAATACTCGCATAACTCGAAATAATCTGGCCTTTACGTGAACTAACAGCACGCATCCCTTAGCTGACATCTAGCAACTAGTAATGCGTCAGTATTGCTGGTGAGGGGTATGGTCCTAGCGAGTCAGCAATACTAACGTACAGCGCCGTCTTAATTTTATTTATGGTGCTATTTCTACAGGTGTCTTTGAATATTATGTAGTTTTGAACGCGGATTTCCGTAAAGTTATTAAGTCATTTTTGAATTATTTTGAGTTGGTTGAGTCTTTAACTAGGTGTACGATTTGTTTACTCTACATTACCTGCAGTTTTAATAAATTTCTTAGATAAATGTTACTTTTATTGTACTTATGATATGTCTTAGCTGTCTTTAAATAGATCACTTATTTTCTTTTTCATCAGTCAAATGTTACTCTCCGCGTAGCTCTTTTCCAGTATTGGGAACAAACTATCTTTGTTAAATTATAAAAATAATTTACTTAACATAGTCGTTCCTGAGATATCAGGAACGCAGGCATAGCCAGGATATCGGGGGATGAGCAGTAAAAGACCTTCGCACTGTTACACGTATATTCCGACTGATTTACAATAAAACGTTAGCCTAACTTAGAGAATTATAGTATACCCACATTATTATTTATTTTATTTATTATCAAAGTACCGACGCAATACACATACATTACACCTCACCACTTAATCTACTAATTACATTGATGATAAGTATAACAACATAACAAAAAATACATATAATTACAACATAGCATTAAACTAAATAACATAACATAATATAATAACTCCTTAAACACATTATTTAGATAAGTAGTTATTCTGGTTGAAATCTTACAACCGGATTACGAGTACGTCTGGAACGACTAGCCGGTGGTGGTGGCGGAGTTTTGAGCTTTGTAATTACTTGTTTATCACTTTCGCCATCTACTCTCCCTGTCATATCCTCGCTCAACAGCTCCGAACTATCTACTTCCCCTGTACGGTTAACGTACAGACGTTTAGCTTCCGTACGCATTTTGCTTACATGCGCGACCTACATTACTTTTCTTTATAACGTGTACCTAATAATAAGTATAGTTAGTTGATATATCGATCGCCGCGGATTAGCATCTAAATCGTAACAAGTGTAATACTAACAATAACTTTAGAAATAAACTGTGATTTAAGTGTAATCTGTGGTTTGTGTCAACTCAACCCATAACTCTAACTTCAACTTCAAACAACCTCGACTCTCTGCACCATACAGCGTGGTCCTTCGAGCCGCCTTACACGTTTTTACTCCTCGCTGACTTGCCGAAGGAACGTGTGACACCAACGAGACCCTTCACGAATACCGGTGTGGACTTTACGGGACACGTAGATGTCAAAATCAACAAGGGGCGAGGAGTAAAAACGTGTAAGGCGTACATTGCCATTTTTATTTGCATGGTAACCAAAGCAGTACATCTGGAATTGGTATCCGATCTTACAACACAAACATTCCTTGCAGCATTTAGAAGAATGTGTGCTCGGCGAGGTACACCAAAGAATGTGTTTTCAGACAATGGCACAAACTTTGTAGGTGCCGCGAAACAACTTCAGGCAGACTTTAAACAAAACAAAACTTTCCAAAGCACAGAATTTCTCGATGAAATGAGCTATTTACAAATCCAGTGGCATTTTAACGCACCTCTCTGGCCGTCGGCTGGTGGACTGTGGGAAGCTGCCGTTAAAGCGATGAAATACCATTTAAAACGAGTCCTAGGAGAACAAAAACTAACTTTTGAACAATTCAGTACTTTACTTACACAGATCGAAGCTTGCTTAAACTCACGACCGTTGTGTTCGTTATCGGAAGACGTGGACGATCTGGAATACCTGACACCTGGTCATTTTCTCATCGGCGGTCCTTTGCTATCCCGACCACACATAGAGGTAAATTTTAACGAGTATGACTTAAGGAACAGATGGAGACTAATAGAACAAATTAATCTACATTTCTGGAGGCGTTGGTCGAGCGAATATTTACACCAACTGCAAGTGAGAAGCAAGTGGCAACATCCTAAAGAAAATCTTAAGGAAGGCAGTTTAGTGTTGATCAAAGAGGAAAACTTACCAGCGAGTAGATGGGCTCTCGGAAGAGTAACAGAACTTCATCCTGGTGCCGACGGGAGCGTCCGGGTGGTTACGCTAAAAACTAAAAGTGGTCAATTGAAACGCCCTGTTATAAAACTTTCGCCGTTACCGCAGAGAACCGACATCGAATCTGTAAAACAAAGTTACGGCAATAAGAGAGAGAAAGAGAAGAACATTCGAACTGATCATAAAACGACAAGGTATATAAAACCAAAGAAGTTTGGCATACTCTCACTTGTACTTATGACTATGATAGCAATGACGGGGATAAACTCAATTGAAACTGCACCTGTCGCACCAAACTTTGTAGTGACACAGATACAAAATGATCACCCTATATACTTTGATGACGCTGGAAAACTCCAACTAATACATGATGAGTGGACTCTTGTGGTATACTACAATTTAACATCATACTGGCATGCAACAAATAAAATCAACTACCACATCGAACAAATAGATAAGCTTTGTAGCAGGATATCCTACGAATATACAGCTTGCGAAGCTGTTGTCAACCACTTGCAAAACGAAATGCGGCATCTAACCGAATACAACACCATGCTTTTATCGCAGCATTCGAGGCAAAGAAGAGGCTATTTCGACGGCGTTGGCAGTCTAGCGAGAACACTATTCGGTGTCCTAGACCAAGACTTTGCCAAAAAATATGAAAAGGACATTCAAAATCTACACGATAACGATAATTATTTGCTCCAATTAATGAGGAATCAGACACTTATAATAGAATCCGAAAACAATGTTATTAAAAGTAATACCGAAATCATGAATAGACAACTGGATATTATGCATGCCTACATGAACAAAACGAGTAATATTATCTCAAAAATAGACAACAAGGCACAAATGCTATTCACGGCAAATGATATCAACTCTGCTGCCGTGACGTCAACATTGATATTGAACAACTTGAACCGAATACAAGAAATGCTTATGAACGCTCTCGGCAACATCTACAAGGGGCATTTGGATACACATCTGTTTTCAGCATCTCAATTGATTGAACAGCTCAATATCATATCCGGAAAACTACCACAAGGAGTTTCTTTACCAGTTCAAGATATCCAAAAGGATTACAAGCAGATTTTTGACTTGATTTATGTGAAGGCGCGATTGACAACCAATTACATACTATTCGAATTACACATTCCTTTGTTAAGTGACGGAGACTACAACATATACCGTGTAATACCCATACCATTCCAAAGCGAAGGACATTTGAGAATAGTAAGACCTGAATCAAAATTCATAGCCATTAACTTCATGAAAAACTGCTACATAACAATGGAAGAGCAGGACATGCACCAATGTAACTCGTACGGAGAAGACAGGTATATATGCATTTCGAGGCAGCCTGTATACAGCTTACATGACAAAAACGCACCTTGTGAAGCTAAAGTTTTTAGCCAACAAACATCATTGTCATGCGTCATCGATGATGTAACTTGCAGGGAGACCTAGGTCAAACTACACCAACCTAACCTGTGGCTGTTTACGTTATGCGATAAACAATTGATGCGCGTCACGTGCAGCGATCAAGTTACACCGGCGGTCATTGACGGAACTGGTGTCTTAGCATTGAAACCTAAATGCATACTACAGAAAAAGGATGCTACAATATTTACTTACAACCAAATAGGAAGTAAATATTACATGGAATCAAATATCAACGTGCCAACAATAAATTCAACTATAAACAACATTTTTGACCTTGGTTGGAAAAATGCACGTTTGAATATTACGGAGCCTGCAATATCTACTGCAGTTGAATTGACGAACATACAACAACAGATATCCTATCAAAAGGAACACGAGAACTTACCTGTGACGTCATATACATCCACGATGTCCAGTCACGATATATATTTATACTCGGTGACGTCCTTGCTGCTGGGAGGTATCGCGTCCTTATTTGGCTACAGTATCGTCAGAAAACGATGCCTTAAAAACTCTGAGCTGAAAAGAGTCTCAAGCAGAAAGAAGGCCGAAGGAGAGACTAATGCTGCAGTGGACATCGAGATGCGAGAGATGCGCCACCTGCCGTCGACATCGGAACCCGCCAACAGCGTGGTACAGCCGGAACGTCGCTTCGATTTTAATATGTCTAGTTAAGATTTAATAACTGTGTATACTACTTATTTTATTAATTTTACTAACATAATTTTATAATAACTTATAATATTTGTAATAGATGCTCATCCACTTTTCCCTCGGGAGCATGTACGGTTAACGTACAGACGTTTAGCTTCCGTACGCATTTTGCTTACATGCGCGACCTACATTACTTTTCTTTATAACGTGTACCTAATAATAAGTATAGTTAGTTGATATATCGATCGCCGCGGATTAGCATCTAAATCGTAACAAGTGTAATACTAACAATAACTTTAGAAATAAACTGTGATTTAAGTGTAATCTGTGGTTTGTGTCAACTCAACCCATAACTCTAACTTCAACTTCAAACAACCTCGACTCTCTGCACCATACATCCCCCGTCCCATTTGATACTGGAATGGTCTCCTCAGCCGTCGAAACATGGGCTGGGTTATGTGGCAAAGTATCTGAGATAGTAGTACTATCGGAGCCCATGAAATCAGACAATCGGGATCTCCGTTTTATGTGATCTATATGCTTCCTAGTTAGTCGACCGTCTCTGTTATCTATTAAATATTCGCGCGTTCCTGCCCGCGCTTCTATTACGCCTTTTAGCCATTTATCCCCTTTTGTACCGTTCCTAGTCCACACCGCATCTTGGGGAGCTAACTCGCGTAAGACACCGCCCGAATTTCGCACTTGACGTTCTTGTGCTGTCCGCACCCTGTTCACTAATGTGCGGTCCGAACGTAATAGATCTAAGCGACTGCGCAATGAACGCCGCTGTAACAACATTGCCGGAGACTCGCCCGTTGTACTTTGAGGTGAGTTTCTATAATTTAGCAAAAACGTTTGTAAGGCTATATCTATATGTTTGTTTTCTCTATATGCTTTTTTTATAACGGATTTGCATAATTTCACGGCATTTTCTGCGGCCCCATTTGACGATGGGTGGTACGTCGGTGAAAAACATTGGCGTATACCATTATTTTTCAAAAAATCACTAAATTCTCCGCTCGTAAACGGGGGTCCCTGATCTGATACTAATTCTAACGGTAGACCAAAACGAGCAAAGGTGTCACGGAGAACCTTTATGACCTGCCTTGCATTAGTTCTCGGCATTTCCCAAATTTCTAACCATTTTGAACTTGCATCAATCAACACTATGTACGTATTGCCATGAAAGGGTCCTAAGAAATCTATGTGTACTCTGCTCCACGGTTGGATTGAGAAAGGCCACGGCTGTGGAGGTGCTCGTGGTGGTGCCGCGCCCTCCACCGCACACGTTTCACAGCTTTGACATAACATTTCTACGTCACTATCTATGTTCGGCCACCACACATAACTACGAGCCAACGCTTTAGTTTTGACTATGCCCATATGGCTAATATGTAATTGTTTTAGTATTTGTCTTCGCAATGTCTGCGGTATCACTATCCGATAACCCCACATTACACACCCACCATCTACGTACAGCTCGTTACGCCTTACAAAATATGATTTAATTGGTTGATCCGGACACGTTAACGGCCAACCCGATTGTATATATAAGAGAATTCTGCTCAACACGTTATCTTTCTCTGTTTGTTTCCTAACCTCACTATTAGTTACAGGTAGAAAATTTTCCACAAAATTTAAATACGTGATTTCGTTATTCACGTTTTTTTGTATGCCTTGTGGTAGCCTTGATAAAGCATCCGCACAATTTTTCTTTGATGGTACATATTCTATTTCGTAATTGTAACCTGACAATAATATTGCCCACCTTTGCAACCTAGAGGCTGCCATAATGGGTATCCCTACCTTATTACCGAAAATATGGGTCAACGGCCGATGATCTGTCCTAAGTAAAAACTTCCTTCCATACAGATATTGGTGGTATTTTCTTATACCAAAAACTATAGCTAATGCTTCTCTATCAATCTGCGAGTAAGCGCGCTCTGCCGTGTTGAGAGAACGCGACGCGTACGCTATCGGGCGCTCGCCTGCGGGGGTCACATGAGATATCACCGCACCGATGCCAACGCTGCTCGCATCGGCCGTCAGCACTAACGGTAAATCAGGTGAATAATGTATCAACACTTCACTTGAAACTAGCAGATGTTTTACGCGCCTAAACGCCGCGTCGCACTCACTACACCAGTCAAAATGTACATCCGCCCTAAGCAGCCTATATATAGGTACCAGAAGGGTACTTACGTTCTTTATGAACTTGGCGTAGTACATGGTCATACCAATAAATGCCCTCAACTCTGATATGTTTGAAGGAGCCGGTGTATCAATTATATCTTTTACCTTATTGGGACATGTTTGTATGCCATCTTTACTTATTACGTAACCCAGATATGTTATTTTCTTGGCAAAGAACCTACACTTCTCTTTTTTTACCCTTAAGCCATAAGACTGTAGACGATCAAAAACCTTGTACAAATTCTTAATGTGATCCCTAGTTGTTGATCCTGTGACAACAATATCGTCCAAGAATACTCCTACATTAGGCAAATCCGCAAACAACTGTTCTAGACGTCTCTGAAAAATGCCGGGGCTAGATGATAAACCGTATACCAATCTATTAAACATGAACATGCCCTTGTGTGTGTTAATTACTGTATATTTCTTCGACTCATTTAATTCGAATTGTGCGTAAGCCTGTGATAAGTCTATTTTACTGAAACGTTCGCCTCCATGAAGCCTAGCTAATAGATCTTCTACCCGCGGTAAAGGATAACGGTCGACTTCTAAGACCTTATTCAAGGTTATCTTGTAATCTGCACAGATTCTAATAGTACCATCTTTTTTTACCACGGGCACGATAGGCGTAGCCCAATCCGAGCGTTCCACCGGCGTGAGGATACCGTCCCGCACGAGCTGCTCCAGTGCGCGCTCCACCGGCTCGCGCAGTGCGTACGCCAGAGGGCGCGCGCGCATGAACACGGGCCGCGCCCCGGGCTTCACGTGTATGCTCACCGTCTTCGAACACCTTACAGTATCTGGAACTGAAATCACCCATATTAAATTCCTCGTCACTCGTTACCTTGTTAACTGGTGCTATATTGCCATTGAGATCCGAATATAACTGTATTTTTAATTCGGCCATCCATTGTCGACCCACTAATAAAGTTTTACCATTCTGAATGATATATAAATCTAATACTTTACAGATGCTTTTAAATCTAACCTCTGGTCTAATTACCCCCACAGGATTTACGGTTTCTCCTGTATAATACCTTAAAATTATGTTACATGATTCTATCGGTAAATCATTAAACAACCGTTTGTATGTTTTGTAATCAATACAAGATACGGCGCTCCCCGTATCACACTCCATACAGATATCGTTACCGTGTATTTTTAATTTTACGTAAATTGGCGGGCATTCTGCTATTGATAAATTATTTATTTCGACAGTGATTACCTCGTCCCTTCCTTCACTCTCCGATGTGCTGGACACAGGTCGAAGCGCCGCTAAATGATGTTGACCCACTATCAATGGGCACACCCGACGTAGATGACCTTTCTTATTGCATACGCGGCATACGTATTGCGAAAACTTGCACCCTGCCGTGTCGTGGGTCCACCCACAGACATTGCACTGCTGGTCCCGCCGAGCCCGCTCAGCCGGCACCTGTGAGTCCGCCGACGTATGACGCATGCTGTGACCGCCGACGCGCCGATGGCCGCTCGGTATCGCGCGCGCTGCCAACGTTCGTCTCTCGCCTCGCGCGGCCGCCGCCGCCGCCGGCGCCGCTCCGCGAGTACCCGCGCCGCGATGATTCATCGTCGCCATAGCTAGACATTCGCTCGATGCGATTGTCTTATCCGTCGACTTAAAACTATTTGCACTCTCAACGACGGCTGCATTTTTCTCAGCCGCTTCCATACTCGTAGCCATACTATAAGCCTTGGAATAATCTAATGTGTCCTCCGCGAATAAACGTTGTCGTATAACTTCGCTACTGATTCCACAGACAAATTGATCACGGATACTTTCTTCTAGCCATGTACCAAAATCACAAGACTTCGACATTTTCTTTAAAACCGCCATGTAATGTGCTACACCTTCGCCCTCGTTTTGTTTCCGTTGACGAAATTCATAGCGTTCGGCTAAGACACTCGGTTTCGGTTGCAAATGTTTTTCCATGATGGCCGTTAGAAATTCAAAAGTCTTCGTGTTGGGTTTATCTGGTGTACACAAATTGACCAGTAACTCGTAGCTCTCCGCTCCCATGACTGTTATCAACGTTGGCACAAACAGCTCTTTCTTGATCTCGTTAACCACGAAGTAATTCTCGAGACGTTCAACATACAACTTCCAATCATCTGACTGCAATTTGAACTCTCCAATTTTACCGATCGCCATATTATTGATACTTATGACTACTATATATATACTGCACACGTATGTCCTTGTAATTCTCGTCGCCACTGAGATATCAGGAACGCAGGGATAGCCAGGATATCGGGAGTGAGCAGTAAAACACCTTCGCACTGTTACACGTATATTCGGACTGATCTGATATACAATAAGAACGTTAGCCTTGGGGAATTGTAGTATACCCACATAATTATTCACATTATTTATTATTGAAGTACCGACGCAATACACATACATTACAGCAACATCAGTAATACTATTGCAAAAGCTCATTGTACTCTTAGTGAAACGCACTAAAATGTCTAGACAAGATTTTCTATAGTTAATACCTAATTCAGAAATACGACAAATAACTTATAAGGTTAATTGATCTTATTCTAGGACTTCTAAAAATGAGCAAGACCAATGTAGTTGAGTAACAATTTTATTTGACTGTCATTGCTACTCCAATTCCAATCTCAAGCTCATCACAGCAAAGATATTAGAACAGTTCCATATTCAAACTTGAATAAACGTCCGAAAAATCAACACAACTTTTCCGTTTCACAGATTCCACTTGAAAAAATAACATGCTCTCTAAAATATCACTACTTCTGTTCATGGAAAGCGACCGCTTGTTTATTACACATGTCAGGGGCACATAACATTTGAAAAAGTAACAAGCC